>JAQGEP010000202.1:30026-74353 GCA_028476805.1 Acrocalymma vagum
TTCTAAACACAGATCGATATCGTTTCACAAAACCTAGTCGCCGCGCTCACTTTCTGAAATTGATACTCTCGCCTCGCCGTCCCACAAAGAAGCAATGATGAAGCCTATCACTGAATTGCTCGCTTTTCTGCTCGCTGTGCAGACAACACAAGCACTTCCCAGGTCATTCCAAGTCTCGTCCTGCAATGTCACCACCGCCGCATCTCCAAATTCAGCCACCCAAATTACCTCCTCCACACCCCCATTCCTCATCTCCCGCTGCCAAATCGCCTATCCCGCCGAGCTCCGCGTCATGAACTCGCGCTATCCTGACTACGACATGTCGCCCCTCCACGCTGCAAAACACTTCTTCATGGCGCTAAGACAACGAGACGATACGTTCAAAATCGGAACTCAAGTCCAATTCCAAGGTCTTCCATCCAACAAGACAAATACGATATGCCGTCTCGAGTTCATCGTACCTACGCCAGAGACTCAACGCATTCAAGGCCCCAATCCGAGTTTCAATGTCTACCAGGTGGAGAGAGAAGCTGGTACCGGGGCAACATGGAAGATGTACGAAGGTGGAGATGACACGCCCGCTTTTGGTCAAGTGAATGGAGAGAAGGATATCCTGGAGTACACGAGGCAGCTTGGTGGAGCGTTGGTGAACGAGGCAGTGTGCAATGAGACGATGACGTTTCAGATGGGGATGGCTTTTAATGGTGGGGATGAGGTGAATTATTGGGATTTTATCAATGTTGCGCCGCCTGGGTCGCCGGTGCAAGGGTTCAGGATGGTGTATGATTGTTGAGTGAGCAATACGAGGTAAGTTCCAGGGATTGGGAGTGGTGTATGATCGATGCATAGGCTACGATGAGAATGATTACTTGACTTGAAATGCACTGCTATCCCTTCTCGAACACGGTTGCCTCACATAGTACTCAAGCTTGTCTGCATTAAAAGAGAAATTTTCTCTAATGGGGCGTGATTGAAAAGGGTCAAATGCGGCTAGCTTCTTGGCAAACACATATTTACATGTATGCATGTGCCTTCCTTCATCTCCTCTACACTCTCGCATTCAACTTCGAAATTACACTCCAATACCTGTCGACTATTCTATTCGCTCACATGATGGTCTAGAATACGGCTGGCGGCAAGAGAATTTGGATCTCTGGATGAGGTTTGAAGTCTTGGATTCTCGTGGTATGCTAAACTGACTGACTGGACTGGGGTCTACAGAAGATGGCTTTGCCTATTGGTTGAGCGTATCGCTGTTGGGCCGCTTTACATCACCACACTTCGAGGCCCGCTGCACTTGCTTCGAAATACGGAAGTCGCATCCGTTCGATGGCGCGCGTTCCCGTGACGCGCGTTGAAGACGGTCATAATGCTGTGTGTGCGAAGCGTTCGCAAGATAATGTCTCATCGACTTGTCAATACGCCGTGTTCAAGGTAGATAGGCTCATGAAAGCTGCCTAGAAGCTTTTCCCTCACTCCGCCCGGTCAGCAGATCGCAAGCGCCAGGGAGTGTAAGCTGGACAAGGCTGAGCGCGACCAAAACACTTTCACTCCCTTTGACACTGCTTCCCTCACTCTGAACACATTCAACCTCTCTAGTTCACCATCGCGACGATAAATTTTATTTGTGACCTCATCAGATTTCCTCCTCACATACAGGGCGATAATGCTTCTCGATGAACCGACGTTTCCCCCCCGCAGCCTACACAGTAGCATGGATATCCGCTCTACCCATCGAAGCGGCCGCAGCAGCGGAGATGCTGGACGAAGCCCACCATGACCCTCGTAACCATGGAAGTATGGATCAGTACGTTTTTGGACGGATCGGCCATCATAACGTCGTTATGGCATGTTTGCCGTCTGGCCAAATGGGGACCAATTCAGCGGCTGCTGTTGCGGGACACCTGCTAGGCACCTTCCCATGCATCAGTTTTGCTTTCATGGTAGGGATTGGGGGCGGAGTCCCAAGCGCAGATGTTCGGCTTGGTGATGTCGTGGTCGGCCACCCACACTTGCAGCACAGTGGAGTGGTGCAATATGATTTCGGCAAGACTGGCCCTGAAGGGCAGATGAGAATAGGATCCCTCGATGCGCCACCCAGAGCACTTCTCAATGCAATTGCGACTTTGAGATCAAATGGTTATCGCTCTCTAGGCAACCTTGCTAGACATTTATCCGTGTTCGACCGATTATCGCAGTTCTGTCGAAACACAGCTGGCGAAGATATTCTCTACGATGCGTCCTACCGCCACGAAGGAGGAGAAAGCTGTGGCGGATGCAGTAATGGACATATTGTAAAGCGGCATCAACGTCCAGGCAAAGACATCATGATCCACTATGGGACTATCGCGTCAGGGAACCAGGTCATCAAAGATGGTGTCACTAGGGACAAATTGAGCGCCGAGCTTGGTGGCGTACTTTGCTTCGAAATGGAAGCAGCTGGTCTTGTGAACGTATTCAAGAGCATAGTTATCCGGGGAATATGCGATTACGCTGATTCACACAAGAACAAGCGGTGGCAGCCGTATGCGGCCGGGACAGCAGCAGCAGTCGCGAAAGAGCTATTATTGCTCGTGCCAGCAGTGGAAATGAAAACTACACCCGAGATAACTGGGGCATCTTCCAACCCCATAATTTCTACCTCTCAGCATCAGATTGACCCCGCAACAGGCACAGAGGACTACCGCATTCGGTTCAGTTTGAAAGGCGTCCCACTTGGTCGATTTGCAGATAGGCCAGAAGACATCAAACAGCTCGAGAACACCCTACTTCCAGAACCCGACAACTGTAGACGGAAAATCCTAGTCCTTCAGGGACTCGGTGGAATAGGGAAAACCCAATTAGCTGTCGAATTCGCGAGGAAGCATCAGACTACTTTTACATCAGTTTTCTGGCTAGACGGTAGCAGCGAAGATAGTCTCAAGCAGAGCTTTGTCCAGTGTCTGGCTCGCATCCCTATTCTTGATACTGAAAGAAGTGCAGAATCGTCTGGTATCAACGGTGGTGCCGGTGCGGTTCGAAAAGCCATGGAATGGCTGAGTTTGACGGGGAACAAAAGCTGGCTGCTTATTTTCGACAATGTGGACCGGGATTACGAGCAACCCGAAAGCGACCCGTACGCTTATGATCTCGAAAATTATTTACCTGATGTAGACCATGGATCTATACTCATAACGACCCGATTAGCGAAACTCGAGCAGTTAGGGGAGTCTATGCACTTACAAACAGTCGACACGGCGCAGGCACAAGCCATCTTTCGCAAGTGGTATAACCGAGATTTTGGTAAATTGTTCACTCTAGTTGATGAAAAGTAATTTTAACAGACGCGTGTAGATCCTAGTGACAGTGGTGAGCTGCTCCAACTCCTCGATGGGTTGCCTCTCGCCTTAGCTCAAGCTGGCGCCTACATGAACGAGACTGGGACAAGCTTCAGCGAATACATCAAGATTTACAAAGAGCAGTGGAATGATCTGATGGGGGCTAAAGCTACGGCTGCTCTGAAGAGCTATCGCAATCGTAGTATAAATACGACGTGGATGGTATCATTGCACGCGATTCAGTCAATCAATAGAGCTGCGGCAAACCTGCTGCTATTATGGGCCCACCTGGACCACAAAGCTTTACCGTATTGGATTCTAGAACGTAGCTCATCCAAGGGATTAAAGGAAATATTAACAGAATGGATGGGAGATGCTGCGTACAACGAGATTAAGTTCCAGGAAATAGTACGCCTTCTGCGAAATTATGGCCTTGTTGAAAGTGCTCAAGAAGGATCTGGTCACAGTACCCACCCTGTAGTGCACCAATGGGCATTCCACATGCAAGACGAAGATCAAAAGAGCCGTCTCTCCCGACTAGCATTGCTCATCATTGGATACGCAGTTCCTAATGAGCTCACCAATGAGCTCAATAATGAGTTCGCCCGAAGCCTGGACAGGCTGCAAAAACAGCTTTTTGCGCACGCAGAATCGTGGCTCGAAAAATGGGGAGGGAAGCTCCAAGAGATAATACAGCATACAGATGAGAACGAGACTAAAGGGCTAGCAACAGCTCTGAAAGAGATTGGACTGCTTGCTGAAGGCCTGGACGACCCTAGAAAAGCCGAAACTATGTATCGACTTGCTCTACATGCTCAAGAGAGAGTCTGTGGTCCAGATGGTTTGGAAACACTCTACATAATTTGCGTTTTAGCAATGCTCTGTACGAATAGAGGCAACACCAAGGAGGGTGAAACTCTCTGCCTTCGTGCGCTTGAGGGTTATGAAAAAACGTATGGATCTGACTACATTTACAACAAGAATGCTCTGGAAACGCTAGAAATTCTGGGCGTCATATATTACGCTCAAGGGTTGCCTAAGAAGGCTGAGACCATGTTTCAACGGGCTTTAGAAGGAAGAAACAAAGCATATAGCCCCGACCACTATCTGACCCTTCAGGCTGTTCTCAACCTAGGCATTGTTTACAGTTACGAAAACAGACACCAAGAGGCTGAATCATTGTTTCTACAAGTATTGGAGGGCTACGAGAAGGCTTGGGGGCCGGAGTACATATTCACACCAGCCGTGCTATCCGCAATGAATAACCTAGGAATGGGATACAATAACCAGCAGAAATTTGAAAAGGCAGAGGAGATCCTTAAGCAAGCTCTAGAGGGCTCAGAAAAGGCGTTTGGGCCATATCGTACTCCAACACTTGCTACAATGACCTCTCTGGGTCTTGTCTATACTAACTTGGGCAAACTTGACGAAGCTGAGCAGATGCTTGACCGCGCATTGGTAGGCTACGAACGATTATGGGGCCCGGATTACATGCTAACACATCATGCTCTTGACGTTGTTGACTATCTGTCCAGGGTCTATTTTCGTCAGGGGAGGCTAGATGAGTCTGAGAAGATGTACCAGCGGTCCATTGAAGTCAAGTCGAGGACGTGGGGAGCCGATCATCCCTCAACCCTTGGAAGCATGTCCGGTCTGGCGTCAGTTTACTTGTCTGTTGGAAGACTCGAGGAAGCTGAAAAGCTGTATCGACGCGCCGTCAAAGGGTACGAAATGACTTTTGGTACCGATGATGACCCTGTCTGGACTGATTATCAAAGCCTCGACTTGGCTCATAAATACGGCTGGCTGCTTTCGCATCAAGGGCGCTTGGAAAGTGCAAGGGCCATGACTATGAAGGCACTAAAAGGGTACGAGACATTGTATGGAAAAGGGAATCAGTACTTCATAATAGTACAGGAGTTGCTTGATCAAATAACGAGCGCAATGAGTGCATCTGAGGGTACCTCTGCAACAAAGTCACTACCACTATTATTTCTGCCACCACCACCACCGGAGGTACTAGAAGTTGATTCAGGTTTTAAGGCGCTTTCAATGATTGACGTGGAAAGTCGACGGTTAGAGGGCGGCGAGGAAAAACGATCAAGTGATGATTATGTTGATCATGAGAAATGGAAGGAAGAGGAGGATTGGGAGGTTGTTGGTACATAGCTAGTATACTACAATCTCAATCATATCCCACAGATCATGTTTTGCAGGCAATATCCGAAACCACCCTTCGAACGCCCTTTATTCTTCTGAGTTACCTACATTGGATGCACTTACGGGGCTTTGGGTTTATAAAAAGCTAGCTCAGATTTGGTAAGTTTTGATCAATGAGATTGGGTTTTCGGAGTACATGGTATTGGATCCTAGTTTTAGGTGAGTAAACTTGCTTTTGCGTTGGGAGAGGAAATCAAGGGGAGAAAATGTTGATAGAATGTAGGCTAGTAGTGCTCTGTATGCCCGAAGGCTATCAACGTATTGCACATGCTGTTTTTTTTTTGACTTTAAGGATAATGAAAAGGGGATAGCAGGGGGAGATTTAGATTTCATATAATGATCTTGAGTTTGAGGCATGCTGTGATGGATTTTTCTTGCCTCAGAAAGAGAGACAAGATAAACCCGAAGGATTGTGAATTTCAACCTTGCTGCGAAAAGTTCATGTCACTGTAAACCAGAGACTGTTGAAACTGCAATTCTTTTATCAACGCATGAAATTCATGAAAGCCTTCATGATCCCATCATATGCTGGCTTCTTGTTGAAGTTTTTGTCCCATGGAAGTGGCTCTCCCATATCAGGGAATACTGACGGGACCCATGTGTACTTGTCTGTCCAGTCCCAAATCGTGACGCCGACACACTTATCAAACGTGAGACACGCTGCAGTCGCATTATAATAGACTTCAGCCTGCTTGTCGTAGATGGTTGCATTTTGAGGCGTGACTGGAATAGGCACAAAGACATCGAGCTCGCTAATCGCCACCTCGTCCACAAGCTTCGTGTAATTTTTCATAACTGTAACCCAGTCATCATAACTGGGGTAGCTCCCGGAC
Organism: Acrocalymma vagum; assembly: GCA_028476805.1. NCBI lineage: Eukaryota > Fungi > Ascomycota > Dothideomycetes > Pleosporales > Acrocalymmaceae > Acrocalymma > Acrocalymma vagum. The sequence goes on from JAQGEP010000202.1 coordinate 36,397, forward strand.
TCTTCATGTGCAGATATATTTCCCAAGTCGATATGACCTTGCAGGCCGATGCCGTCGACTTTCGCCCCGTAGGATTTGATCAGCCTGATTATGTTTTGTGTTGCGAGAGCTTTGGGGCCCGGAACCTCGATTGCGAAGTCATTATAGTAGAGCTTAGCATCTGGATCTGCCTCTGCGGCAGCAGCAAAGGCGATAGGGATATACGCGGGGCCAATCGTGTCGTAAAAAACCGAGCTTCGGAAGCTACCATCTTCGATCACAGCTGTTCATTTTTAGACATTGCTTTTTTCTTGAGAGGGATGAGGAATAATTGATCAAATACTCACCTTCATTCACAACATCCCAGGAATAACACTTCCCTTTGTAATGAGAAACCTGCTTATGAATATGCTCCCTCACAATCTCCACTAAAGTAGCATTATCAAATTTCCCGTCCTCCACCCATTTCGGAGTCGAAAGATGCCATAGATTTGCATGGCATCGGAGAAGCTGTCCATTAGCCGCCGCCAAAGCAGCAATCTCATCGCCGCCCGAGAAATCGAAAACTCCACGTTTTGGTTGAGTAAGGTCCCATTTCATCGTCGCTGCTGGCACTAGTTGCCCGAAGTCGTGGGTGTTGTTTAGTTGCTTGTAGTACGTGGTGTCTTGGTGGATTTGGTGGTTGTGGGTTGCGGTTCCGAAGTATCGGCCTCGTGTTTTGGCGGCATCGTGAAGCCCGAATGTTGAGGTGCTATGAGTTTGGTATATATTGGGGGATGGGTACGCGTGAGTTAAGGTGGTGGCCGTAAGTGCTATAAGAGTAATGAATGGCGCTAGTGTCAACATAGTTAATGGAAGGGCTAGAGGGGAAACTTGCTGGATACTGTATAGAAGGGTAATCAACGATTTTGAATTTCATCAGAGGCGTTAGTTTTATATTTGAGGTTCTATTGTATGGTACATTGGTACATGCCAATCACCATAGGTCAGATGATTATTTTTCTAGCCCCGACCCAGATCCCCCGCTGACTGACATCTAGGTCAAGAACCTCTGCACAATAATGAGAATACCAATTCTGACTGTCCTCAAGACTGAGGAGGAGAATAGCTTTACAATAATCAGTGCAAATTAACGTGCTTGATCATCCATCATCATATTGGTTCTAGCATGAATCGGCGGAATTCTCGGACCTCAAAGTGCTTAATTCCAGAGCAAATCCGTCAAATGATCATGGATTGTGCAAATTTCCATGACTGAGGCCAGTATCAATGTAATATACACAAATGATATAGTCTCAGCACGACCATGGTATATCTGGTCTGAGTTTGATTGGGGTTGGACATGAACTGCGCTCAACACCTTCCTAAGCAAGACATTTAAGACCTATGCTACTACCCCTTGGGGAATCATGCCATCATCTAAAAGTCCAGGCAGAAAATGCCCATTATGCGCATTATGGCTATGAATGGAACCAGTGACGTGCTCTTATAGTCCTTTTTTTTGACTTTGTAAACATAGCATATGGGAATTCACGAAGGCTGTTAGACCTTATCTTTTGGCGTCTTATGAGAGCATTAAAACCTTGTCAAACACCGTTTATGCTTGTAAGAACACTAAAGCACGGGATCAATGGCCATGCTCTGTATATGCCTCCCACCTCTCGCCTGAGGTATGGGGGCTTACCCATAATTACCTAGGCTACACCTGTGCCGGAGAATCCCTGCAACCGAGCCGTATATGCATTTTTCTAGAAGCCTTCGCAAGGTCGTCAGAAATATGTGCTTCAATGGTGAAATCTTATTTGCTAATGCGATTTTATGTATGGTCGGGTGGGACTACTGCCGCGATTTACGTACTAGAGCTACAGGGTCGGATAATATGCCAACCCAGATTTGGGTTCGTACTATGTTATTTACTCTAAACTGGCATGTCGCGCCAATTAGGGCCTGCAGAGCAGCATGTATCGAAAGCATGAGCCTTGAGATGCCACGACTAAAATTACATTCCCGAGATGATGAAAGGTGGAATGATCTCAAATTTCCATTCAAGAACCCGCTCACCTCGGACTTGAGTAAGGGGTTTCCTGCATGACCATCTGTTTAATAGGCTCCGATAATCTCGAACAAATATAGGGCTGTGATATACAGATTATAAAAAAGGCTAAAACCCCGATAGCAATTGCTTTTTAAAACATCGACATGTATAATTGTTAAGATTATCCTTCTCCTAGGCTTTATGATACTGGATGCTCAGTATATAGTATATATCCAGTCTTATTCTTTGATGAAAATGGATACTAAGCGGGCAATATCCTCTGGCGCAGAAGATTCAACGCAACACAAGATGACACGTCTTTGGCAGTTTGCCTTCGTATCATAGGCGGTATTGGTTCTGGCTGGTCAGCATACTTGAATGACGAATTTCTGGGTTCGTAGCTTGGAGAAATAAAAGAGGAGTCTGTGATCTTAGCCCTCTCTTTAAGAGAACTGCTCTAAAATCTGACAAGGATAGCAATCTCTTCATCATTCAAGACACAATGCGTAAACTGCAACAAGAAGGTGCTCTTAATTCCCGTGGTAATTGGAATGCCAGTTTGATTTCTAAATTCAGTTCGCTACTATATATTGCTTTCTGGGAGGTGCCTGGAGATGCTTCCAGAATCATCTTCTCAACCCTGTCGAAAGAACGTATAATGAAGGTGGTCAGTACGCTAAGTGTCTTGGATGGCACCTGCCAGGATTCAATGATGGTCAATGGGATTCCGAAAACCCCGGAGATCATTTTGAGAGAGCCACTAAATGCTTCTATTGAACTGCAATACGCCTAAAAATTGTCGGTGAATATGACGTGAGCATGGAGTTCGATCTACGGTCTCTTAATCACACTAAGCTGCGTTCGCGGCCCTAAAAGTTGGATACTAGTATGGCAAAATTATTCCCATATTTGGAAATCAAATTGAGTCCTCACGTAAGGCTATTATACTCCCTGTCAGCTTGTTCTTCGGCTATTCTAACACACTGGTAGTACTTTCAGGTATTCTTCATTATCGTGGCCATAATTCCATCGGACTTAATATTTGGGATATGAAGCAGAATGGCGGTGCAGTCGACGTGAATTTGAATGTTTTTGGTGTTCAAAGTTCTTCGCATAATGCCATGTTTGAAGGTGACTATTCATAACCTGGTTGGACGGACTGCACATTTCTCCAGGGTACTGCTGGATTCGGAATCCAGGCAAGGACTTGGGCTGTTCCGCGGCGCATGTAACGGGGCTGCCACTGGTCAAGAACCCATACGAATAATATTGCTGCCTGTGTGCACTATTCATTACATATCGCAATTACGCGAACATACATGTATGTGCACTTACATTAGTCTCTTTTCTAACTGTTCAACTACCGCACTCTCTGCTAAATTTAATCATAACTAGAGCTATTGCTTAGTTATATTTCATCTGCAAACCCAACGTACTATTATCTGCATATTTCATAGTGATCATTACATTACCCTTTGGATGTGCTGCAAATACAAAGCTACGGGAGCGGGCTTCAAATACGTTTTGCACATTATAAAACAACATAAGAGCAGGAAGAGTGAAATATCAAGGTCTGAAAGCCCCTGGAAAATGACAATCTATTCTTGGTAGATACTCGGTGTTTAATCGCCACTACCAAGTGCACCTATGGTAACACCCAATATATCTGGGAACTCCACACATCTTCGCCATAGTTTCCAAATGATGACCGGATAATGTTAAAAGTGTTACAATGAATTAAAGCTTTCCGAAGATGAAAGGTCAAAGTCCCCTCCCTACAAAATAATGACATTGCATGATTACCTCGGTAGTCTGAAAAGTCGTACAATCGGCTTTCAGAGCTATGGTGCACAGCCACAACATTATTGGTAGGTATTCTTCAACGCTTTCCTCCAGCCTTGCCATTCTCGCTGGCCTGATGTTATGTCGAGGAGATATCTTCATCGTAGGTTCCAGTCACATGATTTTGACCTCGACATACTTAGCTGCTACATACTAGGTTCTACCTACTAGGTAGTCAACGGTGCTCAGGCTAAGAGAAGTTTACCGACCTGTGTATAAATGTACCCCGACTCGTCTTACATACTTCTCCGGGGGTGCCAAGTCGCCCCTCAAACCCCTGTGGTAGGCGGGGCTGAAAGACACTGACTCCGAACCTGAGTGTGTCTGTTCCCGTTCCCGACTAGCTCGCGATCAAAATAGGGTGTATACGAAGTGGTCTCACGGTACGAAAGGAGAAACATCTGATCAAATCAGCTTGGTCCGAAAGGGAGTGCGGACTCCTCTGTAGCCATGCGCCACCGACAGCGCCAAAGGTCTCCAACACAGCCAATGTGAGGGCCAAAACGATAATTATACCCGAAGCAGTTCTGTCCACAAACTGCGACAGAGCGTCGTCAATTTCCGTTTGCGCGACTACTGTTGACGGACTCACCTGGTAAAGGTTTCAAAGTGCACTCTACGAATTTAGGTACGGACATGAAGAAAAAGTTGAACTTATAAGAATGATGCGGCACAGCAGCCCAGTGTTCAGCCAGCGCATTCATTCCTTGGTTTTTCTTTCTTTTCAAGTCTTTCGTTCAATTTTGTATTCGTTAATTTTCTCTTTCTCTTCATTCGCTACTTGATATTTCTTGTTTTCCAGGCTTTCCCAAGCCACAATGCGGGACACTGGAATCCCTGCTCTGGTAGCACTTCTTGGTTTGCAGGCGCTTAGTGCGCAGGCGACCCTCTCTTGTTACAGCGAGAAGTCTACAGTAGCTCCAACTGATGAGACGATCAGTGGTCTACTCAAGGCTGTAGAGGGACCGATTGCTAAGGTCTGCCATGGCCAACAAACTGGAACCATTTCCGAAGTCCATGAAGAAAATGTAGTGTTCACGATTGAACGCGAGACTGCGGATGATGGCGATGATTGTGTCAAGAGCTTCTCGAAAGTCATCACTCAGTGCATTCAATTGCAGCATACCAATGGTGGAGTGTTCCAGACTGAAAATAAAGGCTTTCAGTACAGAATCATTTCAAATGAACAGGTCTCGAAGCGAGACTATGAAGCGAAGCCGGCGACGCTCGAAAATCGATCCCCTAAGGGATCCAAGAAACCTTCCAAACCAAAACCTGATGATAAGCCTAAGCCTGACGACAAACCAAAACCGAGTCCAAAACCTAGCCCAAAACCGAGCCCAAAACCTGACCCGAGTCCCAAACCGAGCCCCAGTCCCAAGCCCATCTCCTCCAAGGCTGTTCCAAGCTCTAAACCAAGCTCCTCCAAAGCTGGTCCTAGCACAAAATCAAGCCTAGGGCCAAAATCTAGTACTGTTTCCCGAACGGCGAGCTCTGCGACCTCATCCAGCACCGCGGAATCGTCCGCTAGCTGCAAGCAAGTCTACAATGAGCTCATGGCCGAAGTGAAAAGGCAAGGAATTGGCGAGAAGCGAGAAGAAACTGGTCTTATCCAGCGAGATGGATTTAGTGGAAGCAGAGTTCATATGGAGAAGAGATACTCGGACAAGCCAGGACAAGCTTGTTCAATCCCTTTCAATGCTCACCCATACCCCAATAAGAAGGAGATGGTAAGTACATCAAGATAGCCCTTCAGTGAATCCATTGGAAATATATGTCCTGGATCTTTTACTAACTATAACATAGAAAGCCGCAAACAAGAAGGAGTTGTGGTATGGCTACAAACAACCGGCTGTATGCGACAGCTTTTTGTGGCGAGCCGCAAACGGGCCAGCTGCAGGCATCAATCAGGGAGACTATCATCTCGAGCACGTACTCGAATGGCAGGTTGTGACGCACTTCTTCAACTGGGTCAAGGATAAGAAGCTGACAGGCCAATCTTTCGACAACCCTGATAAGGGGTCAGCGCAAAAAAAAGTTGACTTCTGCAAGTACTGGACTGAGACATGGACACCATCGTCCGGAACAAACAATCTAGCCGCGTTCAGCCTCCCGGATAGCCCTAATCATGACAGGTTGCCCCTCGATCATTTAAGGGACGCATACCCTGGTAGACAGTCAGGAACCAACGCAGTGAACGCGCATTTCGAAGACTTCGTATATCTCCATGGACTCATTAACACGCCTTCCAAAGCGCAGGTAAGCAACATTCTCCTCCATTCTCCATTCCTCAATACAACTAACAGTGCTCTCTAGATGTGGGCTCAGAAGGAAGCGGGCGCTGGAATATTCGATGCTACTAAGACCCGACGTAACTGCCAGGCTAGGGCCGTCAAGAGAGGAAAGAGAGCCATGATGGACTTGCGGAACCTCTTGGGTGCTCGCAAGTACATGGCAGACAAGGGAGTTGCAGGTATTCTCAAGAGGCAGAAGACCCGCATGGGCGATGCCATCGCCACGCTCGACAAAGAAATGGAAAAGCATACCAAACCGAACTTCAACGCTTGGAAGGCTCAGGGCTTGGGTAAGCTCTGGACCGAGTACATGGATGAAAAGTTTGCAGAGGCCAAGCGCAGAACAGAAAATGATATGAACAGGTATTTGAACATGCTGATTGCTACTTGGACCCCTATCCAGAACCAAAACGCAAACAACAGGGAGCTTTTTAAGGATATTCAGGCGTTGAAGACGGAGTGGAACAGGGAGAAGCTCAAGCCATGGGCTAAGCCGTGGTAGATTGCGAGCATCTGATATGTATTTGTTTTATTTCTCGGCAGCTTTTCTGCTTTGAGTCCTAGGCTGGATGTTTCTAGATATTTTTACTTTCTTACATCCCAGGGTGGATGTTTTCAGTCTGCGATATTCGGATATGTATTCTTGATTTGAGTTTCTTGCATTAGGTTTATATTGTTTTAGCTACTATAGAAACTTGCTACGAATAAGGAATCAGTGTTGTTAAATTTAGTTTTCACCCTTTTTTGTGCGCATCTATATAACCATCGCATAAAACGCCCGGCTGGTCCTGCATATGTTGCTCAAACACTTGGCAACTGTCAAAGAGATTTGGCACTGAATGTATTAGAACCATCATCATAATAAATGAAAGGCCGAATACAAATCTTTGTGAAATGTTTAGGTATAACTAATAATAGCTTTACACGTAGAGTTCCAGTCCAATTATATAGTGAGAGTATGTTATACGGTGTTTGGAATTATTTAGGACTATATCACCAGCCCAGCCTAAATCTTACGCTTTTTTATTTCCAGCTAACGATATTTTAGCCTTGGCCAGGAACAAAACTGTATTTCTAGTTATTTTAAGGCGTAATGTAGGAGGTAAATGATAGTAAGAGGGTCGGATTTGGATTGATTTTTAGGGTGATTTCGGAGAGAGTGAGAAATTCAATATGCGTTTGTGAATGACTTCGCATTAAACTGCTTGGTGGGGTGACTAGCCGCAATTCAATGTCAAACTATTAGTTGTGCCCTTCATATGGACAATCTGCTTGTGTTACAGATGATTGGTCAGAGCAGGGACGACTATAGGAGATGAACTAATCCATTTGTGATTTTCTACATACGACTATGGAGTGGGCAATATTGGACTACCTTACCTGCGCGTAGCTGGCTGAGCCAATCGTTTCACTTACTCTAGGTAGAGCTCACCGTCAATAGGATCGTTTCACTCAGTGCCTTAAGGCTTAAACACAGCAGGGCATTCGATGGCATTCATCAGTGGTTGGCGTAGATCTGGCCGTTTTTTTCAACAAGGCTTCCAAGGCTATAGTGTGCTCTGAGGTAATGAAAGTCAAGCACTTTTCTCCAGCCAGTGTGAGTAACATTACGATGTCATGGATATCGCTCACTTCCTTCATATGCCCCTTCCGGCCGTCTTGGGAGAGTATCTTTTCTCTAAGCAGTCAACGAACGCTTAGAATGGGAATTTCCATCTCTCCAATAGTCAAATAGATGCGATCATTGTCTGGATTAGAGAGGTCGTACTGGGGGCGACGTGGCCAGCTCTTAAAATCGAATATTTCGACTTCTACTTACCAGCTTTTCATTGCCATTGTCTCCGGTGATTCGTACGGCTGGAACGAAAACGAAATATCCCATGTCTTTCTTGGCAAAGACATGAGAATGGTCCGTATACATAGTTTGCGAGATACTGTATGCATTGATCTGCCTATCAGGATCAGCTTGAATGATGATGTCTATATCCGCTGTTCCACGATGGTGTCTGCCTAGACTATCGAAGATTAAGCAGCAGCCAGCGCCCCCAATAACACCATAGGTGATGTTATAAGATTACAGAAACTGTGCTAAGACACTCACAGCGCGTTGGAACTCTGTAGGTGTGAGATAAAGAGCAGACGTTTCCTCTGTAGAAGAACACATCGCAATCTTTTTTTATCGATAGTAGGAGATTTTCTTTTATAGCAAGTTGGAGAATGGTAAAGGGTTGTTAGAGCAGGGTTGGGTTTTGAAAATGGAAATAAAGTGTATATATATATATATATCAAACGGCGAGTACAATGTCGATCAATACCCGCCAAAGGATTATTCACTTTCAGGAGCGGCTCTTCTTTATTCAGCTACATTGGGTGAATAATGCTGCATGGGTTATCCATTGTGTAATAAAGCACGCTAGGTGACTAATGCATGCATCAATTGTAGTTTCAATGAACAATGTGGCCTCAAATACAAAAAGAAACTTCTGCATTTGTGAAGCCAGGGACTTGGAGAAACCTTAATAAGGTTACAATGACTCGCCTATTTGGTTCTGTGGGAAGGGCTGAAAGATCTTTGTCCATTACAGAAGGGGCCTAAACGCCCCTAAAATATTCAAAGAAGGTGTTCAGCGTCCCAAGAACTCGCGTGGACAAACGTGTCCTTCGCACTCCAAGGTTACATATCTCATTCAGCCTGCTCGGGGACTGGTTCACGCCTCCCAACTCGCTTGCCATATAGGTTTCTGTCCAAACCACCCTTCCCCCGACGAATCTTTTCATTGAACCATGACTTGATGCTTTCATCTTCGCAAGAATCAAGTATGTCATCATCAACCATCAGAAGCCCATAAATGTACGATATAGCCCAAACCTCCAATACGATGCTCCAATAATCGTAATCAGGCTGCTGAAGGCGAGCCTTTACAGTGCTCTCAAGGAGGAGAGCTTTGTCAGGAATGTATAAGTTACCGTCGCAATGAAATCTTTGTGCTGACGCAGGATCTTTGGGAGGAATTAGTCCGACATATGCGCCTTTGAGCAGGAAGAGTGTTTCTGATCCCTCTACCCCCGGCGGATATTGAAATCGCTTTGAGTTTTGATCAATTATGCTGTGTTCGGACGCAAAGGGGTCCGCTTTTTCTCTCTCAGAAGTACCGAACGCCCAGGGAGCGGGGCGAAAGCCTGCTTCGATCAACTTTTGTTCAGCAAGGTCGAAGTCGGATTCAGATGGAATCAGCATGTGGCTCTAGCATTGAATCTTTAGTGTGGCCGTCAGTGAATTGAGGAGGAAGTATACTTACGCACACTATTATCCCCGCTCCATGAAATCCTATAGCAAGTTCTCCCCACATGACTATCTTGATGGGATGCAACGCATTGGCAGCGCATTCGATCTTGTTTGGGGGCATCATGAAAATGCTGTGGGTGGTAAGATCAGTGGTGAGACTGCGGAATAGTTCGCAATGTAGCAAGGTGAGCGAAGGTGCGCAGTGCCTTCACATATGGAGGTAAAGGCTTGCTTTTATAGTAGCCAACTCTTGTGTCTCTCTCGTCAGCGTGTAAACTTACAAGCATTCCGAGGTTAGCGCAACGCCCTCGAGAGTTACGGCTTCTAGCCATTCAAGTGTTAGAAAGCGCTGGCACAATTGTCGCTGCTGAGAAGTAAAATATGTGTCATATTATTGAGTTTTAGCGAGCTCAATAGAAACCTATGTCCACAACTCCGTTTGAATAACGTAAGATACAGTTGGTCACATTAGTCTATGCTATACTGTACGTGCTTGGCTGCTACACCTATCCGACTCTCGCAAGTGCCTGAAGACAGCGAGAGCGACAATTGTGGTTGAGGTTCTCGAGATGCAATACAATGCAACCCGCATCAAAGCAACCCTCGATGTTCTGCTAAACCGAGCTGTAAAGTGCATGCGTAATATCGATCGAAGCCGGAAGCTTGTTGATCCTAATGCAACCCGGCCGCTAACCACCCTTTCGCAGGGGCTTTATGTTCACTTCAGGCAAAGACCACGCCACTTCAATCATTAGTTGCCTTTTGACAACCAGAGTGCTTGAAGATTCTGCTTCCGCAGAGTAAGGAATGTGAGACCATTTATTCTAGATTACTCATGGTACAAGGGAGATTCATCAAGTGTGCCCCTTTGAAAGATGAATACAAAGAGCATGAACAAGGGATAGCCACTCGCACGCGAGTCCAAGCTCCCACTAGGCTAATACTCTTTACATTCTCCAGCTTTCAAACCTCTCCTCCATGACGAGGGTGGTTTTTCACATGGCCAAGTAGCAGAGCCTAGCGGGTGAAACAGGAAGTCAAGAAAAGGTGCATATGGTACTTTCGGCGCAGTACATACTTCAATGAAAGTCTATCACCCTATCACCTGCGGCAGCAGCCGTGTTCCTAGGTAGCTGGCCGCATTATAGTACTTGTCTTACCCCAGCGTCGTCGGGAAACACCAAGTCCGTAGGTAGCGGGGGCGGACGCGGACTGGCCCGCATCAGAATCGCCCCCACCGCCCGCCTCCCTCCAGCTTCACCAGGCGTATCCTGACCTCAGCACTTATTATAAACGTTGAAATTCACCATAATCGCCTCTCAGGCTAAGTTAGAGCGTGATAATAATCTTAAACCCTCTCCCATCATTATGGACAGTCTACCGCAAGAACTGGTGGACCGCATCAGCAGCTTTCTCCACTTCGACGATTTGAAAAATACCCTCGTCGTCTCCCGCAGCTTTCAGATTAGCGCCGAAAAGTATTCTGGCGCATTTCGGAGATTTACTTTAACGTCTGAGAATGCCGATGAATTCATTACTACTTACCGTGGGTCCCGCTTGCAATTTTTGCACAAGGTTGAGTTCAAGCCGGCTTTCCCTGAATTGAAGCGAGATAGCCGCTCACTCCACGACGATGTTGACGACGAAGATGGAGATGAAGACACGGAAATCAAGCTTCGCGAAACTAAAGAGGACCTCGATGCAAAGGATCAAGACTTCACACGTCAGATCAACGAATTATTCACAACGCTAAAAAGACTGGATAGCCTTGGCCCCAACAATATTCACCTCAAGATATTCACCCCAACTCTCAAAGCCAATCCATCCGACTGGGGAGTCCAGCGCAATTTTGTCAGCTGGAGAGTTCATCTCCTCTCACCAGATAGTCTGCCCAGTATCTCCTGTATTCGGACACTCTCCATTGCGCGACCTAAACCACGGCCTGGATGGGGCACATTTCCACCGTCGTTGCGGAAACTTGACTCCCGCGTATTTCTTGACCTGGCCAATAAGCTACCTAATCTCACTACTTTGAGATGTAAAGTAGGAGGAGACGAATGGCAATGCAACTACCGCTGCGGAATGCAAGACGTATATCGCTATGTCACGCAAGATTGGAAAGGGCCGCGCAGAGACTCACGACAGGATTTTGGTAAAGCCATTGACGTCGCCACGATACCGAATTTACGCCACGCACATCTCGACTTTCTCTACCCACTCCATGAGGTTGAAACTATCGATCAGCGATGGGCGGTACCAGACCTGACTGCTCCTGAGCCTCACGATCCCTTCAGCTCCAACCTGCGCCTCCTCTCAAGCCATCTTCGGACTATGCATATCCGCATTGTCGCTGATGAGACACTATTCTGGCCTGCCAGCGGCGAAGCACCCTCCTGGCCCTTGCTCGAGAACTTGCATGTAGTCTTCCACATGTCGACGCCCTCTGGCTCGTGGTACTTTGACGGTCCGCCTGGAACTTCACATCCAACAAATATACCAGACAGTCATACAACAGAGGAATATCCGCCCCTGGCAGATACAGAGCAGGATGAAGACTTTGACGACGATATAGCAGATATGCAGCTGGGCTTCGATATTCTCGCTTATAAGTTCCGCGTCCAGCCCAACAACGACACACTGGTGCCATTTCTTGCTGCTTTCGCCAAGGCTGCATTCAATATGCCCGCTTTGAAGACGTTTGCCATCTGGTCTCCGCTTGCATATTCTGTTAGCAATGAGGAAAACGAAAACGAATCCGAGGCTGACGACGATGAGGACGCGGAAGAGACACGGGAGGTTGATTTGGGTCGCATATCAGGGCTGCTCAATGACACATGCAACGATGTAGCTCTTGCTTGGGGAATCGCATATGTGCGGCCGCATGAACGACCTTTTGCGACGGATCCGGGGGAGTATGGGTCTTCTACTCGTCAGATTTGGTGGAGGGTTGGCGAGTGGCGGCCTGACAATGTTTTGCATGAGCAATTTACAAAGATTGGGCGTGAATCATATGGTGAGGCGGTGTTAGAGTATTACGATGGCGATGGACTAGCGGGGCGAAACGAATTCATACAACATGGGCAGAGATGTTCAGGGTCATAATGCAGCGGTATGAGAGACAAATCTGCTTATTCGTTTTGCCTTTTTGTATATATTTGAGAAGAAACGAATCATGAGAACGCAAGCGTGGAAAAATTAGCCATACGTTTCGGCTCTGTGCCTTGCAATCAATGTCCTACTTTGAAAGACTCCCCACAAAATCCTGCACAGTATCAACCATACCATCCGTCCAGCTCAAGTGCGGCGAGTGCCCCGCCGGACAATGATACATCTTGAACGCCCCTGTCTTCTGTCCCTGAGCAGCCGCCATACCCTCTTGATACACCTTAGGAAGTATAGCATCTCCATCCAATACCAAATACGCACAAGGAAGCACAGAGTAAGCATCATTCGTGAGCACAGTCTTATTCACCGGAGACGCCGTGAGTGTTGCCGTCCATTTCGCAGCGTCCTCGGCACCAAGATCATTGAACAGGAATTCTTGGGGATTAACCAGCGTTCCCACACCATCAGGTCCGTTTTTCTAATATTTCGTAACGAATTAGTAACCACTAGAACCCACATAAAAAAAAAACAGAAACTCTTCGCAGCAAAATGTACCGAGCACTTACGTAGAATCGAAGCCAAGCAGGCGTTTGCGGCGGCCCATCCTTTGGCTGGAAAAACTTATGTATCGACTCCCCAACAGGAATAATAAACGCGCCGAAATAAAATATCCCGATTATACCTCCGGAAAGCCCTTTTTCTTTTCGTGTCTTCTCTTGGAGTTCTGGAATCGCTGCTTGTGTAGCTGTCCAGCCGCCCGCGGAATGGGCGAGTAGCAGCACTTTTTTCCCTTGCTCTTTGATCAGCGGGGTTAGGACTCCAAGGACGATTTCGGCATCTTGTTCGCCTTGTGGAAACCCTCCTGGGGGTGGGCCGAGATCGTAGTTTGGGTGATTGACGTTGCCGACATTTAGTTTGGAGAGATCGGATGTTGCGAGTTGGGGGCAGTAAGCGTCGATGTCGCGGGCTTTGAGGGCGTCGATGAGGGGTTGGTATGGTGCGGGTGTGAGGTAATTTCCATGGCAAATTACTACTGCGAAGTTTGAGGACATCGTGACGTGGGAAATCAAAATTGAAGCTGAAAACCTAGATGGTTGAGTTTGAAAGTCGAGTTATGTGATGGACATTGGAAGCTCTCTGTTTGCCAACCACACCGCATATTATAAATGGATGATTAATTGCAATTGAATTCCGGCATTAAATAACGAGTCTAGCAGGGTCCTACATTTCGCGTGGACTTGGCTGGTTCGATCAAGCCTGAAACATCATAAGTGCTTACGCTGTTAGCCATCGTAGGCCTAACTCTACGAGGAAACAATCCGCCATGTTGATAGCTTGCAAGCTTGTTTTCAACATATAGTACCGATTTCCTTCTAGTTAAAGCGTTTTCTTACTTGGTAACGTGCACTTACTCAATGGGTTGAGGCACTGGGCTACTGTTTCGTTATATGTACATTACATGCTTTGTATAACCTACTCATAGGAGTTGAGCTGATTTTTAACCTTATAGTGTACCAACCAAAACGAAAGATCGTCGTTACCACTGATTACTTGATACGCATGTGTGTCTAGCTCCGTATACAGTGTAGTGCAGAACACTAAGTTACCCAAAGTCATAAACTTTCATTATTACAATTGATGATTCTGAAGATGGAGACCGACAATTTATGAGCATTGCAGACAACATGCGCAAATGCGAAACTCACCGAACTCCAGCCTCCACTAGCCAAAAGAATTCAAACTCCAAGAACGAGGACATCATGCTTAAAACCAATACAACACCATACTACAATCGCAGAACACTCATCACGCCCCATCAAACCCTCTTCTTCTCCTCCCTCACCATCTTCCGCTCTACTAAGCCCTTCCACTCCCTAACCACCCCCCTTAACCTCCCCGCACTAATCGCCTCCAAAACCCCCCTCCTATGACTCCTCACCCCCAACTCCCCCAACAAGCAATCCGTATACCCCACAACATCAAAATGCATAAACTCGCCCCCAGGCCCATGAACAGGATACCTCAAATCCTGCCAAGCACGTACCTCCGCAATGCGTTCCTCCATTTGCGTTCTCGACGGTAACTTGTGAGTTCCATCGAGCACAGCGACGGTGTATAGAGCTTGTATCTCTGCGTTGTACGTGTGGTTTGCGAGATTTGTTTTTCCGAGGAAGGCGATGGATTGGTCGGAGACGGGGACGATGGAGTTGTAGAGGTGGTACGGGGTATATTGTCGGGGTTTGGCGACGTAATATGGGGGCAGTTTCGAGGTTGAGAGGAGGGGGAAGCGATGTAGGATTTTGGGGACTGCCGCGGTTTCTAGCTTCTGCCATTTCTCGATTTCGGCGCGCGTGGGCGATGTGCTGGTTATTAGGGAGGGGACACCGAGGGTTTGTGCGGTGGTGGGGGATAGGTAGGGGATTGTGGAGGTCCAGCCTGTTGCGTAGATCAGGGCGTCTGTGTTGATGACTGTATTGGTTGGATCGTCTAGTATGATGCTGGATTCCGTTATGCTGGCGATGTCTGCTCGGTACACTTTTACTTTGTGTGCGATAGTGTCGAAGAAATCGGGACGCTGGGATATTCCAATTGGTGCATTCTGCCAGAACAATGGACCGAATGTTTCTTCCGTGCCGTCAGGCTTTAGATTCGCGAAGCCGTTCTTTCTCCCATCTTCTCTATCATAGTTTGCATATCCCAAGACATCAGCATGTACATTCCTCCAAATAAAGCGCAGCATCGCCTGTCCAACTGTCGTCTGGTACAAAAACCACGTCCACCAGTTTTGCGGGGCATATATCGACGCTGTGACACTTGCTAGCATCGTCGTATGGAACGCGGAGTTCGAATTCGTATATATCGGTATTGGAGGTTTGGGGGGAAGAAAATTGGACGGCCCACACCCTGACTTTCTGACTATCCAGTGGACTTCACGGACTCCGCTTTTTGCACTGGTGTATGCGACATCAGCAGCAGACTTTCCTCCACCCAGTACAACAACACTGTTATTCGTTTGGAGGATCGTGGGGGAGTTGGCGGCGAAGTCTTTTGAGTGGACTTGTATTCCTTTGAACGTTGGAGCGCCAGTGATGGAAGGAACATTCGGCCACGATGTCAAACCAGAAGCATCGATAACTTTTGGTGCAGAATAATTCGACCCCGTAGAGGTTTGTATATGCCACATCCCTTTCCCTTCACTGCCCTCACCCTCCTCTTTCCACAATCGTTCCACCTTCTCACCGCACTTAATCCTCTCCCTCAAACTCCTCCCCTCATAGACATGCGCATCTAAATACTTGTCCAAGTACCGCGTAAATTTCTTCGCAGGAAAGTATTCATAGTACGCTTCTTTCTCTTCCTGCTCGCTGACTTCCATATCCATATCTGAGAACTGGTATATGTTGAATGGCGCCTGCGTGAAGAAATGAGGATAGCTTCGTGCTGCACTCCATACCCCTCCTACCTCACTCGCTCCCTCCAGCACAACAATGTTGTGGTCTGGATGAAGCTCGAGATATGTCCGAGCGGCCTGGACACCGTAAACCCCAGCACCGATAATGAGAAGATCGAACGACCGCTTTTCCGAATGAGACCCCATGATGACAAGATGGAATCAAGCTCTCAAGACTGAACCGGAATTTCGCTTAGGTACAAGGAACCAAAGGGGCGGGCCAGACTTTTTATTTATCCTGGGATAGGCCCCTCATTGTGAGTTCAGCTGCCAAATCTGGTGGCGTGCTGTGTGGTCTGGAGTTCCCAGTTCCGATGACTAGGCGTCGAGCATCAGCCGCACGCCCATTTCATCAGCAGTGACTTTCCTAAAATGAGATGTTTCCCCTGCGATTATTCAATGCACTCTACCTAGACTAGAAAATGGAGATCTGCTTTGAGCTTTCTGGTCCACTTGGCGCTGGGCGAGTACACTAGAAGGCGTAGTCAGCAATTCACAACATGAATGTAAGGACCTACGTCTACATACCTACGGCGCATACTTGAAGCTATGATTAGTACTAGTCAAGTAGACGGTGGAAATGCGGGGTGTGTGGCTGTGGCCACGGAACTTGCCATTAACTTCTTTCTTCATGTCCACTCCTCGCCGTCCAAAGGTGCCACGCGCATGACAATTGAGTAATTACATCGATACAGCCCTTTCAGCTGGACGCCTAGTATGCATTTTATGGGGAACTAAGACATACTGTGATTAGTCTGTCGCTGCTCGCCTTACACGTCTAAAAGACAACACTTCGAAAGGGAATACCACGTGTGCCCTGCTCTAACCGCTCAAAGTCAGAAGCTATATGTAGTCCATTTCTGACAAGACTATTAAACCAGTGTTCTAGAAATAATGATAAGTTACAATAACCCAAAAAAAGAGCAGCTCTATCAGCTCTATTGGTGCCATGCCGAAAAATACTTGTATGCACGCTCCTACCGACACCATACGACATCAAGCCCTACAACAAATACACCAATGGTATAATACGAGGCTCCAAACCTCCTCCCCAAAAACACCAATGTATATCCCCCCGAAACGCCTACCCAATATGCAAACTCCATATACACCATGCAAAATCGATTAATCAATAACCCCCCTCTTGTTGACACTTAACATGCACAAGCTCCGTCTTGCCCTCGGCATCAATTACCACCGCACTTAGCTTTCCCCCAGCAACACATCCAGAATCTAATCCAACAGAATACTTTTGTACATTCAAGCCTGTCTTTCTATCATGACCGTAAAACACCGTTGTTCGCTGATCCTGTGGCAACTTATGCTGTCGATGATTCCAGAATTTCTCCCAGGGCGTGCCGTCTCTGCTCTCAGAGGGAAGGCGCGTTTTCAAATGTATGGTCCGCATGTTCATCACGCTAAACGGATCCTGGTTTTCGAGCGGTACGTCTGGAACAAGGCCAGCATGTACGACGACGACATTGCCAATGTTGGGGATTTGGCCTACGCGCAGGATTACGGGGCACTGTTCGAGATACGCAATGTTTGCTTTTGAGAATTTCTGCGTGAGCTTGCGCAGCTTGTAATCGCCGTGCGAAAAGGATTCTTCGTCGAGGAAGTCAGTGGTACGGTTCGCGTCTTCGTCAGGGCCGGGGAGCGCGGAGAGGTGCGGAGATTTGCGATCTCTGAGGGAGAGAAGGACTTTGTCTTCGTGGTTGCCGCGGACACAGGAGGCGCCGAGTTTATCGGCAAGGGAGACGACACCGGGGGAGTCGGGGCCTACGTTTGCAAATGTCAGTTAATCGTCACTAATTGTGATAGAGGAGTTTTGTACCTTTGGCGACAATGTCTCCGGTCAAGATGAGATGATCATTGCCATCCTTAAACTCCACCTTCTTTAACAGCTTCTCCAACTCTTCCTTACATCCATGCACATCCCCCACAATTACCAGCCTCTTGTCCCCGTTAGGCAAATGCTTCTCGTCCAATGTCGAAAGATGCGTCATGCCCTTGAATTGCGGCCGTACATTACTCCCATCATACGCGTGTTTCGGTGCGAACTCCATATCTTTCCACTCCTGCAGATAGAGACCGTATAAGGGTCCGATGACGACCCACCAGCTTATAAGGAAGAAGACCAGCCCTGCAAGGGCGATGACGACATAGCGCTGGATGCGCCGAGGCACGCGATTGGTGGTTTGCAAAATCATCTCTCGCCACTTTGGGTGGATGAGGAAGTCGTCTTCTTTGGCGTAGAAGCCGTCTTCCTCGTCGGATACATCGACATTGTGGTCTGGTATGAGGTCGATGAGGGGCCGCCCGTGCGGATTGGGAGAGTCGCGGTATTCCATTTTCTGTCGCACAAGGGGCTTGAAACGCAACAGGTGATGGGAAAGAGGCTCTTCGCGAGCTCTTTCCTGGAGTTCGGGGGCTCTGGCGGCTCAAAAGGAGGTGTTGGACATGTGGAATTGACGCGCGGCGCTCGTTGAATTACGCAGTCGGGTAAGTCGGCCGTGTGGTTCTCGGCGGAGGATGCTTGGCCGCGCAAAGTCCTAGGGAAGCGACTGTGGGGTAGGAGAGTTAAAAAGTCAAAAGAAAGGAACGAGAGTTCAGTTAGGTTATCATAATTAAGAAGGAAGAGAGTGCCTGGGGCATGAAGGGGGATAGTCCAGCCGTTCCCCACAGGTCTTGGAGGGTTGGTGGAGAGGCTGTCTGGGCTGGCCTTAGCTGGAATTAGCGGCGGCGATAAGCCTATGATGGCAACTGGAGCAAGGCCGAGATGATCTATATATGGTATCAAACTTCATGTATATTTCCTGGTAGATATCATATGAAGCTGCTGGTAGGTCATTTAGGTATTGAAGACTAGGAAAATGCACCCAGAGAGAGCCCTTCATTCACAAAATTAGCTTCGAATTAAAGCTGTAAACCTATTGAGGGAATGGAGAGGAAACTCTGAGGGACCTCGAATCCTCTGTAGTCTTCCCAATTCGGCTAGCGCCGTCGAGCTCCAGGCACCTTCATCGTCAGTATATTATTGCCTGCCTCATCTATGGCATTCGTCTACTCCAAGCAACAATACCACCTTATTGTCGAAATAATAATCATGCGAGACCCTACCATTCAAGAGGTAATAGATGGACGCACCTGCAAAAAGATTGTAGTCGTAGGTAGTTCAGGCGTAGGCAAAACCTGCCTGGTTGACATGGTTCGTACTCCATAACCAAAACACTTAATGGCGAATATACTAAGTAAACCCACACAGCTCATGCGCGGAAAACACTACAGCTACTACGATCCCGTACTTGTCGACACTCTCCGCGGCGTCTTAGACGTCGACAAAACATCCTGGGTGCTCGACTTCATGGACCTAAACCCATCTCCCCTGCGAGAAGTCCACTCAGATTTCCGGCAGAGATTTGCACGACACTTACTCGAGGCAGCACATGGAATCGTTCTTCTCTACGACATCACATCCAAGGAGAGCTTTGACTACGTGACCACGAAAGTATATCCATACGCTTGGCGATCACGCAAAACGAACTTTCCATCACATGATGGGTACAGACTAGGATCGCGACGATTCGGCTGTATTCTTGTAGGGAATAAACTCGATCTTGCGGAGAAAAAGAGAGAAGTTAGTACTGCTTTAGCGCAGACTTGGGCGGGCTCTCAGGGCATCAAGTTCTTCGAGATGGATACTTTTGCGCAGGAGCCTATTGAGGCGGCAATCAAAGATTTGGTGAGGAGTGCGGTTCGGGCGGACAAGAGAGATAAGGAGGATTATAAAGAATGGGAGAAGGGTATTAAGAGAGACTCTAGGAAGCTTGGGCTGATTTCGAAGCGGGTTGCAAAACCGAAATAGTCATCGTGGGCTGCGCTGGGGATTGAATCGGATTTCCGTCAGCGAAGAAGGCTCCGTACCTATGTTCTAATGATTACCTGCGAAGTAACTGAAATGTAACCACCAGAGGTCACTCATTCAGCATCAAAGCCCTTGCTTTCTGGGGTCATCGCTTGGTGGATGCACACTTTAGCCTTGATTTGTCGGGATTGTCTGAAACGTTCGCCCATCATGTCATGGCTTTTGGT
This sequence comes from Acrocalymma vagum, assembly GCA_028476805.1. Taxonomy (NCBI): domain Eukaryota; kingdom Fungi; phylum Ascomycota; class Dothideomycetes; order Pleosporales; family Acrocalymmaceae; genus Acrocalymma; species Acrocalymma vagum. The sequence goes on from JAQGEP010000202.1 coordinate 56,481, forward strand.
CTTTTCAGAATGATTCGGGATAGTCAGGGCTTGATGGAGCCAGAATCAATAAGCGACGAAGTCCGAAGGCCTAGTATGGGGACATGATTCATCTATTCAAGGATGGGAACCAATGTAATTGTATATGGTAAGATGGTCATGTATCGCACAGGAAATATAAATCTGAAGAGACCGATGAAGCATGAAGATCAATCTACAAGCGTCTTATATCTAGATCAAACTGATAATTGAACACCCCAAACTGAAGAAAAGTTTACTTCCCCTATTTTGTATGCCTCCCAAATCCTTCGAGTTCGAAATTGTACAACCCTCATGTGAAATCATGATCCAATACAATCTTCTATAAACCACCATCTCTAGTATTTTCCGAATGCGGGCTAGCGGAACGGAGGTATAAGGCGACAAACACCCTGTATCTCATGCTCACCCAACTACCTAAACCCCATCATTCCCACCAATCCCCCCAAAACAACAATGAGACCCCATCCACCCGACAATACCAAAAACCCCCCCATAGATCCCGAAAAATGGATCGTCGTCCTCGGCGCATTCAACACCGGAAAAGACAGACTCATCCGCAACATGTCAAACCCGATCCCACACACCATATCCCGCCTGCCCCGAGGTACCCGCGCCAAATCCATAGACATAGATGACAAATCCTTCCTTTTGAAATTCTTGGTACTGTGTCCCTCGCTTTTAATTAGAGCGCCTAGTCCTCAAATGGTGGACTTGTTCGTCAACAATATGCGGAATGCAGCTGGCGCTATCTTAGTCTACGACATGACGTCGCGCAAAAGCTTTGACTATGTGACGAAAAAAGCGCATTGGTTGATGTGGAAGTGTCGCTCGAATACGCATTACGGGTTTGAGGCTGGGAAGAGAAGGTTTGGTGGGGTATTAGTTGGGACGAAGAAGGATGTTGTGAGGAGGGGGGAGTGGGGGAGGCAAGTGTGTTCTGAGTTGGCTGAAAGTTGGGCGGCGGCGCAGGGGTGGGAGGCCTTTGAGGTGGATGACTTGGATGGTGTGGATTTGGATGTTATGGAGGAGGCGGCGAGGGCACTTGTAAGGAGTGTGATGAAGGCGGAGAAGAGGGATGAGGAGGATGTGGAGGATATGAAGGGCTCGCCGACTGGGAGGGGGAAGAATGTTGAGAAGCTTATACGGAAGCAAAGACTTAATACGATCGAGGAGGAGAATGTGGAGGAGATGGAATATCCCTTTATTTGCGAGGAAAAAGAGAATGTGAAGCTCACTTGGAAGCAGAGACTGAAGAAGATTAGAGCGAAGGGCTAGATGATGGCCGCGTTGGCGGTTTGCAGAGAGAGCCGGACGATGACTTTGGTTAGTGGTTTGGCTTTGAGAAGATAATGATTGTGTAATCTACAATGAAAATAACCGATTTTGTGGAATGAGGAGGAAAGTACCATAGGTATGGAAAAGTTTAGATCACAGGGCATGAAATGGTTTGAATTGGATTGTAAAACGCGAAGTTCTGTAAAAGCTGCTGTTGATGCTTTGGAGGAGAGCATAGACTGGGCGAGGGATCGAGTTGAGGAGGACTTGGAGCGTCAAAAGAGGCATAATAGACGTAGGGGGAAGTTAAGGACCTGACCTTTCATTGCAATTGCCACTGCTGGTTAGCGCAGCCCAAGCATTAGGCAACCCTACATGTATCACCTGCGTAAAGCTTGCATCTTTGTATCCTCCAGAAACCACTCACACTGCCATGGAATCTCGTATATAGCAACCATGCCCCTCATCAAACCCAAAACAACCCGATGGCGACAAATCGTTATTCTCGGCCGCCCAGAAGAAAATAAATGGAGTTTTGTCCACACGGTGCGGTAACCAAGTAACAACCCGTCTAGCGCGCTGCAGCATCAACTAAAAGCGACTCCCAGTTCGTCTACGGCATCCCACTTCCAGGTCAACCAATCGATAGTTTTCACACAGGACGGCTATTCAATATCGATGGCATCGAGTGGCCCCTAGGTTTCGAAAACATCGCAAACCTCGACCCCGCACTCTTACTCGGCGCATATATACCTAATGCGAGCCCTGACATCACTGAATATGTAGTCAAAGGCGCAGATGGTATAATTTTAATGTACGACATCACATCAATGGAATCCTTCGATTATGTCACCAAGAAAGCGTACAAATATATTTGTCAAGCGCGAACTACGAAGGCAGGCGCTTCGTCTGAATATGCGCCTGCGCCGCAGCGGGTTGGTTGCGTTTTGGTAGGTTGCACGCCGGAGGCAAAATCTTTTAATTTCAACAGAAAAATTTGCTATTTGGACAACAGAGAGGTTAGTAGGGAATTAGCTAAGAATTGGGCGGATTCACAAGGGTTTCAATTTTTTGAGTTGGGCTGTATGGCGGCGAGGGGACTGGTTGAGGATGTTTTCAGAGCACTAATTAAAAGTATTATTTGGAGTGAGCAACGGAATAGGGAGGATGCTGAAGGGGAGAAGAAGTTGAGTAAAAAGCCGTTTGATGTTATTACGAGAGGTAGACATCCTGAAGGAAATAAGTTGAGGAAAAGACCGACGTAATCGAGGTTGCTTAGGAAATGTGATGACGTTTATTAATGGGAATGAGAATAAGAATGCAATTGAATTTGCCAGTATTAATAGCAGCACTACGTAAGGACCGGAAGTTCTATATGCTATATAAGTTTTACTCGATTATATGGACTTCATGTGTGAATATTCATCATCCCTATTGAGGAGATGACATGTAAATGCCTAGGTTACAAATTATGTTAAGAAAAATTTGATTTTCTTCTGTTCAGCCAACGAGGAGTTTCCACTTGACACCTATGTCTTATCAGTCGAAAAATTTGGGAACTAGAATCGTCATGTTCGCAGCCTGCATCTATATCCAATGATTGAATTCAAGGAAGTAAAGGTTCCCTGGCCTTTCAAAATAACGTTGAGATGCATTTTCACCAGATTTTCTAATTACAGCTATCAGAATGGCAGCATCTGCCTTCTGCTGGAACTGCTAAATTGGGAGTGCGATTGAGTAGAGATTAAGGGAGCTTACAGATGTCACCATCCGAGCTGTAGCGAAAGAAAAAGAGAGTTTTCCAGTTCATGAATCAGAATACGTAATTCCAAAAAGTGAATAGTCTAAATGGTTTCAACAGAAGCCAATGTGGTTTTGGCAAAATGATTCCAATATCGTCCATTAAATCAATGCGAGTGCCATAGGTATTAAACTAATTCAGCACCACTTATCGATTTGACAGAGTACCTATCATCAAGATACATTTGTCGGTCTCCGGTTACTTGATTGGGCTCCAAGTGACTCGTTCGTTTCAGTTGGGGATTGCAAGTGAAGTATCATGCCAAGGTACTCTCCGAACTAGTGCGTGCTTAAGAAGTCACAAATACCCTCACCACCCCTAAATTTCAACCACACTACTCACAATCTCATACAGAAAATTTGTCTATCTTGAATATTTCACGACGACAGACCATGCTAGTTATTGACGTGGGCGAAAGAATGCCACGGCCGGACCCAGACGACACAAGGCGCTTGGAGTCAGCAATTGTCAGCATATTAGGTACTCGTGGCATTGGGAAGCATAAATTCATGAATTGGATAGTATGCAGTTTAAGAAGACTTTCATTCATTTATCATTCTGAGGTTTTGACATTTGAAGTGCCATTCGCCACATTACGCCGTCCTGGAAAACCGACCATCCTTCGATGGCGAGACCTGGCGGTTCCGTATTGCGCAATTAGAGCACCTAGTGCCATTCAGAGCTCCTTGGTACTCATTCAAAGTCGAATACAATCAGCGAATTACTGCAGAGCGTGAGGATGGAGTCATCTTGGCCTACAATATTTCCTCTAAGCAGAGCTTTGCCTTTGTTGTCGCTCGGGTTTATGGGAGCATCTGGAGATCGCGCGCCCTCGAGCCTCGCGATCAATAGTACCTAACAGGCTGTCCGGGGTCGCAATTCGGTTGCATATTAGTAGGAATTGAGCCTGATCCCTCGCTAAGAAAGAAAAGAGAGGTACGAAGGGAAGCAGCAGAATCCTAGGCATCGTCCCAAGGAATGGAATATTATGAGGTAGACTGTTTAACGGCGAAGCCGGTGAAAACAGCAATGCGGGCACTAGCAAAAAGCATTCTCGCAGCGAAAGAACGAAGTGGCCAGGACGCCGTAATGCAGCCAAGGTCACGACCAAAGCCAGTCGAGCAACCGGTGCAGGCGGAGTAGGAAGAAAAAAGATCTAGGAGGAAAGGCATTAAAAATCTGCTTGGGAAGTTGGTTTGTATTTCCCACTAAGATAAGGTACTGGAAATACCATATGTATATAAGTTGAGGTTTAATTGGATGATTTGCTCAAAAAATACTTAAGTAGGAGCATTCATGGGCAATTCTAGGCTAGCACGCATTTGGGAAGGCTTAGGCGCCAGCACACAGAAACCGCATCCTCATGTCTTCTCACCTCTACTAGTCGATTTGATTCCAACGGATTCGTTCTCTGGTTTGACAGGAGGCTGCTCAATAATGCCAGATATCCAGAAAGGCGGCGATAGAGCCGTCACTGTAATGGGAGATGAGGGCGTGGGAAAGCAAAAAATTATCTACATGGTAAGAGAGAACTACTTATGGTACCATAGGTATCTTAAGCTTTGTTTCGTTCATTGACGCATAAAGCTCGTCAAAGCTTTGAACATTCTCTATGGCCAAGACAAAGATGAGGGAAGTTACAGTGCTGCGGCCATTCTAGATGGATACTGGTGGCAGCTGTACTTCGAATCGCTACATCCGTCACATCTAGGCCCCGACGCGCCCGTCATCAACCATTTCGAGTACTCTGAACGATACGTTGACCACGCCATTGGAAAAGCAAATGGATTGATCTTAGTCTACGACATTGCATCAATAAAATCTTTCGAACTTGTCACGCAGTTGTATCGATCTGCATGGAAATGCCGCCCAGCGGTACCTAGAGGTGTCAGATCGCATATATCAGGAAGCCGTTTTGTCGACAAAGAATACAGGGCTGTAAAACCGCGGTTTGGTTGCATTTTAGTGGGAAATAAAGCAAATCTTGCCACCAAGAATCGTGAAGTGAGTAAAGGCCTGGCCGAGAGCTGGGCAGACTCACAGGGGATGAAATGCTTTGAGATCGGCGATTTTACACTTGAAACTTTAGAGCAAGCTTTACGAGCCCTAATACGAAGCATGGTTATAGCGAAGCAAAGAAATGCGGAGGATACTCGGGAGTTGCAAGAGCGCTTCCAAGAGAAATCAGACAGTGGAGTAATCCTCATGCTTCGGAAGCTTTTATCATGGGAGTGAGTGGAAATCACTTGTGCAGCAAGTTGAGACGGTTCTGTTCAAAGTCGATGTTGATTTTGAGATATAATTCAGAGCGCTATATTGCCGATGTGCAAGGCAATGATCAGGCCGCTGAGGATGGAATAATCCTCAAAATGTTACTACAAAATAAAGCTCACCTGAAAAGGGCTACCAGGAAGGATGGAGTTGAGTGTCACGGGGTCACTGATGCCAAGGTAGCAGATGGTGGCTGAGCAAATCCTACCAAGGTGGCTACACCACACCACTTCCACCAGCCAGACACAATTCACACCAAGTAATAATGACTGACCCGCCTCCATACACGGTTGTGGCCGTAGGAGAATGGAGGAACGATCCTTCATCATATATCTACGAGGTGGGTTCTTACGGTAGCCACCTTATGTTATCATCGTTCAACCCGACTTATTCTTTGGTGACCAGTTTTTCATAGATAACGGCTTCCCGGAGACCACCCAACGGATATCCTTGGTGGAAGAACAAATGAAAGTAGAAGATGAAATGTGGAGTGTACATATATATAGCATGTATCCGGACTTTTTGACCATGGAACCGGGTTCCATTTGTCTTCAAAAGTTCCAGTTTTACCTTAGGCACGCAGAAGGCTTCATCTTGGTTTACGGCACCGCGTCTAGGAAGAGCTTCGACTATGTCACGACAATAGCGTACAGACATCTTTGGAGAAGCATTTGCACACACACCAAAGGAAGTCCGCGATTTGGTTGTATTTTGGTCGGGGTCAAATCCGATCTTGCGAAGACCGGCAGACAAGTCAGTCAAGACTTGGCAAAGAGCTGGGCAGATTCTCAAGGCATTGAATGTTTTGAAGTGGATCATTTTTCACTTACAAAGGAGGCTTTGTACGCTCTTGTGAAGAATATAGTGTGGGCAGAGTTTCGCGAACTCGAGGACGAAAGGCAGCCAGAGGAAGAAGCACCACCGAAAGCCATATTGTGAGGAAAGTTTCGGAAAGGTGTAAAGAAATTGAAATGGTAGATTTGGACTGATTACATTTGGGTTTCTCCCATTATGTGGAGTAACGCTGAACCTTGTCTTGCCAATTTGCAAAATGGAAATGGCCAAGCGCCTGGCTATGACGGATTCAGTAACACAAAACCCTACAAGTTCATCTTTGTATTATTCCTACAAAGATCATAAGGTAACCACGCTATTGGCCATATTTAATTACCCTTCATCGTGATTTTTTTCTCATCATTCATATTCTTATAGTAACATAACCTTACTTAACTTCCTCCACCATCTCCACCACCACCACCACCACTTCCATCTCCTCCCCCTCCGCCATCCCCTCCACATGCACCTCCATCACCTCCTCCCCCAAATGCGCCCATGAAAACAATCCCCTCTCCATAACCATAATACCCTGCGTCACCAACACCACCTCCATTCTCCCTCCTATACCCATCACGCATCCCACTCTCATCTCTCCAATTCCTCCTCCTCTTATTCCAACGATAATCAATCGACGTCGAAATAACATAGCCAAGGTACCAAATACAAAGCAAAATCGAGAAAGCCAAGGTTGCTTCTGCATGGCTTTCAGGAATGGCATAGTACGTTCGTCCTCTGCGGCCGCTGAGCAACGACTCCTGGTAGCATTTTACGTTGCTCCCGGTGGACATGCCCTTGTGACATGTGAGCCATAGTGCCATGATAGCTGTCCAAAATACAAGCATTATTGGTCCTATGCACACGGAATAGATAATCGGCATTGCTGTTCTACGGTAGAGAATGTTGTTTACGAGTGAGAGAGCGAATGTGAAGGATGGGGGAATGTAGTATAGGGTTCCGGATCCAGATTCCTTCCACGAGACTCTGGCGTCAGAGCCCCATGCATCGCGCATTGTGATTGCGTAGGTGATTGCTAGTATTGCGCAGATGAAGGAGCATAGGAGGATGACGGCTTCCAGAATGAGGGGCGGAGCAGGGCCAGTATGGCCACAATACGTGCGGGGATAATTGGTAGTGGAGACTTTCATCATGTGTTGGTTTCAGTTATTATAGCATAACGAGAATGCGTGAGGGGACAAAGGGACCTGAGAGTGATATTTGAAAATGAATTTGAGGCTGTGCATGGCTGCAGTGAATGAGGTGTGCCATGTGCAATACGAAGTTGGTTCTTGGGACTAACAAGGCTGAGGCGGTGCCATGCCACGCTACGGAACCGCAATTCCGGCCTCATCACACAATTAGAGCAAATCTGCTTCCTATTCTGTACACTGAGGGATTGTATTTGTGTAAGCTAAGAAACAAGGGTTGGCGAAAACGAGAAAGTGCTACTTGGTTTTGAGTAGATGATGTCATATTTCAGGTGGAAGTTGTACCCATTCTCTTTGTGCCATATCTACAGTAAGATCAACAATCAAAAGGTACAGCAGATGCTATCTTGTCATGGCGCTAACCTTCAATGAACAGGCGACTATCAGTGCGGGTAACATGAGATGTAGGAAAAGTACTATGTCGTGGTGAATCCTTGAGACAAGCAATTGGAGCCATTATACAATATGTAACTGATAGTCCTCAAACCAAGCGTTGACGGCTTTTAGGGTCTCTTTTAGCTCAGCTATATAGAAAGGTATGAGACTAATATACAATGTAGTAATATCACGGCTTCAATCCAAAAAGCTTGGGTTAATCGCTCCAGTGGCCTATTTCTACCTGTTTCTGCCACCTAAGAGATCACTTTGGTGACTTCCAAGGCTCTAAACACAGGCGTCCAGATTGTACAACAAAAGTAAGGAATTTTTGCTAGTCTTAACAGAATTTTCTTTCTTTCTTTCTTTCTTTCCTTCCTTCCTACAACTTGAAAGACAGCTTTGGTGAAATTTTAGGCTCCAAACGCAATATCTTGATACAGACATGTTGAAACATATGTTGACGTTGACTATTTGTTTGCCTTTTTTTTTCTGCTGCGGCTCCAGAGAGAAAAGGCTCCCAGTAAGTGACGAAACTCCATCCCTAAGCGAAGGACAATGTGGAGGAAAGGCCTTGGGTGACAGTATCATTAAACTGACATTTTTCCCAAGCAGGTGGAAGATATACCAGTATATTTATGAAAATATAAGGAAATGTTTTCTAATTCACCATGAGACGACAACTTTTCTCTACGACACTCTCTGTAGAGTTCGTAGCGAGAGCAAGACAGCGGAAACAATGAACTGCTTTGGCCAATCCATGGACAAGAGCAAGGACTGGCAGTATATCTATCTGGATTTGTTGACTTCTATACGGCACAATTTATGTGTCCTCAGTTGCTCTATAAACAATTTTTTTTTTTTGGCTTCAACTACCTGTACCTCGTTCTAGATGTTAGTTGTCGGCTTTAATCAAGACTAAAGCGAAGTGGGGAATTTATGATTTCTTCAGCATCGCTAACTTCAATATATAAAGTTGTATATGCTCTGGATAGCTCTCCTTTTTGAGATAGAGAGAGAGAGAGATTTGGTGGCCTCTGCTCTTTATATTTTGCTAAGCGTGGCTATAGTATCTCCAAGTAAACCCAGATTCACTTTCCTCGTGTCCTACACAAGTCAACAACATCTCAACCATCCTCTCAACAAACATGCATCACGGCACAAAATGAATCTTTCCTAAATTATGAAGGCATATCAATTCTTTTATTAACCCATTTCAACACATGCAAATGCTGAATCTATTTTTATCATATCCAAAGCCCAATGCAATGTATGTACGTAAAAGCCCAACCTTCCTCTACACATCAATAAACATCCCCCACTGCATCTCCATCTACAACATAGCCAGACCGGCAACACCAACAGCCAATCCAACAACACCCTTAGCAACACCGAGCAGAGCAGCGGCGCCAGTGCTCTCAGGAATACCACCAGTACCAGTAGTTGTAGGCTTGCCGGTAGCAGTGACGTTGTTTCCGTGCTGGATGGAGGAGCTGGAGCTGAAGATGCCAGTGCCAGTGGGATAGGGCACGGTGGCCATGCTGGTGAGAGGGAGGGAGGTGATGTCGGTCTTTACAGATTGGGAAGGAGTCTCAACGGGATAGTCATTGGCGCCGGTGGTTTGGGCGGCGGCGGAGGGGGTTGCGGTGGCGTATTCAGCGGTGGAAGTGGCTTCGCCCCAGCCCTCGAGGTACTCTGAATTCAGGTGGTTAGTTGGATTCCTGATGGAGGTTTCATATTGGTATTTATTGCTTACTGGGAGAGTAGGTCTCGGTTCCCTGGTAGGCAGCGCATCCGGGGACAGTGGTCTTGGGAGGAGCACGGCCACCACCGCAGTCGAGCAACTCGCAGATCTCGCCGTTGGTAGGGTCATACCAGACGAGAGAAGCACCGTTGGCAGTTGAAGTGCAACCAGCAAGGTTGGTTTTGGCGTAGGCAGAGGCTGCAAGAGCGGCAACGGCGATGAAAGTGGACTTCATTTTGATGGTTATTAAAGAATTGGGATATGTAAAAATTAGATGTATGTATAATTAAGGTAATAGTGAATGAGTGACTTCAATATAGAAGATAACGAGAGACTTGAGCACAAGGCGTGAGGAAAGAAATTCTGCATAGCGTGGGGATGGAGAAGCTTTATAGCAAATAGCCCACCCAAACGATGTCAATGGTCCAGCCAGAGTTTAATGGAGCACTGACGTTTCGTTACTTGGTAGTGGGAGTGGTGATTTGACAGTTACCGGAAGGATTCGTCCTAATACGGATCTAATGGGATTAAGGGGTGGATGGCAAATTTCATGCCTCCTGTTGCGGACATATCCGCTCCTGTACTGCTGACCGCCCCATTTCGCCACTTCCAGAGGTTTTTCATACAATTTAGAGACGAAAAGCTGATAGAATAATGAAGATAGCGTTGCTTGAACGCTGTGAAAGCAGATCATGTTCGTCGTCGGGTTGATCAATTCTAGAATGTCCGGGGCCAAAATTGCGATGAGCGTTGCACTATCGCACGGAGGCGCCTAGACGAAAAGCTTAGCATCCAATCTTAATATTGCTATTTGTGGAAACCAATGTCTGGACTTTCCTGTACGGTGGACAGCTCCACAATACATTGTCGTCATTCATTTTACTGAATGGTTGATAGCTTTCAGGCAACAGAACAAAGGAATGGCAATGGTTTCACATTAGGCCTCCCGATCAGGGGACATAGTCAGGGGCACCCAATCACAACAAAGTTTAAAAGTAACACACGCAAAAAGGATAAAGAGTGATTTTTAGCTCACCCACAATGCCGCTAACCCAGACACCCGCTAGCAGGCTAAGACCAAAACACAGTACGCGTACACAAGCACCTCCATACAAACATGAACATATCCTATGCAATCTTCACCAGCGACATTATGTGAGCTAGGCAAAAGCCGCACGACATGACATTGCAATGCCAAGCGGGCTCTTCCAACCACTGGCTAGCAACTTACTCAAGCAGCTAATACCACCCTCATGTGTCCCAGGTTCGACAGCAGCATTTGGAGGCCGTATACCAGTTCCCCAATACGATCCTGGAAGGAGACGCTATGTCACGTCAGCTCAGGTAGTAGCTCATCGAGGTCTTGCATCTCAAGACCTCGCTTCTTCGAGTTCAAGCTCAAGCTGCCTGATGCGCTCATCCTTCTCCCGGTCGGATGGTCCTGCATTGCCAAGCTTAACCTTGAGCTGGCTGACTTCGCGCATCAGCAGCGCAATCTGGTCGGACTGGTCGGACATGATCTGGTTCTGATGATTCAATGTGGATTTGATATCAGCCAGGACATCCTTGAGACCAGCGGCTGCGCCAGAAACGGTAGGAGCGGGTGTAGGAGCGGGTTCGGAGGATGGAGATGCTTTGACGGGGGCGGCAGCAGCGGGTGATGGAGTAGGTTTCGACGGTTCAGGCTCCTTGCTGATTACTGGGCCTTTAGTCTTCTCCTCTTGTCGGGCGGCTGTAACTGTGGTTGGGCGTTCGACTGGCTTTGGGACCTCCTCAAAGCTAGACGTCTCGTCCGCATCGGATTCCTCTCCCCTGTCAGCAAATTTGGACGCCTGAGAAGCCAAAGATTGCTTGTTATCATTGACGGATGGGGGTGGTCCACGCGCAGCTGCAGGGGTGGGGGCAGGTGCTGCCTTGGGGGCCTCGGTCTTCGTTGGTGGTGGACTTTGGACGGGAGTAGCCGCTTGCTTTGGCGGCTTGTAGTCCGATGGAATTTCCTTTGGAGCTTCGCCTTCGTAGACGCTCTCCAGAGAAATCTTTGGAGGCATTGCAGTCTTTCCTCCGAACCATTCTGATGCGGTTGTGCCCGGCTTGAGGCCGACCGTAGGTGGGTAAATGTCGCTCTGGAACATTTCCGATCGGCGGGGAACGATGAATGAGATGGGTTCGATGTACGCATCATTGACCGTCTTGAAGCAGCGAAGGACCTCATTCTCGTGTAGGTTAATGCCGCGCTTAGGCAAGAAAGCAATGCCACGCTGGGGCTCCGGTGACTTGTACTCAGAGAGATACTCGAACTTGTCATTCTCATACTCGTAGTATCGAATGTTTCCGTCACTGGATCAATAAGTGAGTATAAGGGCGTTCAGTGCCACCAAAAGCCAAAAGACTTACCCTTTTCCAGCCAGGTACAAACACTGAGTTCCATCGTCCCAGAAAGGCATGCAAACACCAGAGATGGAGTCAAGAATCTGGAAGCCGCCAATGGGTTCTCCAGGCTTGCGCGGATCCCAGAGACCCAATTGACGGTCACTCATACGCGAGAATCCAGTAGTCGCAATGCGATCAGCCTCACCCATCCACACGGCGCGGCTGTTCTTTGCGCCGGCATGACCAGGCACCTCCAGAGCAGCCTTCTCTTGCCGCACATCCCAAACACGAAGCTTCTTGTCTCGGCTCGTGGTGACCAAGTATGCTCCATCAGGGCTCCATGAGAGTGATTGTACAATGTCGTTGTGCTTCAGGTTCAATTTGGCGGACCCAGCCTCGACATCCCAAAGCTTGACAGTGTAGTCGCCGGACGCGCTAGCAAGGACATTTTCGGCGGCCGTGTTGAACAAGACATGTCCAACTTTTCTGGGGGTCATTTAGCACAATTTCATGGAAGTGAGGTTGTACAGGTAAAGCCCACCTCAAGTGTCCGCTCAATTTAGCGACAGGAGATACATCGGCAGGTTCCTCGGCATCAGTGTGGAGGGTGAAGTTCTCGGGTACTTTCCAGATAAACACCTGTATTCCTTTTAGCATCTTTCTCTTATAGTACGATGCGGCTCATGCGCACCTTTCCATCGTCGGAGGCGGAAGCAATCAGGGAATCGTTGAAAGGGCTCCTGTACGCAGTCAGTGCTGTTCTCCTAGCCACAAGTTCGTATTATGCTCATACCAGTCGGTGTCGAGGACCGCAGATGTGTGCCCGCGAAAGAGGGGCATCTGGTCAGGGAGGCGACCCTTCTCGTTGATGGGAATAACGGCAAAGGCGCCACCTCCGCTTGCTTCCCAATTGACCGAAATGTATTCAGGGTTTGCCTATTCGAGTCTCAGCATGTACGGTGGAGGGGTTGTGCAGGTCCGGGCGGGCTGACCTTGACCAGGTTGGTGTCCCAGGCGTTTTTGGAGATGCGGAGGCCATCATAACATTGCTCCTATTGATAACTGTCAGTGCTATTCTGTGTGCTACTCATAGTTTAGAGATGCCATACCTTCTTCGTCCCTCGTCCGAAGACATGACCTATGTGCCATTGTTAGACAAGTAAGCAGAGCTGAAGGTGCGCACAAGACCTACGATACTTGGAGGCTCGCACAAATCGGCCAGCCATTGTTCGCTTGACAAAGAGGGGTTGTGTCCAAAGATAAAAATGACTATCGCAACAAGTAGATGGCCCCTGAGGTTCAAGTAGCTGGGGGAGGGGATGAGGCGCAAGAGAGGGCAGTAAGTGTAAGGGTCGTGGTCGACGTTTCGAATGTCTGGTGCTTGTTTCAATGCGGGAGCTGCGGCGGTCTTGGCGAGGGATCCTGGTCGGCTACGTCTGCACCTCATCCACCCACACACCTAAACTACCCACATTCATCAGCTAATTTTGGACCACTCCAACAGAACGCATGAATACCTACAGTCCAACTAGTGGGGCTCCTCATGCAGCTCTCGATTAAACGCCATATGGGGTCATGAGTATCTATCATTCTCTCAGCCTCTTGAATTCAGCATCCATTCTACATTGAATCTATGGCATAATCCCACTTATACGCATAATTGTTCTCGTGTTTCTGTCTATACACAAGTGCCTATACTAATATGTTCATAGAAGCCTCCACAGTAACACACATAGTATGTACTTGGCAACTTCGACAAAAATAACCAATCCTGGAAAAAGGTCACGTGATCATTTCCCTCTTCTACGACAAACAGAAGTGTACAACAGTGCAGACAGGCCGTGCATACAGATCCTTGATCCTTGGGCATCATTTAAATTGCATCCAATCCCCATTCATCAAGCATACTGCAGTATCAACATCGTCCTCCTAACGGTGCCAGGATTCCATGAGACCATGCCATCACTCCATAGAATTGCATTATGGGGATCTTCCAAACATTGTAGCAAGAAAATAGCTGTATTAGATTCTCTAAGTAAACTACCGTACCGATCAAACGAGAGACGACTTAGTGTGGTGAAAGGCCGGTCCCTTCCAACCACAAGAACACCGGCAGCCCGAAACCCTTCGCCCTCGCTACAACAAACTAGTTTACACAAGAGGTGCCAAATGAATAAAACTCCAGCATGACTGCCGAACACTGTTCTATTTCTCTACTGTACCTGGACGTTACCGGGCAGCTGAGTCAACCCTGTGAAACAGAACAGTTAGCTCAAAGAATCTAGATCACGCGGCCACTAGAAGATACTTACAGCCGTCAAAGTTTTCCTTGACCATATCAGGTACATTGCACTTGTTCTGTTGGGCAATAGTTTGCGTCTTAAGCATGGGAGCGGAGACGTAGGTGTGGCCATCCATAGCCTTCTGGAGAGAATCATCCTTCCAGCCGAAAACGTAATCAGCGTGAGTAGAGAAGCCGCCGGCATCACCGCTAGACCAGACAAAAGGCTGGCTGCCGTCAGCGGGCCAGTCGGCCTTGTTGTTGAACTGCTTGGTGTCCCAGACAGTCTCAAGCAAGATCTGAGGAATCCTGACGGGATGCGAATCAGGGCACTTGCCGCCAGACTCAAAGGTGCCGGTCGCTGGGTACGCAACATGGTCGCGGTGGTTAGGAGAGTCCAAGTTCTTGCCATCCCAGCAGGTGGGGAAACGATGGTTGGCCATGATACCAACGGGACAAGGCTTCTTGGGGAAATCAAGAGTCTCGGGAGCACGGGTACCCTCGTTCTCCATGCAGGTGAAGGTCAGCTGTCGGAAGTTCCTGGCTTCTTCGCGGCTCCTGTAGCCGACATCTCCGACCAGCATGCGGAAACCGGGCTTGAAGGCAGTGACCTTTGACTTTTGCTGGGTGTCGAAAAGGGCATCCGACATGTAGTAGACAACCTTGATCCTGTTAGTCAAGTATCGTAGATTGGCATCGCTCTTGACATCTTACCATGCCGCCATTAGTACCCTCCATACCGCCTTGAGCTCTTTGCGGAACCCTCTTGAATGTGCCGTTCTTGGCACGGAAATACAGCACGGCGGTCCAGTAGTTGGAGAAGTCCTCTGTGAACTGGCAAGTCGTGCAAGTAGAAAGCTTCGCAAGATCATGTCCTGCCGCATGGTCCATCGAAACGTTGAAAGAGTTCTACAAATTGTTAGTTAATCTCGGAATAACTCGAGGCGGATGAAGTTGAAGACGTACACCTCCGATAATTTGATGAAGATGAGGTGATGGGTTCACGCCCGGATTGACCAAGGGGTCTAGTCGCTGGACGGTCAGTTGCGAACAACCGAATCGAAGCAGTGCGCTGCTAGGCGCAACGAGCCCGAAGGCAGCAGCAAAAGCATTGAACTTCATGACGACCGTAGATAATCCGTTCGAACACAGTGACAATGGAGGAAGAAAGCCTGTACGTAGCGGCGATACGCAGTAGTTATGATCCTAGGCGTCGTCAACATCATAGCAAGCAGGTGCCGACTCTTCTAGGCACTGTTAATCAACTGAAGATTAACGATGGTGTCGGCTCATATACTTTATTAATATAGCGCCCCAGCTTAGACAGTTGACCAGGCAATCGATGCTTGGCCGGCAGTACCAATATAGGATCGTTCGGCACTGTGCACAAGATCTTTTATCTTCTACCTCTCTTGAATATGAACATGAAAACTTCTCTTCGGGGGAACAATAATGATTTTTGGTAGTGCAAAGTCACTCTGCACGTTTGATGTTACGAGGACAACAGTAATGTCGCTCTCGAGCCCACAGATCGCAGAAGAAAAGCTTCAACAACTACCGTTCTGCATTTCGATACAAAAGTCCAGTGTAATCTCTCAGAGGCAAATCACGCGTAGGGGACCTAGCGATAGGAGATAAAATACCGATCCTCCTTTAATAACCCTTTGCAGACTAAATGAATGCCACGTTCTCGCCGCACCCCCATGCCCACCGAAGATCCGATATATTACCAATGAATGAAAATGAGTATTCCTGGTCTGACGTCGTGCCCCCCTCCCCCTCCATACCTGAGAAACAGAAATACCTATAAACTGCCGGCCTTGCGTCTGTTGGGCAAGCATATCTACTCTACCTTGAATCTGCTTCTTCTTTCGACGCCAGAACCCAACGCCAACGTCAGTGAAAGATATCGCCAGAGCTGTGTTGCGAACATGAAGATTTCGGTCGGGTTTATCGCTTTTTGGGTCGCGCTTGCTTATGGGCAGTCGTTTCCGGAGTGCACGGCTGAGCTGGCGAGGACTAATGAGTGCGCTGATGTTATCAATCCAGCGGCTTGTTACAATCAGTTCCGATTCAACGCCCGGACGCTGTCGTGTATTGATGGAGCGAATGACGCAGAGAGGAAGAAGAAGGTACGACATCAATGATATTCGGAGTCTCTATGAATTATATTTACTAACTGGTCATTGTAGGCTTGCAAGTGCTGCAACTGTGTTGGCACCGTGATGTGCAACTGGGTCAACACCAACAGGTACTGCTAAATCAGCGAAGAGAAGTGCACTTATCGGGCAGCTAGGGATAGGCACTTGAGGGGTCCACCACATCGAAACTCTATGGTATCCGAGCGCATGATTTTGGGAGCGATTGGTCATTGCGGATTGTATGAGTGACATGTATCTGTTGGCAAGCATTAGAGGCCACGGTAGCTGTTGAGACAAATGAATACCTTAACTCACCATCCATATCTTCAACCATGACTCAACTGGTGAAACATGAACCATCAACCTACTCTACGGCTGTCGGCATGATAGGACCGCAACGACGCACTGCCGAGCTCGACGTCAAAATAAACAGTAATGCGGGGTGCAATGACAAGGCGCCCCGGCTAGTTTCCGTATTGCATAGTACTGCATGGACCAACGGACCCTGGGGAAAAGGCATCGGATTCTCGCAAAGTGTCCTGCTCAAATATTAGCCAGAGTCAGCAAGCGATAGTTGCCAAGTGTATTTGATTCGGTAGTTCCAGGGACTGCTGTGGTTGGTGCAATGCTTGAAAGGTCAGACGTTTGGCTCGTCGTACCAATCATGATAAATTGGCGCTGAGTGTTGTACTTTTCTATTGGCGACAGGCTTCCTGCTGGAACTGCCATGGCCCAAGAATATCTGGCTTGGTATAGTTCGCTTTCGGGATGGTATCCGTGTTTGTCCCATACTACGTCTGCTATAGGTCTATTCTGCAGGACCGTTGTCCACTTCATTCGCTACTATCGAGACATGGGAACGATAGTTTCCTCACCAAGTCAGTGCTGATTCTGAAAACTTCTGGAAGCTCATTTCTTGCAGCCGGGATGATGAAGACCCGATCCACCTTGCCATAGCCCAAAGGGCTCTTCAGCACCGCCCCTGCCCATTGATTGATTAATATTCAGTTCGGTTAACAGCGGGTAACTTTTGCTGGATGCGATCATGCAAGTTTCGATCGAGATTTGCCACTAACCACTTTGCAGTACAGTGTAAACCCGGCAGGAGCCACCGGACATCGAGCAAATGATATCGTAATTCGAAAATTGGCCCTGTATGCTCAAGGTCAACTGTTGACCTGAAAAGCTACGATAGGTACACGTGATCTATACCTCTAAACTCGAAATTCTTCGTTAACTTGCGATTTCAATAATCTAATCACATCATTCGAGAATGTTGATAGTAGAAATACCTGAAAAACATTCCTATCGCCGGAAAAGAAACGAAATGCTCTTAAACAGCCTTCCTTCGGCAAAAGCCAACGCCGTACACCTACACCAAATACATGCAATATTCCCATATTTTACACTATTCATACACTTTCCCATCCTCCAAGCAACACAGTAAAATCTTCACCTTTACACAAGATATCTTGACAAGTTCCCAGCGCTCCTTCCCACTCCACCTTCCCATCCATCTACAACCTCTCCAAAACCGCCCTCCCCCTCCTCG
>JAQGEP010000203.1:0-74002 GCA_028476805.1 Acrocalymma vagum
TATTGGTGGAGATAATAATGGTGGCGTGAAGGGGGGTAATTTTGAAATGTGGGCGTTCGGTGGGGCCGGGCGTTCGCTGATGTAATACGGTAAGGGACTGGTTATGTAGCAATTTTAAGAGAACCTTCTGCTTAGTCATCTCTACTTATATCATGTATAGATGTCAATTGATGAGTATCTATGAGTTGTGAGCTATGAGTTTATTATTTAGGATTAGTCCTGTTAGATCATTGCTCTTTTAAACCCTACGACCTTTTTGTTGATCCTAGTCCTGCAAAATTAGCGTGCAGGTTACCATAACCCCGCTGTGTATTCGGCCACTACCTATGGTATTCATGGGAAATGGGTGCTGTCTCTATGTTTCCTACTACGAACTGCCTGCAAGGGGTTCTCTATTGCTGTATTCAAGTATGGTCACACGAAGAAACACACAACCCCGCGCCGCAAGGCTCACAGCATTTACCTCGTATTCATCTATCTGGGCAGTGCGGCTGAGCAACACAAGATCTGTAAGACCATCATTAGACTACATGGATTCGATTTCCTTATGACTTCTTGACTAGCCCGCGAGGCTGACCCTGTCAACATAGCGGAGGTGGTGGGGCTTCTGCCTTAAAGCGTTTCCCATATCTTCAGCCTTGCAGCCCGTTTTCGCCACACTCCTCTTGTTGCGCAGCCCTCTCGCTTGCCCATATGAAATTTCTCTCAAAGATACACACCATAACTCTCAAATGGCAGAAATTGGCATTACCGCGTCTATCATCGCGGTCTTGCAACTAAGCTCGAAGTTAATTTCGCTTTCATATCCGTACATATCCTCCGCTGGCGATGCTCGCACACAGATCAGCGCACTACGCAGCGAATTACTGGAGCTGGAAGCAATCTTACTCGCATTGCAAGAAGCGGAACTCGATGACGATGACGATAACGAGAGTGCTGGTGATGCGGCTCCCTTAGGGAAAGGGCTCTTAGCGCAGTGGTTGGAAGAGTGTAAGGCTGAAATCCAACGTCTTGTGGATGAACTAGAGAAGCCGAGTCGTGAGCGGCAAACGCTAAAAAGAATCGCCGCGAAGGCAGCCTGGCCGCTGAAGAGGCAAGATGTGGATAGACTGGTTGCCTTGGTGCAGCGCAAAAAGACAGGAGTAGGATTGGGAGTCGGGATTGAGAACCTCAAGATTTCTTCAAGCGTTCAGAAAGAGGTCAAGAAAGTGTCGAAAACCCAGGGCGAGGACCTGAAAGAGAGGATCATCACCTGGCTAAAACCTGCTTCTGTGTCGGCAAATTATGAGGCATCGCGAGTTCAGTGTCATGATCAGACTGGCGAGTGGTTTCTCAAAGGGACAGAATACAAGGAGTGGAAAGAGAAACAACACGAATTCCTGTGGCTTCACGGCATACCTGGGTGTGGGAAAACGATTCTTGTGTAAGTTCGAACCTCTTCATGAGCAAGCATCTTGCACTAATACCAGAAAAGGAGCACCGTGATTGAAGACATCCGCTCGATTCGCAAGCAATCTCCTGATGTTGCTGTTGCGTACTTTTTCTTTACTTTCAGCGACACCGGAAAGCAATCCCCTCATCAGATGCTCAGCACACTAGCTGCACAAATGTTGCAACAGCTGTCAGAAATACCTAATGATATACAGGATTTGTACAGGATGAACTCAGGCAACGTGATGTTTGCCGGCCTCCTGTTCGAACTGATCCGTCTCTTGCTCGGCAATTTCAAGAAGACGTACTGGATTCTTGATGCTCTAGATGAAGTCACGGCATCTGACCGTACAATGCTTTTGAGTTATTTGAAGAGATTCCTTGATGAAGACGATTTTCAAACGATGAGCCTTCTTTTCGCAAGCAGGAGAGAGTGGTACCTTCAGGAAGTCTTTGACGAGATGCCCATCGTGCAGTGTCCGATCCAAAATGCGCTGGTGGATGCCGACATAGAGCGCTACGTCAAAACTTGCCTTGAAGACGACCCTAAATTGAAACGATGGTCTCCAGATATCAGAAATGAGATCCAAGGCGCTCTTACGCAAGGCGCAAATGGAATGTAAGTCTTTCCATTGCTCTCTACATCATCAACTTTTGCGTGATTTTGTTAACATTCTTGTAGGTTTCGTTGGGTGCAATGTCAGTTGCAGGCTATAAAGGCTTGTAGGAACGCAAATGGAATTCGAAAAGCACTCATTGCGCTGCCAAAGACTCTAGATGAGACGTACGAGCGTGTCTTGCTATCCATTTCGGAAGACGATTTCGATTTCGCCAGCAATGCACTTCTATGGATCGCATTTGCAGAGCGGCCAATGACAATTCAAGAAGTTGCTGAAGCCGTCATTGTCGAGCCTGGAGAACATTATCTTGACCCGAATGAACGTCTGATAGACCCGAATGAGATCCTAGAGATATGTGGTAGTTTGGTCACCGTCATCTGTGAAAGAACAGGAGCCGAGCATATTCAATTGGCTCATTACTCAGTCAAAGAATACCTTGTTTCGGACCGTATGGGAGCAAAAGAGCTGGCGAAATTTGCGCTGTCTCTCAAAAATGCGCAAGAAAGGATTACGAATGTGTGTCTCACCTACCTTTCGCTCGATTGTTTTGCCGCTAAACGCATATCGGATACAGTGGATGGACAAAGAGGAAGAGGAGAACGAAGAAGCAAAGGTTATCCACTCCTGAAATACACTTCCGAACAATGGTTCAAACACCTCGTTCACATTGAAGACTCCGACATGCGAAAACAGCTAGAGGCCAATGCTTTTCAAATTCTGAGCGACGAAGGAGCGCTATTCGAGAACTGGGTCTCCGAGTACGAGCCGTCCAAACTTTTTGTTCGAGACTCAATATATGGAGCTGCCGAATACGTTGGTTCTAGCTTGTATTATTTTGCCTTAATCGGCCTCGAAGACGCAGTTAGAACACTTATTGACCGAGGAAGCGACGTAAACCTTACAGGTGGGGGATATGTAACAGCTCTGGCAGCCGCCGTGAAGGGTCGCCATATCAACGTCGTTCGGCTACTACTACAGAATGGCGCGGATCCAAATATTGTTGGCCGCAATGGACACGGTTACGGCAAAATGCGTGATCAACCAACACCTCTCCACATTGCGGTATCTAATCGGGACGCTGAAATGGCAGACTTACTCCTCCAATACAAGGCCGATGTCAATCTGAGGCATGATAATGGAAATTTACTTTCGAATGCAATACAACACGATGATGAGGCCATGGTACAAAAGCTCCTGACAAATGGCGCGAAGCTAGATAATGTATCCAGATACAGTGAGAGTTGGACCCCCCTTCCGCTTGTGGCCGCTTGCGAACGAGGGAACGAGAAGATTGTACGACTATTGCTCCAGAATGGCGCAGATGTCAATGGAGCAACCATGTTTGGGGGAAATGCTTTGCAAGTCGCGTTGTCAAAGGACCAAGATTCTATCGTCGAAATTCTCCTCCAACATAACGCTGATCCACGCACTGTTTCACAGAATAGTACAGCATTAAGTGTGGTTGCGTCAAGAGGAGATGTCCCTTTCCTAAACCGACTACTTTCCTATTGCAGAAACGACCAAAACTCTGGCCGAAGCGGCCATCGTTACCTAAGTGACATGTCCCATGAGCTAGCCGAAGCCGCTCTACAGGGTCATATTGAATGCGTCAAGATCCTTCTAGAGCACGGTGCGCGCCCGAATGGCCGCTTCTGCATTGATTCAAAACGTGGTGAATATAGACATGTTTTGGATTATGCCTGCTCTGGAGGGCAAGTCGAGATCCTGCAGCTTCTCATTGACCACGGAGCAAATTTGGACGATGTTCCGCCAGCGCCAGAGGAAACAAGTCTTGGTGTATAT
Source organism: Acrocalymma vagum (assembly GCA_028476805.1). NCBI lineage: Eukaryota > Fungi > Ascomycota > Dothideomycetes > Pleosporales > Acrocalymmaceae > Acrocalymma > Acrocalymma vagum. The sequence goes on from JAQGEP010000203.1 coordinate 3,855, forward strand.
CATCCTTCTGAAACCCACCTCACTTATCAGCTGAGAAAGGGTACGCTATTGCAGAAAGCTTGTCAAGCTAGTAGCGCAGAACTGGTAAGATTCTTACTCGATAGAGCGCCTAACGATCTTGCCCGAAAGACGTACGCTCAGTTGGGTCTCCAAGGCGCCGCTACAGGAAAGAGCACAGAGGTACTAGACATCCTTATTCAAGCTGGAGCAGATGTCAATACACGCTTCATAAATGGCTGTACTGCGCTACAGACTGCCGCGGGGACTTATGAATGCCACATGGTTGAGCCCCTTCTGGATAGAGGCGCGGACCCAGACGCCACAGAGCCAGAGGAGGAATATATACCCGGGCAGTATAAGCGGCTGATCAGTGTAAAATCTTTTGAAGAGGGCCGTACCGCTCTCCATATCACCATCCGCAACAATAAGACCGTCGCACGAACACTTCTTCAAAGAGGTGCGAATCCCAATGCAGGTCCTCGGCACAAGAAGGGAACTCCACTCTGTGCAGCTGCGAATATCGCCGACTTTGACTGTCACAAAGACCACTCGTTACTCCAATGCTTGCTCGATCACGGAGCTGACATTAATGCTGGGGGCGGAGCTGCTCCCACGCCACTGATGTCTTCAATGGAAATATGCCAAATGTGGCGCACTGAGAAATCTAATATACACAAGGCCCAGCTCGCTCTTATTGAGTTTTTGCTTGAAAGGGGTGCGGATCCTAATCAGGTTGCCACGCTTACGAAGGGTTATGATGATATTGGGGCATGTACGCCGTTGGGGTTTGCGAGGCATTGGGAGTTGAAAGGGGTGGAGAAACTGCTTTTGAAGTATGGGGCTAAGGATTGTTGAGGGATGATTGGTTAGAATTTAGATATCTGGGTATAGATCTTTCTTGTAAACACTGAGCTAACTCATCGTTTTGTTTCTCTCAAAAATTTAGTGAAACACGAAGACGAATATCACGACATGGCCAAGGTTTTCTGAGTGACGGATAGGAGAGTAATCGATAACGCCGCCAACTGGAACGCAGGAAATTGTTTAACTGCAGATCTGTGCACATGTAGTTTAATTATTCATCCTATTAAAATATTTAGAATAACGTGGAAGTAAATATTAGAAAGAAGTATATTAGGTAATTAATTTTAGAAAAATAGAGATTAATCTGAACGTTTAATGCTTGCATGCCTGCTTGAGCTCATTTAAACAAAAAACAAGAAATTCGACCAACTCATGTTCTAAAAATCGGAAACCAAAACATGGAAAGCAACACGCAGATAACCGAAAAAGGGATAGATGCATTCTGTAAATCGTTTGAATGCTTCCAATAGAAAAGCCAAAGCCACCAAAAGAGAAAAGGGCCCAGAAGAATAACAACGTGGTACAGAATGACTCTAAATGCGGAGATTCTTTCTACCGCCAGTAGACCATAGACGAACTCTCGGTCTCTGCCTGATACTTGAAGGTGCTTATTTCGCTTTGGAATCCGATCGAGTGCTCCTGTTCGTCCTTGTTGCAATCCGCATGGTTTGTGACAACGGGAGAAGTAATGCTTGTGTGGTTTTCCTCCTCGACGACAAAAATAGAATCGTCTCATAAATTCATGAGGCTGGATTGGTGGTATGGGGTTTGGCGGTTTCGGTTGAAATTCGTAACTGGTATCTGTGTGCTCAGGGAAAAGCGGTCGTTCTTTGCTGGGTACGAATTCATTTTCCCCAATCTTTTCTATCTGGAACATCCAGTTAGGGTAGGATGGCATGTACTGGGTTAATAGTTAACTTACCTCGATAAAATCACAATGATTATATACTTCATAACTCAAGAATCGCCGGATAATTCCTCGCAATTCGTAGTATCTCTCTCTGAGAGCATCATAGAAGTCATCGTCATTCATCTTGGACACTACTATTTGTGCAATCGAAAGCTCGTCTCTGCCATTCACTCCAAGAAAGACAATTTTCTCCTTTGCGGATTGGTTTTTTACACTAGCGCCTGTCCTTACGTTACTTGCAGGTGGCACCTGAGGCTGATTCGCTGGGATCGATGATGATCCTCCCGACTGGGGCAGCTGGGAACCCATGGCGGGATTCTGAGTACTTGAACTTGCTTGATGCAAAGGTAGTATGCTCGTGTTTCCTTGGGTATGTGAAGACGCTACGATGCTTTGCGTAGCGCTTTTGTATTTATGAAGTAGCATTTCAAGTTCCCGAGCAAAAGCAATGGGCACCATCTCTTGACGTTGCTCACCACAGTTCTATTTTTGGTCAGAAATCCAGTCGTTCTGTAGATCATTTCTTTATCCATCACTTACACAAGTCCAGGCGACATACAAAAAAGTTCCTTCAATGGAGGTACAGGTTCTGGCCATGGCCACCATTGCCACCGGTAGGCTGTGCGAGACTCAAAAGCAAGTCTTAGACGGTCCCATTTGGTACTTAGGTCCGCATACGATATCCTGATGGGATCAAACCGAACGGAGATAAGATTAAACACCAGGCTTTCAATCTGATGAAACCGGCCAACAGAAATCGAATCCTCATCATAGCGATTAAATACCAAGGTCGAGAAAGAGAAATCCTGAACCAAATCACTAAGCTCATAGGCAAATCCTGGATATAAAAAGCGATGAAAGTCATGTTCGAACTTCGACATTGCATAACTCTTCATTATAAGGAACCAATCAGTATCAGTATCCGGGGCTCTTTGCAAAACGGTTGCCTCACGGGCAAGCCACACGACAAAGGCGTTGTCGGATTCGTCCATGGATTTACTGTCAACACTGCTATCAAACCCTGGTGGAAGTTGTTCTCTTCGTCTACCGCTTTGCCTCGCAATTGTCCGATGCGGTCGTAAGCGGTTGATCTTTTCTATCGTTCCCTCGGCGTTAACTCTGAAAATTGGGTGATTTGGAAACTGTTCCAGTCTTCCTTTAATTTGTCTTGTGACATAGTGGCAGGAGAAATCTGAATGTAACAGCTTTTCTACCGGCTTGTACCCTGTTTGGGCCCATTCCTCGTCCAAATCGGCGCTAAAAGCCTTCAAAAGACGTTCTAAAGTTTGCCATAGCTCGCCGTTTAGAAAATCGCGGAAGTCTAGAGCCTTTCCACACATTTCGCCAATTTTTGTGTCGGAGAAAAGATGTGACACAAAGTTGTCTAATGCTTTCAACCTCAATGCATAGTCGGGTACTGAGCTTTCAGGTAGTGGGCGCCTGTCAGGTTGAGAATCGATTGAGGTAAAATCCCAATTTTTCCCTCTTATCATGTTTTTTTACTTTCCCGTAACCTTGGGCGGGCTCGGAAAAATCTGCTTGTAAGTCTTAAGGCGAAATCTGACCCTCTAAATTCAATATCAGCCACGTCATTTGTTCGAAGAACAGTACTTGGCAATCTTACCCTATGCCACCCAAGCCCATCAAATTCACTCGCTTTTATGCTAGTCTGTATGTTACCTATCTAGTATATGAACGTAACAAAAAAGGATAAACTATAGTTGCTGTTTTCTCAATATTAAGAGGGAATGACCACTTACGTGAGGCGTGAAAGCGAGCAGCAACAACGTCTGGAGCATCGCACTCGAACTGTAGAAGCTTGCTCCGAGCAATGATGTACCCCAGTTCATTTCTAGTGTCAAACTTGATTAAGGATGAGTAATCTGCGTCAAGAGGGATTTCTTCCTCAATGCTGCTCAGGAGACTGAAAGATAGTAAGTCTATATCAAATCGTAGTACGTCGCCAGTTCTCTGCCAGCTTCGGCTCTCATCATCCTATCGAACATTCATTAGCATAAGCACTATAAGGCGACCTTTCCATTTCAGTGTTTCGTACAAATTCTAATTCTCTTCTCTGTCCTGTTTCATAAAACATCACAATCTTCCGGTCTTGGATGAGATTTTTGAAATCTGCCAACTGAACTGCTAGCATAGCAGTGCCGATTCCGATTGCCTGAAATTGAGTAGGGTTCAAGTGCTTATCCAGCCACACCCACAACTGTTTGTAGTCAGATACTACGAGATTTTCAGATGGAATCCCGAATAGGAGAATGCCGTATGTAGCTTTGTAGAGGGCTAATGCTGTTGGATGGCTGTACTCGTCCGGCCGCACAGATTTTAAAAGGCTCTGTATTTTTTTGGGGCTTAGCCTTTAATGCATAATAGGCAATGGTATGTACTTACATGCACCATGATAACCGCACCGAAGCCGTGCACGATGAATACCAACGGCCGTTTCTTAAGCTAAGAGGTCCATAGCGTAAGATAAATTCTAATGCTTAATCCATCTTATGCCGGCAAAGTACTCACATTCTCGGTATTTCTGATCTTCTTCAACTCTTCGAGAAAGCATTTGCTGTAATCCAATGACAACCCAGGGTTTAAAGGCTGTGGATTGTATCCATAAGTCATGGTACGACAAGATGGCAAATCTCCGCACAGGAGATCTCGAAGCCACATTAGGCTTCGATTATCCTTTCCTCTCCATGAATCATAGGCGTGGACCCCTAGGTCAGTGATGCAATTATACTATGAATTGGTAAGAAAACAGTTGCCATCGAACGAAGTATAGCATGTGGATGAATTGGACTTACTCTGCAGTGACTGCAGCATCTGGCTTTGGTGCGTATAGCTGAGTGAACCTGAAGAAGTGGCGGTCAAAGGATATGTCTTTTGCTCCCATCTTCATCTGACAGTGTATATCTTTCAGTGGGTTTGCTATCAACTCAGAGAGAAACTTGGGAACAGTGTCGCGGAACTCCACTAGTGCGCATCTTTTATCCTCATCATAACATGAGGGCACGATACCGATGTCAAACGATACACTTTCATCCTCATCGTCGACAAGGCTGTCGTTAATGGTAGCTGCAAGTGTCTCTTTAAGCTGGTCATCAGGCAAGACAGGTAGTCCACTAACACGGAAAATGTGATAGTTTGGTGATTTCGAAGCCATCATAAGTCCAGAGGCAAGATGAATGGTGTCCGTTATTGAAGAAAGTGAGTGAACAGCTGGAGAGACAAGGCTGAATGAGATGACATAAACAGCCGTGACACTCCTAAAGTCACTGGAACCCTTGCCAGCGCTTAGCAAGCGTTTCACGAATAGCATGCATTTGGTCCCCGTTCACCGGAAAAGGCCGTTCCTAATGCGACTTGTCTAGGCCACGGCTCAGCCTTATCAAGTGTAACCCGTCTCTTCAAGGCTTAGGTAATTAATAGGAAAACGATAGTACTCGCAAAGACAAGATACCTCTACGTATGTATTTGAAGCAATTATCACTGTCTCCAATAACCATTTCGCGCCGTTCCTCAAAGACTACTACATCATAACCACTAGAACAATCACATACATCCAAAACCCATATGTTCGCACAAACTTATCATAGAAAGTTGGATATACTAAGTCTTCCCAAGATCCGACTCACTCTACTCGAAGTTTCGCCTTGCATATTGCTATCCGCATTACATTCGAGCTGGCCAACAAAAACGCCATCTGACATGAACAAAAATCATTCACTCCACACCACTCTAATCCTCCCCTCCCTTTCTCTCCATACATGTACCCGACCTATCCAATCCCCCACAAGCATCCTCCCAATACCCAATGTTCACCCCAATACTCACCCCAATGCCCCCAAACTCAGATTACGTAACAACACCTCCAAAACCGAGCAAACAAAACCCTGGCTTAATGACGACTTCAAGCACCAATAACAACACAAGTACACTTCCTTGCACTAGCACCACAGAGCCAATAGCTTCATAGCTATTTAGTTTGAAATATAGGTGGAATGAAGAGCGCAAATGTCAATCTATTGATTCGAGAAAAGACGTCCTGGGACTCGGGGAACTGGAGTGCGAGGTCGTGGGACTGTGCCGCGCTGCTTCCTAACTTGTCTTGTCTTGTCGCCGTTGCTGGTGTGGTGTTTTTTTGGGGGGGCTTGAAGTGAGGTCTAGATGCTGGGGTTTTTGAGGTCTGGGCTCTGGAGCGGAGTTGCGTTTGTCACATAGATCTTTATTTTCTTCTTCTTGAATCTCGAGGTGGGATTCAAGAGGTCTGTCTACAGGAGTAGCTTATTACTCAGACTTACACGAACGCAGACCAGTGACGCTGTCATGCGTGTAATTGTATCAAACGAAGAAAACAATACCTAGGTACCTGCGTAGCGTTCTCTCGGAGCCGCCCGCCAGCTCGCCCTGTGGCGGATCGATAGTCATAGCCACGCGGGATTTTCTTATAAGTTACCTAGTACATAGCTAATGCCTCATCATAGCCACCGTTCCACTGATAGTCGGCTCCTCCTTACGTTAATCGTCATGCAGCAGTACCTCCCTTGTATCCGGTTTTCCATTAGTAGTAGCTTGGATATACCGCGGCGGCGGCTATCATTGCGTGTGTTGATATGTTATCGTTGCTATTGGTGGCAGAGTGGGTGGGATTTGCTTTTTGCTTTATCCGTGTCGCTTGCGATTTCTGTTACTAGATGTGATCGCCTGTCTTGTTGGGTGCACGGACAGTTTGCGGTTTGTGGGTAACACACGGGGGTGAGCAATCTCAGACATTCGGGTTTGTGTTTGTGGTAGAGCAATGGACCAACCAATACTCTATGTCTCACTTTTGTAATGCGGTTTTGGCGGCTTGTTCAAGATGTGAAGTCGAAATTATTCGATCAAATGAGTATATTGGATACATATCGAAGAGGATAATTCTATATATAGGTGGAATGCGAACGGGCATTCCTCTGACGTGACTCGGGCCAGTGGGGGGGATGCGTGGGATGTTCTAACGACGTGCAATCGTGTAGTCTATGTATGAAGCAAGTTCTTACGCGTTTCCGTTCGGGTATAACGTTCGCTCCAGGCTGTGTGGAGGCGGTCTGCCTGCGGCATGTTCTGGCACAACATGGTTGATTTGGTGCGGCCGTTCGGAATAGGGGGTTGTCTAGTGTGGTATACAATCTCCCCCGTGGGGTCTTCCTCGGCCTGCCTTGCAACTGTTTCAAGTCGCGGATTTACTTATTCGAGCATGTACATAGGATAGGGTGTGCGTCCATCACTGTACTGGCGATCAGTTCTTCATGATGGGCGTGTCCTTCGTGTAGGTCCATCTCTTCACATGTTGCCTTGCTGATTCGAGTATTTATCCATCATGTTGAATACCACAGAGTTGTTGACATAACAGTCTTGCTCGGGCACTTGGCACCCAAGCTCGTTTTCCAGCTCAGGCCCAATGTCGGATCGCATAGTTCGAATGATATTTGCGGCGTCGACGCAGGATGTAGTGTTGAAATATCCAGTAGAATCAGCAACGTAGTGCGCGTCGTGCGCGTCGTGCACATCGTTTGTGTACGTCCAGGAACTGGGGTAGGCTTGCTCGTAAGGGTAATTGTAGGGAATGTCCTCGGACTTTATTTCCGGGGCTGGGGGCGTCGCAGGTGCGGTGTAGAAGGGTTGGGAGTTGTAGCCGGGTGGAGGCGTCCCCATGCTACTGGAGACCATCGAATTTGGACTGGGGGAATCGTTGTTGCTCAGCGGCGCTGATGTTCGAGGAATGGAAATCGGGGGTACTGATGGAGGATGTCTAGGTAGAGAAGCGGATCTGGCATTCGAGCTAATCGGCGAACTTGTGCATGACGGAAGATTCCCACACGTTATTCTTCGTTCAAGCATCGTTGTGAGAGTTGGAGCGCATGAGATTTGTTCGTAGGATCGTTCCGGGGTACCACCTAAGGTCGCTACAATGTCCCCTTCGGACACTCCCCGTTCCTGTAATAATGTGCGAAGTTTTTTATTTTCATCGAGAACTTTTCTGGCAGCGCTCTGAATTTCGGCTGAGGCCTCGATACCCGTTTGTTCACATGCTCGCAGCTTAGCTTCCAGTTCCTGGAGATATTCTTTCCGTCGAGCACGAGAGCGGCCTGAAGAAAAAATTTATCAGCATGAGCCTGTCCTATAGTAAACCGGAATATAGTGCATTTGCCGATAAGACGGATGATTTGACGGATACCCGGAGAACTGTGCGAAGAACACATGATAAAAAAACGGAGGACCAAGTAGACCATCGACATGGACACCCAAGAAAACGGTCGATTTGACGGGTACCCAGAGAAGTGTACAAAGAAGACAGCAGTAAAAAACGAAGAAACCAAGTAAATCATCGACACGGCCACGCAAGAAAACACATTAGCAAAAAAAGAGTGTGAAAAAAAAGCTTACGCTGATTATCTCGAATGCGCGCGAGATTCTGGGCTTTCTGCTAGACAGAGTCAGAACAACCATCCAAAAAGCTTTCCACAACTCTAAAAACATACCGTAGCGTTCATGTCACCCATGGCTCTGACGACAAGTCAAGCAAGACAGCAACAGCGTAAGCGTCGGGAGAAGAATTTTGGTTGATGTTTTTTTGGACAGTGTAGTGTAGTCATGTCTGAGAGGGTAGTGTAGTCTACATTCCAAAACCGATGGGCAATCAGTTAATAAGATCTTTTAAAAGAAATGTTTCGTGAGCGAGCGAGCGGGAGCCAAAGCGCCACCGACTGCAAAGGACACACACACACCAAAAAGCCTGTCCTGTTGATCCTTGTCGGCCTGTGCTGTGCAGACAGTAGAAGGGGATGCGCTCCGGAGTGCGCCTTGTCTTGTCTTGTTGCAAGGGCTTTTTGCGGGTGGATGGACGTCTGAGCGCGCCCGCGCGACGGCCTTGGTTAATCGGGGAATTTGGGATCAAGTGAAATTTTCGTTCCGCTGGCTGCTGACTGTTGAAATGTTACGCTCGCTCTGGGAATAGCGGGCTTTGCTAGTGTGAATGCACGTGAGACGGCTAAGACGCAATAGGGGCCCGAACCTTCGGCCCCCCAGCCTTGCGAAGATCGTCTGGAGATTTTTCAGCTGGCCGGAACAACAACAGGGAGTGTTTCTTTCAGCCGCATCGCGGTTTTCAGTCTCGTTGCCAGGCCACTGTTCCAGGACTCCAGATTTCACGCTCCTGTCCATATTCCATCATTCGACACTGTCTTATATACGCCATTTCAACATCTATAATCACCTTGGCCACAGCACATGCACCGCGTAAGCCTCCAGGAACCCCGTCTGCAGCATCAGCACCCGTCGACCTCCTAGCCGCAGCATGCCTTTCTGGAAGCGATCCACCTCGTCCCGCGCGGGAGAATGGGACTCAACCTTCCGGTTTGAGACATCGTGGGCTATATCCCCTGGCCTGCTCTTCGCGTTTCGGACATTTCTCTCACTCTACGCGTTCACGACGCTCTTCACGATCTTCGGCTGGAACGGCGCCCATGGCTTGTCTGAGGACTCGCAGCATTCCTTTTCGTACTTTACGCATTTGACGTACTGGGGCTTAGCTTTCTATTATGCTTTCAGTGCTGTTCATACCGGTAGTTATTGGTTGACTGGAACTCCGTTTCTTAATCGTTGGCCGCGTGCTCTGCAGATTGCACATAGCATGTTCTATTCGACTATTGTTATCTATCCCATCATCGTCACTAGTAAGTCACATGTTTCAATATCTTCTCCATGTGTGTCAAGTGTCCAGGCGTGTCATGTAGTATGACAGACTCAACGTAACAAAAATCACTGCATCAATTCTCCACTATATTCCCACCGTGCGCAGCACTGAATCTCCATTCGATTTGGAATCACACTCATAGCCGCTTACACTCCCTCCATCTGGACTAGACTAACACCCTCGCAGTCGTCTACTGGGCCCTCCTTGCCCCAAGCCACTTCAAATCAACCTTCTCGCTCTGGACCAACATATCCCAGCACGCACTCAACACGCTGTACGCCTTATTCGAGATAGTAATCCCCCGCACGGAACCCCTTCCCTTTCTCCACCTTGTCCCTGTTGTCTTGCTGCTAGCGCTCTACCTCGGGCTGGCATATCTCACGTTTGAAACCGAGGGATTCTACGTTTACGACTTTCTCGACCTGAGAAAACACTCGTCTGGAATCGTTGCTGCCTACATTATTGGCATATTGGTCGGAGCTATCATCGTTTTCCTCATAGTGAGATATTTGATCTTGCTGCGTGTTTGGGTGACGGAGAAGAAGCTGGGCCTAACCGGAAAGTTTACTACTCGAGGTCGACGTAATGCAGCCATGGAGATGGATGAGGCTGTCCATGTGAAGCACTCTGTTTGAGAAGCGTACGCAGGTGTATCTCTATGGCTGGCTTGCTTCAAACTTCTGTTCTCACGCGCATTCCTGTTTTCTTACACCAGCATCGTAATACCCTTGTGTTAATAATCCAGTAGCTTTGCGAAACTGCAATAATAATTACCCAGTCTCTTCCCACATGCTTTCGCTAGTCCAGCACGCTTGCTTTTTGCTCAGACATTGGATCGTCCCAGCGAACGCACGCCACCGCATACCCTTGCAACGGGGCTGCACACGTCTCTTGTTGCTTTTTTCTTTCTTTTTTGTTCTCAAGCAAGCCACGTTTTCTGACGCAAGATGCGGGCTGCGGGCCCATTACTCGCGCTATCTGTTTGGCGTGAAATCAAAGATGGTAATCATGGCCGGCCGGAGCAACCCCACAGACTATCATCTCGGAGCATCGTGCGCAATGCATCTGGACCAACTTCCCGCATGCTTTCCCGTCAAGAATTGATCTTTCTAGCTTGAATATTAATATATCGTTTAGAAAAACCCCCCGCATTGCACAAATGCCAACTTCCTGAGTCCAAAGGTCACACGTGGGTTGAATATTGGTATTCGAACACACGTGTGCTCAACACGAGAAGCCATTGGGCGGGCTCCTCCAACCGCTGCAGGCCCGCCCAACATACAATACAGGCGCCCCATGACCCCCAGTGGAGATCGTACGCAAAGTGGATACCAAAGAGCGCGCGCCAATGCTGTAACTTTGGGGCCAGGCCAGGGTAACCGTACAAAGGTCTGCGGTGGCTGGCAATGTTCCCAATGGACTGTCGCGCTAGAGCATAAGGCACATGAAAACTATCATGGATGCTTCTGGCCTAATAAGAAAAAATCATGGTTGGACATCTGGTGATATGTGTTTGGCAAGTGTAATCGAGAGTATTACCGGAAAGTTTAGGCTGCTGATGTTGACAGATGTGCAAGGGTAGGGCTAATGCTCACTAACATGACGACAGGGTAGCCAGAAGGCTTGATGCCATAGGCAGATGCTGCTGATGGCGTCCTGTCGATTGGTTCCGGAGCACGACCCTTCGACCCTTGACCTGGCGCAAAATTTTTTCTCTACTGCTTCTGCTGCAGAGCACTGTGCAACGGCATTTCTGAACAAAGTAGTGATTAGGGTTTTTTGTGGTTGCATAGGGCTGAGGGATTTCTTCAAGATCGGGACAACACGGTGAGCAAAGGATTCCTCGCATTGATGGTACTGTGCCATCGCTATCCCCAGCACCGTTGCCAGGGGAGAAGAGGCGATAGAGTTTTGACTGTTAGTCCATGGGTTTGGGCCTACCTTGCCATAGCCGCAGTCTGCCATGTGTCCAAGGACGTTTCGGACTCGTTGGATGTTGGCTGCCATTCTGCCATGGGAGTTGTTCAGAACGTGTTTGATGCAGCTAGAGTAGCCACACCAAGTCCTTAGTGTCGACAGTGTATGCAAGAGAATCATGGGGGGTTGCGACTGGTTTGTCACCGCGTCCACATTTCCAGGAACTACTTTGGTCAGCCAAATGCAGGAACTATTCGTCTTAGGATGGTGATGCAGCATTCACACGTGGGTCCGTACTGTGTCCGGCGGCTTCCGTCTCTTCCGCTATGGACGAATCCGAGAGCACCTAGGGCCTGGGGCGGATAGTGAATGCAGATGCGGCACTTAGCGGTTCCCCCAGAGGCTGTACATATGTACTAGTACCTCGTACCCACGTCATGCCGTGGCCGCTGGCCGTAACCTAAGTGCGGAACATTACCGTGGTTCCCCAGACTGTCAAAATCCCAATGGTCTCTTAGCTTCATCCTCCAGCAAAATATCGACAGGCCCAACAATCCGCCCGCACATCATCAAACAGTCTTCAGAGTCTCATCAAATTGGCTCCACCCGCGGTGCAGCTTCCGGGTGGACCTTGCGTCATCAACGTCGGCTGGGGTTTGGCTGTCAGGTTGCAGAAAGAAAGGGGCAGCAGCATGTGAAGGGTTCTCGAAATGCCAGCCTCCTTGAAGACGGTGCTGCAGTAGTGAGTGTTGGATGCTTGGGGTTTCGAGTGTCCCGAGAGAGCAGGTCGTTACTCCGCCAAGCCCATTTTGGTCCAAGTCGGCCCTGTCCTGACCGTCCTGAGGCTTCGTCCCTCCAACCCCAACGTTGGCTTCACGCATTGCAGCCCATTGCGCAGGTACTCGCATATACCAAAATGCAAACCTATTGCTAACCCCGCGTTTCTACTAATACCTGAGGCTCCACAGGATCCGCACCCCTGTGGGTGAAAGCGCGAATTTCGTCGTACGATGCTCGAGGCCGACTGCCTGATGCAGCAAAGCTGTCCCGCTCGACGAAAAGTTTCCGCTAGTTTCACATCACGAACCTCATGTCGGTGTCGGAGGCGAACGGCGACCCCGAAGATGAGAGGCAGGGATCCAGGAATCCAGGAAGCTTAGCCCAGTGGTGGCTATTACATGCTCGTACAGTACAGAGCGTTTTGTTCGGGCACGATGACGTTGGGAAAGGTCTGGAAAGCAGGGGTTTCAGCCTCATGGGTACCAATAGCAGCGTTGCCTTCTGGCCGTCCTTGTAGGGAAGTATACATTATACATATGCACATAATATGAAGAAGCCAGTCGCCCTCCCCCGTTTTGACATCCCGCCCGCTGGGATGCATCGAGATGGCGCAGCTGTCAGACTTTAATGAAGGGAACGGGGACCATTCAAAGCTCGAGCGCATACCACCGAGACGGACCAGGCGCGGCATACCTGCCTCGACGACCTGGACTACCTTGCTTGTTGTCTACCGCCGTACACTTGGGATGCAGGTGGTTATGACCTGCCATAGCTCAGGCAGCGCCGCTTCACTGCTTGCATGATGGGTGTGGCAATGTTTGTTGGCCATCCTTGGGGCAGCAGAGATAGAGTAGATAGAGTAGATAAAGAGAGATTTCAGCGTGGGGGTCACTGGTATGTAAGTAAGTAACAAGTATGTAAGTATCGAGGTCGGTGAGAGGACGCAGGGCCAATCACACGGGCAGAATAATGCACACGAGAGGCAGTCGAGTGCAAAAAAAATGTGAATAATACTAGGTAGCCATTGGTGCTTAGTAGTACACCGGCCGCCCTAAAACCACGGGTAGTCACACAACGATTGGAGAATAAACGGACCGCGATGCGTGTACTTGCCAGAAGCAGACGACCAGCCTCGCTAGAATCCCGTTTTAAGGCAGTCAATCTCCACCGCATGCACTGGCATATTTCCATTTCCACGTACATTATTTCCAATCCGAACTGCCTGTTGCAGTAGTGAGGCACGTTGACGGGGGGTTTGGGGGTTGGCTGCAGGCAGCGTGAATGTGTGTTATCGATAGGGCGAGTTACCGAGGCTTCTGCTAAGTGAAGCTCTCTAGTTGACTCGTCATACCGCGGCACCCTGGCTACTTCCTTTCTCAGATATCCATACATACACACTTACTAGGTACATACAGTACTTACTTACACCTCCCCATCTCTGACGCTCACCATGATACAAGTAATCTACGTGATCCGACACGCCGTACGTCTGTTCCCAGAAAGCCTTCCCGCTGAGCCCCCAGGCCCCACTTCCCCTGCACAAGCTCCAACCTTACCTGTCCAAGCCTCCTATCCACTCCCACTCTCACCTCCCACTCCACTCTTCTCCAGGAGACACCTCACAGCCCTAATGACATCCTATGTAACGCTTTGAACCGTACCTACCCGCTGACGCTTCTTCTCGGCCGCCTCTAGTTCCGCGCCAACTGGGTGGTCAATCCGCTCACAGGCGAGTACTCTGCTTCTACCAGGACGCCGACCGGCATCCCCACTGACCCTCCACTCGCCGCCCATGGAGTCGAGCAGTCCAAAGAGCTCGCAGACTTCCTATGCACCCTTGATCCCCCTGTTGACATCATCTACTCGAGCCCCTTTTACCGATGTCTGCAGACGCTCAAGCCCACCACAGACCGGTTGTTTGCGCAGGGCAAAGCGGGTGGCAAGATCAGGATCGATAGGGGAATTGGGTATGTGTGCAATCCTTTAGCTTTAGCTGCTTGACGTTTTCGTGCCCGTATCAACTCCCCAATATCCAGTAGCAAGTCATTGGTGACGACGATGAAGATGACACAAGAGAGCCTCTTTTGCTGATTTGTTCTTGGTGTCTGCGTCAAAGCGAGTTCTTTGGACGTGCAGCATTCGAGCATCCCACACCGCCAGATCTCAAGATTCTAGCCCCTCATTTTGACAACCTGGATCAGGAGTATGTGTCTGTTCATATCCCGCCATCAAAGGGCGAGATGATTGTCGAGTTGCATGAGAGGGTTCGCAAGGCGATGGATCATATTATTACGACGCTTGATAACGAACCAGGGCAGCCGAAAACCGTGCTCATTTGCTCTCATGCGGCGACCATTATTACGATGGGGAGGGTCTTGACGGGCCAGATGCCGGATGATCCTGATGAAGATGATTTCCAGTGCTACACTGCAGGATTGTCCAAATTTACGAGGAAGAGTCTGGAGCCGGGGGTGAGTCCGATTGGGAATTGGGAGTGTGAACTTAATTCAGAGACTAAGTTTCTTTCTGGCGGAGCGGAACGAGGCTGGTGAGTGAGTTTCTTGCGTGTACCCAGTTTTTCCTTCGAGCATTTTCTTTGTTTACCTTTTATTCGGGACCTCTTGAACATTCGGAATAGTTCAGGGGGTGGGGAAGACTGGCAGAGTCTGAGGTCGTCCCTTTTCTCTAGAGTACCCACTGAACGTCGTGTTGACCTCATTTCTCCTCCACTTCACTTCACCTCACTTCACCTACTTACCAGTTTTCGCAATAGGAAATTCAACGGCGAGGAGAGCTTCGTAGGCTTTCCCGATCCCGAATCCCCGGCTGAGGAGGAAAGAGAATCACCGAAGCTCTGAGCGACCAAGAACCACATGTTAGAAATGGCATGGTGCATTCATTCATCCATTACGATCAACCTACATTGATAGAAGGTACTTCCAGACCTACCTACACAATCCAACTCACCCACAAAGGCTGACCGAGCACACAGACAATAGCAACTATGATAGAACCACTGCCTCGTGCATTATCAAAACATCGAAATAGAATACATGATATACCGTACTACGGATACATATGCACGCATTTACTACGTGAACGCACATCCACCTACCCTGAATTAAATACCTCCTAACCGCTACATAACCTGAAAGAATTTCCAAAACACACACACACACACACAACCAACGCAACTAAACTTCACCAATACCCTCTCACTCCAACCCCAAATCCCATACGCGCATCTCCCCATAACCCACAAGAAGTAATCAGGCATCACCCGACCCAGAACCTAGACAGCCCCCTCATATTATCATACTAACTACTAACCCGCGTCCACATCGCTCCCGAGTCATGTTTCGCGGAGAAATTGAATCCCCCGTTCAGCTTAGTCTAGATACTATACTAGTACTAGTCGAGTCGAGTCGAGTCAAGTCGCCGTGAACGCAGAAGGACCGAATGTTCTGGATGAATTGAAATGAACTGGTGTTCGGTGTGTGGGAATTTTGTTATGGGGAGTCGGAGTCTGGGGAAGGGGAAGTGGAAGTGGAGGCGGGGTTACGGATGCGGGTGTGGGTAACTGGACTGGTTTGGCGTGGCAATGCTTAGGTTTTATTTTTGCGTGTGATGGGATTATTTGTTTTGGGATATCTCGGACGCCCTGAGAATACTATATTCTATTTCTTCTGTTCGTTTTGAGGAGAGAGGTTGTTTTTGTTTGGTTTTTTGTAGTTATCTGTGTGGGTGTGGTTATAGCGAGGGAGAAAAAAAATATAGATTAGCGAGCACTATGTTTGAGCTTCCTTGGGTGTGTGGTACTTGGAATGAATGAATCACTATAAAATATGAGGATATTTCGAAGAATTAGATTAGTTTTGCGACTCCTTAAGTGTAGTTATCTATTTTATTTCCCTCCTGCCACTTACAAGTAGAGCCTAAAGTAAACATCACACATCATGATGTCGACCAGCCCAGCCCAGCCCAGCCCGGCCTGTAAATCTCTACCGTGAAAAGCTGTTGTCCGTCCTAGCCTTCTTCGCTCACCAGCCTCAAAAAGTCACATAATATCTACGACATTTCCAGGGTCGTTGTGAAGGTAGAATGTTGTGGTTTAGTCGTGGCAGAATAAACTAAATACCGAGATGTAATATGGCGAAGTTGACAAAAGTTAGTGGGTAGCTAGGTAAAAAAAGAGTAGTTAGGAAAAAGGTTCGAATGTTCGAAGGTTAGGTACCAGGTACCAGGTAGCTAGACTAACTAGCTCATGCGCCGCGGAATCAGTAATCATAAAAACCAACTTCCAAGGATAAGAAGAGCACACCATATCGAACCAAAACCAACCCTATAGAACCATGCCCATCCCCACTTCCACTTCCATACACCCTCATCATCCCGCGCAAGCAAGCAAGCTCGTCTCCACCCACCACCCCAAACCCCCAAACCCCCAATACCAACCTTAATATTCTCGCACAGCACTTCTTCCCAACAATGCCACACTACTCCATCCACCACACCTGCCCCCTCACAACGCGCCAATGCCAAGCTCTCGCAACCGAGATAACAAAGTTACATTGCGCTACGTTCGACGCTCCGTCCGCGTTTGTAAATGTCACTGTGCACAGGGTGTTCCGCGAAAATGATGTGCCGAATAATTCGAATGCGGGGGATGTGACGCATTTTGTGGCGGTAGGCGGGAAGAAGGTGAGAGAGGGTTTTTTAAGGGTTGTTTGTAGGGCAAGAGGATTCAGTGTTTTAGTGTTTGGATATATGTGCGAATTTTTTTTCTTTTTGGGTTTTTTTTTAACTACAGACGAACTCTTTTTGAGATCTATTTCGTATTGTGTTTTCTGGATATTGCTTCGTTAGTTTTTTCTCTAAGCTCGACTTATAAAGCATCCTACGGCAAACGCTTCATCTCTACTCGATATGGAAATAAAGGAAAAGGCCAAAAATCCTAATATTGTACTAACACTCAAACCCCCAGGTCTGGACAAATTACATAACCGGCCACCTGCGCCCCCGCCCAGCCAGCGACCGCAAAATCTTCGACAAGCTTGCCCAAGACATAATGAACATCTGGAATACTTATGCTCGACCCGAAGACAACAACGGCTCCTCATTGCAAACAAGCAATACCAATACCCCCTTGAAAGAACCGCATGGACGCCTAGATGACCCGCGGGCCCTGCATAATATATTCATCATGGCCGATATAGTCGCTGCGTTCGAGCAAGGGTTGCTGGTGCCGGTTGCGGGGAATGATAGGAAGTGGATGGAGGAGCGACTGGGTGAGTTTGAAAAGAGGGCGAGGGATGGGGATGAGAGTATGGGGAGGTTGGCGGAGGAAGTTAGGAGAGGGAGTAAGTTGTAGTTGTAGAAAGGGCAAAGGAAAAGGGCTTATGCAAGACACCAAATTGATATAATTAGCATGAAGAGAAAAGGTAGGAAGATGAGAAATTAACGAAAGAAAAGGAAATTCGTCTAGTTTCATTTCGTGCACTTAAAAACATTTCAAGTGGGATATCGTCCGCTCTTCGTATCGACACAGCATCCTCCAAAGCATCCAGCGCCAGGGCTATGTTTTGCATCCATACATGTCCACCTCTCTATTTCTTTTTCTTTTTCCCTTTTGCTTCTGCGTCTATAACGGCACATGGTCCATCATTTGCATCGCGCCTTCTCTTCCCACTGTAATGATCACGTCTCCTAGCGTCTTGGTCGCAAATCCAGCCTCCGAGTACCGGAAGTAATAGTCCCATTTCCGCTTGAACACCTCGGCGCCTTCTGCGTCCATGCCGTCAGCCATCTTCTCTTTGAGCAGTTGCGGGCCAATCTTGTCGTTCCAGTTGCCTAGGAAAGCGTCGCGCCAGAGACGGAGAGCTTTGGCGTAGTGAGGACCGATGTTTTCAATGTTATCGACGACGAGCGTCCCCTTTGACCCGTTTGTAATGGAATTTACGAGCTGCGTAACGGTGGGGAGATGGCCGCCAGGGAAAATATACCGACGGATGAAGTCGTCGGATTTGGCGTAGGCGTCGTAGCGGGCTTCGGGCATGGTGATGCATTGGAAACATGCGATTCCTCCCTCTGGCTTCAGCAGCTTGTTGATGCATTGGAAGTACGTTTCGAGGTATTCTTTGCCGACGGCTTCGAGCATCTCGATTGAGACGATTTTGTCGAAGGGGCCGGAGGAGGGTACTTCGAGATTGCGGTAGTCGCAGAGCTTGACTTGGATGCGGTCGGACATGCCGGCTGCGTATATGCGTTGTTCGGCGAGGTCTTTTTGCTCGATGGACAGCGTTAATGAGGTTACATGACAACCTGTTCGCTCGACCGCTCGCATGGCAAAGCTGCCCCATCCGGTGCCAATTTCGAGTACGTGGTCTGTCGACTTGATGTGTGTGTTGTCAATGAAGCGGTCTAATTTGCGCATTTGTGCCTCCTCGAGGGATTCCGTCGTGTATGCCGGGTTTGATTTTGAAAGCCAGATGGGGCATGAATAAGTCATGTCTGGGGAAAGAAACGCGGCGAACATTTCATTGGAAATATCGTAATGGGCGGAGATGTTGAGACGTGCGTTTTTGAGGTTGTTGGTTCCGCGAAGAAGGCCTGCGAGACTAGTGGAGATTGCGGAGGTGATTGTGGAGCCATTGGAGAGGTAGTTTCGGTTTAGGATGAAGAGCTGGGAGTGGTAAGCGGGTGTTGGGAGTGACTTGAAGCTCTACATACCTCGAAGAATTTGGTTAGGTCGGGCGATGTGACCTCCCTGAGCATGTAGCTTTCTGCAAATCCCTACAAACGCAAGGTTAGCTTTGGATTGCGCAATTGAGCGAGGTGGGAGCTTCTTCGACTCATTTCACAAACAGCCAAAGACGTACCATATCAGCAAACAATGCTAATCGCACCCAAAACTTCTCATCGTGGACTTCGAGCGTGGCTACTGGATAGCCCTCTTTCTCGGCACCAAAAACCGCAGAGGCTTTCATTGAGCCGCGCTCATACAGCGTAAGCTTGCCAATCTGGATGCTCTCCAACTGCGACAGTGTGCCATTCCTGCACATTGATACAAGCGGACCCCATGCTTGGGATGTTATGGTGTTTACAATGGCCGTTGCAGGGCCAGTCAGAGGGCTAAGAAGCGCCATTGAGTAATGATTCTAGAAGATATGTAGCTACAATACGCGCCAAAAAGCAGGTAGGAGTTCAAAGAACGCCCTGACACAAAGAAGAGAGCCTCTCGACAGTCAAAGGAACAAAACAGGAGCTGGGTGTGCGGTGTAATTGTTGCTGTGTCGAAGACAAAACGAAAAAAAGATCATGTAAGTACCGCTGTGCTCCAGCTCCCCCCTCATGCGCGCAGGCGGCGACCAGCAGCATTTCAACAAAGTTTGACCCGCTGATTCGGAAGAGCAAAAGCCGACGGCGACGACATTTTGAACGCCGCCGGTTGCGTGTGCGATGCGCGTGGCATTTGCTGAGACACGAATCGACGAGGGTACTTTACCCCTTTCGCTCAATCTATGACGTTCTCGATCGAGGCTTCAGGGCATGGAGCAGGGAAAAAGAGCGGGCTCCCATGCACTGGTAATGGAAGGCTGGATGGGGCAACGCTCCAGAGGGCTGCTCAGTTGCTTGAAGCCATCGTGGAAAATGGGGGTGTACGGGCTTTATAGACGCGACTAGGAGAGCACAGGAGAGCTCTCTCGAATATGACGTTGGCGATCAGCTCTCCGAGTGCGGCTGCAAGGACAGGGGACAACAACAGCCTCGGACAAGCTTTGATGGGCGCTCTAGTGAGGGCGGCGCTCAACCTTATGCAAGGGCAACGCCGCCGGGTTTGTTTCAGCAACGTGCTGCCGGTTTTCCGTTTGGAAGAATCATCGTGGAAGGGTCCAGCTATTATAGGTTGTACCGTTGTAGATGGTGGTACAAAAGAGAATAGTAATCCATGATCTGCTGCATCATGAATCCAACAGAAGATCGCGTCCTTGGATGAATGCAGATTAGCGCACTCAATCGGCCTAACTGATCGCTGTAGAGATGGAGGAAGTTATGTCGCAGAACCTAAAAAACTAAACACAACCCATGTCTTATCAGATCACGGCCCTGTTAGCGAATAATGTTCGAGTTGAGGTGCAGATAAGGTTATGAAGAAAAGAATGATTAACGATACACCACATAAAGTGCCCAACGAATTATAAAACTTTGATAACTGCGCTTAATAGGGAAAAGTTGTCGCTATGTACATTAGAAGCGTATAAATACAATAAACATGTCGTACGTACATCGAACTAGATGCATTGTTTACAGCAGCCCAACCACATCTACGCGAAGAAAATTACCAACGCCGTCAGCAAACCCGCCCATCCCAGAGCAGGAACTGATTTTGCAACCATGGCGGCATTTGGTTTCCCAGTTGCAGTTGCTTCGGCAGCAGCTTCATCTCTTGCCTTGGTCCCCACAAACACAGGGCCTTGATCGGCCGCGTCCGTCCCATTGAACTCCGGCACTTCGCAGATTTTGCCCTCACTCTTATCTTCTCCGCATGTGCTTTCGTAATCCTGCACCCTTGTCGTGTTCGTCGAGTTGAAAAACCCAAAGTAGTATGCTGCCGTCATGATGGCATCGACCTCTGGCGGGCCGGCGGACCATCCAGGATTGCCGTCTCTCCAGTGATTCAACTGCACGATTCCAGATACGTCTGGAATGGAGAAATTCAGGTCGTGCAGCCAGGTACCATTACCAAAATAGCTCACCATATCATTACTCCAGTCGTACCGGTATTCGTGGAAGCCCTTGGACGTGTCGAAGCCCAAGTCTACGGCTGCAAATCCAGGCGTACCTTTGGCATCATAACCCTCCTCGATGCTCAGCTCGCTGTGCAAGACCTTGTTGATGGGGTTGCTGATTGCGTTTTGCTGGGCGGAGATGAACTCCATGTCGATCTCCTGCGAGTCGCTGTGGTAGAAGAAATGAGCGGCGCACGTGCCGTTCACCAGAGTCATCTTCATGTAGGCTCGGAAGCTACCATACTGTATATCCTCGCGAATGGATTTAATCTGTCCATAGCTGACTAAGTTCTCGGGCGTGACACCGGCTCGCACCATCAGTTGAAGGCTAGCGTCGCCCCCGTTCGTTGAGGAACCGGTCCACGGCCCGTTGCGGTTGGCGAGAGGATTCATGATGACATTTTTGGCTTCGACGCGCTTTCCATAGCGGCCGCTTCCATCCTGGTAGTTGAACCGCGCGTACTTGATCTTCCAGTCGGACGAGTACGAGATGTTTCGCATGACACGGAAGTTGGTTTGGATAACCTCAGTGAAGAGCAGCTTGTCCGTTGTTCCATTATGGTTTGAGTTGACGAGACAACCGCATTCGCAATCGCAAAGGGTCAAAATAGGGAAGAGGAAAAGAAGGAGGCATAATTGAATGATGGACTGATGTGCCGATAGGAGCTAATGTATTTTCAATGCTCGTGAGAAGCGCACTAACCGCTGCAAAACACGGCACTCTTCTAGCCGTTAATTAAAATGTAGGTCTGGAAAAACCAATTTGCAGGTGACAGTTAAAAATCAAAAGAAACTCTTTTTGAGGGCCAATGTAAGGTCCATTTCCACAGTTGTTTTGCAAGGCCGCGGAGACTGTCCAGACACTAGCCAAGCGGGAAGGGGTGAATGATGCTGCTCTTGGACTATTTCATGGTAAATTGACCTCCTTGAGGAGCCCGACCAAAAGCGAGCAATCCAAATGGCAACAGGATATTGTATTTGAAGCATTTCTCCAACGTGGGGCCTAGAATCATAGCTCATTCCCGTGCATAGAAAAAGCAAATGGTGAGGCTGAACAGAAAATAATTACCCTTTGACGCTCTGGCGCAATTGATTGATCGATCTAGTGACCATTCCCCGGTGACTCTCCACGGAGTCTCTTCAGGCACCACACGCCCTTTCCATACAGGGATAATTGATTCGCTGAAATGGTTGCATGGTAGAAGGCTCTTTTCTCATGCCAAATGAGCATAAGGCCTCCCACATAGTATTGGGCACCCCTGTGCGGATCTGTGGTCAGAAGGTCTCTTTGCAAAGGTCAGTGAAGTGCATGAAGGGAGGTGATCCTCCCAGGGAACAATTTAGAGTTTTTTGGTCACACCAAGAACTTTAAACATTAAAAGTTGGTTGATTTTGATCTTAAAAGTTCTACGCTGATCATATACAATGAGATGTCATGTTTTGTGCATGCTGTTTTTGGGTCTATAGGAAATGCAGATTGCGACCGTAAGTAGAGATTGGAAAACCCCCCTGGTAAGGATCACCTTGCTCAAATGAGGCTTGCAGCCTTTTGTGGCTCGCGAACATAGTCGCCATCGCCAAGTTTCTCCTCCATCATTTGAGCCTGGCGTTCAGCAAGCTCCCTGGCTGCGTTATCTAAGTATTCTTTAGCCGTCGCGATGGCATTGTAATTCTCTGTCACTCTTGGGTGACGGGTAGAAAGGAAATTTGCGTAAGCATAGAGCGCGTAGTACACGCTAGCAGTATTGACGAAAGTGAGAGCGCACTTCATGAGAGAGTAGACTGGAATAACTTTCCAGGCTACCATCTCCGTCTTGCGTCGGAGATGACGAGATTAAAAAAGACAATGCCCAAAATGTACACGCCAATCAGGGCAGCGGTCATGATTGCCGCCATCCTTGGTTGCGCCATGTACGCGATGGGCAGCATGAATGGGCGAACAGTGTAAATGAATGTCGAGTAGACCTCCGCGAGGATGTAGGATTTGGTGATGAGTTCGTAGCGTCCAAGATGCCAGGCAAGGAAAAGATATGAAAGATCATCGCGTAAGCGATAGAGGTAGAAGAAGTTCCTGTATCAATCATCAGTGTCAGAAAGGTCATGAATAGTCAAGTGTATAGATCGCTTACCATCTATAGAATCGCTGCTTCCAAACAGTCATTTCACCGTATCCGCCGCGGCTTGGCTTAACAGGAATGAAAAGCGAGGGAGGGGTTTCCGTCTCGACGAAGTCTTGCGTGCAGAACTGAATACGGAAGCCGGAAGCCTGTAAGTTGATTGTTAGCAGGATTTCATGTTGAATAGAAGAGCAATGACTTACGCGAAAAGTGTGTCCGAAATACCAATCTTGGCTGATTTTAAACCCTGGATGGGCCCAGAAGAGCTTTTCAAGCATGTTGCGATCCCAAAGAATGATAGCACCATGGGGGAAGACAGTACTTCTGTACTTTCCCTGGAAATTCCTTGATAGACCAGACAATTTGTATTCTGTATCTTGGGCCTGCTGGATTAGGGTGCCTTTGGCACCGTTTGCGCTAGCGCTCTTGATACAATAGCCAATACAAGCGGTAACATCATTGATACGGTCGGTAATGAGCGGTAGATTAGCAGGTAGGTGGACATCGTCATCTATGAGCATTGCGTACTTGAAGTTCTTCGCGAGCATGACACCAAAGAACTCAGCAGCAATTTTGCTACCGATGGGTACCCAGGCATGGTTTACTCCGTAACGTTTACAGACGTCTTCCGTGTCGTCCAGGGGCGTCGGTGAGTTTCCGTTCGCAATGATGAAAATCTGATTAGGTTTGAAGATCTTTAGAGCATGCTTGATGGTAGCAGGAAGCGCTCCGGAAGCTTTGTACGCTGGAATCAGCAGGCACGTGTCGGAGGCATCTCGTTTCTCAGGGCCATCCACGTTTTTCTCGAAGGCGACGAACAGGAGCGGCAACCAGTTGAGACTTGTACCCCAGAGGAAGAAGATGAGGAAACCATACTTGAGATCAGTTGCATCTCGAACACATTTCCTTGCTTAGTGTTAACAGCGCGAATGAGCAACTTCGCAGAGAGAGAATGTTTGTCTTACCAAACAGTGTCCACAATGCCATCCCACAACGGATATCCACAGAACCCAAAGTAGATAATGCTGACAATCAAGACTAACCAGAAAACCTTCCCAGCTACACGGTGGTGGGTCTTTCTCTCGAAGCTGTCGCTCCGCTCTTTAGCAAGCTCCATGAAATTCTGTGAGTCCTCGTTATCTGAGTACATTCCAAGCGGCATGCTGGTCCCCAATGGCGGCCTCTGTAGGAAGTACATGAGGGAGGATGACGAAGGGGAGCGGAGAGACTTTGCTATCGACAACCTGGAGCTGCTAGCCGCAGGCTTCTGGTAGACTGGGTTGTTTGTGCCATTTGTTGCTAATGGGTCAGCGAAGGCTGATTTTGTGATAGTAGAAGTAGGTCTCGTGGGCGTTAGGTTTCCGTATTGTGAGTTGGTGCCGGCAGCTGTTAGCCGTGAATCGATACTTGTGCCTGTTCTGTGTGTTTTCTGTATTAGGAGCGGCTGAGGACGGATCATTAAGTTCAATCCATAGGTATCCTTCTCGACACATTAACAGATTCAAACGCAACCAATAGTTACACCAAGGTGTGCTTACAGGTGAGGAAGAGCGCACAGGTGTCTGTATAGGACTGTAGATAGAATCCATGTCTGCAAACGTCGAGGAGGGCTCTCGTTTGATCATGATCTTGTCGATGTGGGCTTCTTCATACCCTCTGGACTTACTGAAAGAGTTAGGAGGATTAGAATTCGAAGAAGACATTAGGATATCTATAGTAATAGGGAAGAAACGAGTGTATTGGAACGAGTTTATTAGTTTAATGGTCCTAAGGAAAGGAAATCGAAAGAGTAAATATTGGGAATGACTGGATCTAGGTCACTGAATACTGTAGAGAACAAAAGTAATGCCACCCCTTAATTATCCCACAGGGTTATGCTAAATCTAGCCCAGAGCCTCATGTGACAGTGTGACCATCCTAATTTGCCAATATCGCCTGCATAGAGAAAACTGCACTGCAGTTCAGCGACCTCAACCTGGTCACCTTCACCACCAGACCGAACAAGCTATCTGAAGCCACTCACATCCTGACCGCCGTGCCCACTTCTCTTTGCGCAGACAAGACAATCAACACAACCTTTTTGGAAGAAGCGGTGAACAATGTTAATCTGTACGCTCGACCAGGCGGTACTGTTGTTATCGAAAACTCTGTATCCGTTGGGAGGACTCGGCATTTCCTTTCGTCGCTTATGAAGTCGAAGGGATTGTTAGTCGGCATGCCGCCAGAGGTAAACATACTCCTTTCTTATCATCACTGACCGATTGCTATCGATTGTTGCTCGAGCCTTGGCTAACCAGTGCTCAAAACAGCGCGTCGATCCGGGCAGAATTGAGCCGCGTTATCAGTGCATCCCTGAGATCATCTCCGGCCTAGACGACATCACTTCTGGATGCCTCGAGAGCATTCAAATGCTATACTGCAAAGTCTTCCTCAACCTCGTGCCTGTCTCCAGGCCCGAAGTCGCCGAGATGGTGAAGCTCTACGAGAACTGGCAACGAATGGTCTGCATCGCATATGCCAATGAGATGGCTGAAGCATGTCTCAAAATCGGAATCGATCCCTCGAAGTCTGCAATGTTGCCTCTACAAAGCCTTTCGGATACCAACCATTCAGTCCAAGCTTACACGTCGGGGGCTCTTGCATTCCTGTCAACCCCTTCTACCTCCTCGCGAACGACGACTTCCCCCCTTCTGCAAGCAGCCAATGAGAAGATGCACCAGCGTCCATCCAAAGTAGGAGCTCGCGCAATGAAAGAACTCATGGCGCGCAATCCCGAGAAGTTCATGAAGACTGTGCCTCGTGTTCTCGTCGTCGGCGCTGCTTTCAAGCTGGGACAGTCCCTCACGACTATGTCGCCAGCCATCAAACTCATGAAGAGCCTGTTGCAGAGATGGAACGTCTACGTGACATATGCTGATCCACTCGTCGAGGAGACTGCTATTCCGTTCGCGCCAAAGTTCGACCAAGCTGACTAGAACAAGGAAACGTTGCGGACATTTGATCTTATTGTTGTTGCCATTGCTCAGCTTAGCCTCGACCTTCGGATACTGGACGAGCTCGAAGCTGTGATGATCGAGCGATGGGTATAGATTCAGGGAGTCTCAGTCCTCTATCGGTGCTTTGTTGTATTATTTTTGGTTGTTTACCTAGAGTTGCCGGTGTTGGGGGTACTCTTTTCCCTTTGATTTTGATAGAGCGACATAATATATGCTCGACGCCACTAATACCATTGTGTTTGTAAAGTCGCAAGAATTGGGTTGAGCAACCCTAGAAGCTTTCAACTCGAAAAATAGGGGTTGCTTTGTGGCGTTATTTAGCCGATCTTCTTGCTGTTACAGGTTATTGTAGTTTTAAAGTACATAAAAATGTAGAGCAGGATCGGTTCTGGTACGGGTCGCAGGAGCTTAGAAAGACTCCATCGAGAAGTCAATCAGAAGGAGTAATCTACAAACACATCGGTGACCCATGATAAGCGCTTCCAGTATGGTACAAATAGGCTTTTCGTATAACCTAACCAAACTTCGAGAGGCGCACTGCGGCGTATCAGCTGGCTACAATCTGTCTCGTAAATCTCTCTTTATGCGAAGTACGCAGGTTTGCAGAGCCATAACACGAAATACTGTCGAACAAGTGTCCATTAATAGCAAACAAATACCTATGGTACTCAATGGGCACAAGATCTGTCCTTAGTAGCGGCTGACACAAGAGCTATCTGTGAAGGGAGATATTTTGAGATTGAGACATGACGCTCTCGTAGTTTCGACAGCGGTCAAGAAAGCGAAGTAGATTCAGATATATTTTTGACATTTTGCGGAACTTTCCATGCTCACTTTGAAGACAAGAAGAGGAAGCGGTGATGTGGTAAGGAGAAGAAAAAAGGTGTGGTCTGTGCGTAACACAACGCGTGTCGCGACCTCGCGTCCAACATCCGACATTCTACAGTTTGGTGAGACTCCACAGATACATACCTTTCCTAATCACGTATACGCAATTCTCTTCAAGTTCGAACTTCTCTATCTATATAGAAGATCCCACAATAAAGAACCACAATGCTCGCCATCCAACCCACCAAAAACTCACAAAAATGCACACCTAACCTCATCCCCGCCCGAATCAACCATAACGGACCAATAAACTCCACCGCGCAGTACTTCAACCCCGAAAAAAACGAACAGGGTATGAAATACGCCACCTTTTTCCACCCAAGAAAGAAAGAAGAGCAAGAATACTAAAGACCGTTCCACAGGCACATCACACGTTTACCTCCGCGGCCGCCACCTCCACGGCACAACCCTCACCCTTCCAGAAAACTACGCCGGTGCCGTCCTCCACATAACCGACAAGCAAGCACCACTATCAACGCAATCTCACCCCCAATCTACGAACCATAACAGGATAGGCGAAGAGGGGGATGAGGAGATCGAAGACGAGCATATGAATGTCGATGTTAAGGTTGCCGAGCAAGTAGGCAGCTTTGAAGAGTTTGTGGTGTGGCAGCATGGTGAGGAGGTGGATGCTTCAAGGGATATGTTTGTTAGGGGGATGAGGGAGTGGGTTGGGTGGGCGGAGAGTATGCATTGTGAGGAGAGTGACAGGACAGTTGATGAAAAGAATGGGGCTTGAACACTGGTATTTTGGTTGAAGTTAGTAGGATTAAGATTTTAAATTGAAGGGGCTATAGAAATGCCGTTTCGAGGTGCTGCGAAGTACGAGGAGGATTGTTAGCTACGGCTATCTGGAAAGCTTGGAGGAAGATTGGGGATGATGAAAAATTGCTGAGTTGGTGTTTGGTTGATGGATTTGACACTCCAAGCCAGGAAGGTAGAGAAGACAGCGGAGTTTCTGCACCCGCGTCGGATATATGTACAGTACATGAACCCAAGATTCATGATGTCAACGTCGTTTCTCGTGTACACAGAATAATTGTCCGTATTAGGGGTACAATAAAAGGATTCAAGTAGTTCTAGTCCCGAAGCTCTCTTCTTAAGAGTGTCAATATTACGACGACTACCTCACGAGACATTATAGAAACGGTCTTGCGGCAATTTGAGCAAGCAAAAATTCAAGAATGAATCCAGCCCGCCCACTTTAGTTCCAGGATATACTCTATATACACACTGATATCCTACAACTCTTCTCCACTCCTGTGCTCATGCTTTTCAACAAATACATTAATTCTGCGTCTTCTCCATCTATTTCTATCTCTGCTCACTCTTCGCCTTGACCCTCGCGGCCAACTTCTTAAGATCCTCTTCCCCACCACCAATCGCACTACTCTGTTTCTTTGATTTCTTAACTCCGCGCCCCCCCTCCTCATCCTCGCCCGACCTATCCTGCTTCCTCTTCTTCCTTCCTTCGTCCAACAACGCCTTCATGCCTGCCGTCTCCTTAAACCTCGGGTTTGTAGGATCAATAGCAAACTCGTGGCTATCATAAAGTTTCGCAAAACGAGGATCTTGCGTATCAATTTGAAAGTTATCCTGCACCACGGACACTGCATTCCCCTTGGCCTTCTTTTTCCCTTTCTTCTTCGCCTTCTCCGCTTTCAGAATCTCATTCATGTCGAAATGGCGCATCTTGTGGTCATTGTCATCGTCGACCATGAGGAGTTCCAGGTTTGCGCGTTCGGCGGCGGCAGCTTTTTCTTGCTGTTCGCGTTCTTCGCGCTTTTTAGCTTTTGCGGATCTCCTGTTAGAAATTTCAAGGGCTTTCGCGGCTTCGGGGTCTGAGTCGAAGAAGGGGTCATTCCACGGATCTTCGTCGTCTGCCTCGGCTTGTGAAGTCACAGTGGGTTCTTCGATAGCTGCGTTGGGGTCTCGGCCATCTTTGATGGCTTTGGCTTTTTCTTTACGCCTGGCTTTTCGCTCTCTTTCTTTCCGTACATATTTTTCTAGTGTTGTTTCGTTCAAAGGGGGCTCATTTTCGAAGACGGTACCGTTTCCAGCGCCACCAGATAGCCCAGATGTAAATGTAATTTGCATCTCTCCTTCAGGCTTAGCGAAGTCCCGGTCCCGCTTTGATGACGAAGGTTTGATTTTTGATTTTGAGGATTTGCCTGAGGGTTCAAGGCCAAGAGCGGCTCTCAGACTCGCCGCTTTGTCTTTCTTGGTTGCTTCAGCCTCATCTTCTTCTGACGAGGAAGGGTCTGAGCCTAAATAGGCTTGTAGCTCATTTTCGTCGATTTCCTTTCGAGAGAATGCACGCTTTTGAACCTCTTTCCGAGTAGTGTCATCAGCGTCCCAGGTTAACTTAACCTTGGAATGGGTAAGTGCATCTGTAGTGAATTCGTTTGGCTTGTAGCCATCAGGGAGCATTTCGCATTGATCATGAGGTTCTTCATCAAACGTCGTCTCGTCCGGCACGAAGCGAAGGTCAAAGAAGTTGGCACTGGCTAGGTACTCCCGACCATCTAGGTTATCATATATGGACTTGGCCACATTTGGTGATGAACAGGTAATGACTGCATAGTAATATCGAAGACGATCAAGCTGGTATGCGCGCAGGGCGGTCGAATCGAATTCTTCACCAGTGCTTTCCTTGAGTATGTCATCCTTTATCTTCTCATCGTCCTCGGAATCCGATGCCTCGGGATCCTCCGTGAGCGATGTCAAGTTATCCTTATTTTTCTGCGCGGTTGAAGCGAAAATTTCGCGTGGTGGGCCCTCAAGTTCCTCCCGTTGCATCCTTTCCATTCCGAACTCGCTGGGGTAGATAATGACGTTCAATATCCGCCCGTTGGCGGGAACAAACGAATTGGCCACCGCCATGATGTCCGATGCCCGTATATTGTCCCAGTCCAGATTGACAGCTGCTAAACGATTTGTGACTTCGCCAGTAGGTACCTCATTGTCCTGGCCAGCCAATTCAGCCTGCTCTTCAACTTCTATTTGCTCGTCCTCTTCGTCGCTAGAGCTTTCATCTGAGGAGGAAGATAATCCGCCATCTCGGATCGGATCGAACCCTCTCTTTTCAACTTTCGCAAGTTCTCTCAAGACTGCCTTGTCTCTCTTTTTGTCCTGTGGGCGTTCCAATTCCGGTCCTTCGTCATCTTCATCGTCCTCGGTGTCTACCTCATACAGTCGTTCGATTGCCTTCTTTCCGGCATCTTTGGAGATTTTGCGTCCATACTTGTCAACGGAGGCCTTGTTGTAGAAGTCTGGGTCGGAGCGCAGGCGGGAGAAGCGAGAGTCGAGTTTAGTTTTGGTGTGCTTTTTGGAGGGAAGTCGGAACTTGGGGTCGGTTTCGAAGTTTGCGAAGCGAGAGTCGCCTGGTAAGAAAAGCCATTAATTATGTGATATTTGCACGAGTAGGAATTGACTTGAATGTGGGCAGGCTTTGGTTTCGCAATCGTGCGCCGGGGTTGGGCTTCTGTGCGCAAGGAATGATATGAAGTTCAGAAGCATACCTGAAGTTCCGCTGGCTTTCGAGGACTTGATCGGCGCCGTCTGGCGCTTGGGGAGCGGCATTGTGAGAGCTGTGGACGGTGAGCTCCACCCGAGATGGAAATTTTGGAGTTGCGGCGGCGGGCGGTGAGACTTTTCTGCCGGCCACAATGCAGTAGTGCGCCAAGGCCCGTCCGCCAGTTCTGGAGCGTAATCGATAAGCGAATTCGCCGGGAACGTCAGGCGATTATTGGTCGTTGGCCTCGGCTTCGGTTACGTGCGGTCGGGGTCCAATGGAATTTCTGGGGAAGGCGCGTTTTCATCATACAGAGGGGGAAAGGGAAATAGTCGTGTGAGCGCCTTCCCACTCCTCTCAACAAATCGTCACCACCTCACATCCTCTCAATCATCGCCTCTCAAGCCTCACAAATCTCGCGACCCTCTTTGCCCGCCTTTCTCATCTCTCGGATCGCCCCAATGCCGTACTCTAGAGTCTTCACGTAAGCTCCTGTCATTCATGGTTGCGGCTTGCTCCGTGCTCGCGCCACTACCCGCTCCTTGAAGCTGCCACCCAGCTGCTAATCGCCCACATTAGGCCACGAAACCTTGCCTTCTTCTCTCTCTTCTCACTGGGAGGAGGCTACATGATGATCAAATCAAGAGCCCTAGCAGTCAAGCATTCGGACAGGGCTGCCGGCGACTACAGTGTGTCGGTTGATAGGTCAGGTATGTCAGATTGCCCTTTCTTGTTCGGCCGCATACGAGCTACGCCTGGCACCCGCGTGCACACGGAACTGGGTGGCAGTATGGCTTTGCTGCTCTTATGTTTCAAATCTCTTATGTATTGATCGCAAATGGGTGAATGCTGATGTTTTTTTTTCTCTTAGGGGGCGGTATCTGATGCCTGCAAACAGGCCGCAACAGTGTCGCACCACATCACCACACCAGGAACCAAGCTCGTCACTTATCTGGGGCGAGTCTTAATGTAATTTGCAAGGCGAAGAGAAAAATATCAGAATCTGGACTTCTGGCTTGGTTTCATGCATGGGCAGAGTCATATGAAGGCATTTGGCTCTCTAAGCAAAGGTGGCAACGCTGACTAGTCTATTTGCCATCAGAAGCTTTTCATTACATTCAAGTCGCGCAGCACTCGCATTTTGGGATATGGTTTTGGATATTCAAGCAATAACAAAGTTCGCCGGCAACATGGGCTCGGCAACGGGTTCAACGGCAAACGGACATCGTTCGCGTACACAGCGAGTAACTACTTCGAGATCCGCAGCAGAATACAACAACACTAGATCATTTCCACCACGCCAATTGCCTATTTCTTCAATGCATTGTTGTCCCAACCGCAAAAACCCCTAAGCTTACTCAGAGTGCTCAGCCAGCCTCCGCACTGCTGAATGCGGGCCGGGATTGGTTCCCGCAAGCGAGTGCTAATAATATCAACCCTCAGCCTCAATAGAGGCTCTCACACCAGCAACCGGATCGCATTTGTGAGCCACGGCGCCACGGTTGCACACTCTAACTTGCAATGAGCTGTAATATGAAAGACTAATCCTGAATTACCGCTCGATGCAATCTCGTTGCTTTAGTCCCTTGAATCGACCATTCCCCAGTTCAGTTGTGCATTTCAGCTGGCCGCGAGCGTTTATAGCTTGGCTTATCAGCCCATTCTAGCCCCCATCACAAACCAATCGGAGTCACTGCTCTACCCACTGATCGGGATAAAGCACTGCAAGACGGGTTGGTGATTCGGATTTGGCTAAGCCCTACAATAGGTAAACAAAGTCAATGCGTGACGAGTGGGCCCAGATAGCATAGCTGCGGCTACTGGATTTCCTCCGTCGGCAACCTTTTGGGGAATACTAGGAGCAAGGGTACCGCCCTTTGACATATCCCGTCGCTCTTTACCAGCCCTACCCCGCGCGTTACTTTCTTCCGCATTTTGTTTTGCCCTCCCCAATCTCTACTAACTTCGTCGCTCACCATGGGAGGGAACGGCAAATACTACGACGTGGAAGGGTACGAGTCGTGGAAGAAGAGTCGTGGAAAGGCCATCATCCCGCCGAGAGCGAATTTCCTAGCAGCGGTGTTCTACATTCGAAACCTTCTTGATGGCAAGAAATTTACGTGGGCCGCCACGGGCAGCCTGGCAATGCTCTGCTTGGGAGCACGTCGCGAAATACCAGACGTCCACATTGTCTATGACGACCGAGACTTCATCCGCTTGAAGGGAAAGCTCGAGACGGACCAACGGTAAGTGCATCGAAGAACATCAGTTTGGCTTGCCACCTAATAAACATAGGACGCGATTACCCACAAGCATGAACACTTTATTTCCATCCAAATTACTCATTAGTACTGGACCGAAATATAAGGACTCTGGATGCACTGAAAATGTAGATATCGAAGTCAATCTGCTCCCTCCAGGTACGTTAACCCTACCTGTAAGCAATGCCTATAAGCTGATAGTGAACAGGCTCACACGGGGCTCCAGCGAACGATATCTTGAGAAGCAACATGGTTCTACTGTCTTTGAAATCTGAGGGCAAAGATACTGGTGTGAAGGGTTTGAACATACTTTACCTTGTGAGGACCATGCTTGCCTTCTACAAAATCAGGGAACTATCATGGGACCCAAGAAGAGACGTTCTATTCCTATGTCAACACTATGGAAGGGAGATAGAATCCGTTCGGGGGCAGCTCGTCCAGCGAGATGTTCAAGAGAATTTCCTTGGAACATCTTTTTTTGCGAAACTTACACCGGAAGACCAACGCCTTTGCTATCAAGTTTTACTAGGCAAAGAACCTCCACCAAAGATGTCACTTACGCCTGCTCCAACACAGCTTTCATCGTCGGCTCCCGAGTCGGCTCGACCTCGTATCCCGTCGCACAATTCCTCTCCCTCCCTGAATACCGCTATGCAACAGCAATCAGCTTTGCTTACTCCACCGAAGCCGGGTAAGAAAACGAAAGCCCGCCCCTCAACGGCTGGTTCAGCAGCTCCGTCTTCTCAAGCACAAGTCCCAGCCCCCGCCCCTGCGCCTGTTCCTGGGAAACCTTTATCACAAGTACCACCCACATCTACGACGACTTCTAGGGACACTAGATCGCGGTATCGTTCAGTCAACAGTGCTCCAAATACTCCAAGCGCGAGTCGAAACGTTAGCCCGGATGCGCCTTCTAGCATCGCTTCTCGCCCAAAATCCATGGCCAACAACATGTCAGCCCAGCAACCTGCTGCCCCTTCGTTAAAATCACAGTCCGTGAGCCTTCAGAATATCCCAAATGCAGCAAAACCCCGTGTTGATCCTATGCATCCCCCGAATCCGAATTCTACACAAACACGAAAGTCCATGCCGAATCTTCAGGCAGGCCCCACAGGAAAAGTTCCGGTCTACGCACATACTCAGCAAGTACAAGGGATGCCACAAGGCGCGCCTCTGCCCCCTCAGGGATATCAGTTCCAAGGATTTTCGCCAGCTCTAGCTATGGGCCCGGCTCAATCGGCTCAGATTCCTGGAGTACCCCCATTTCCACACCAAGGGTTTGCAGGACCAGTTGAATCTACGCATATAGGCCCAGCACACCATGCTCAATTCCACCCAACACCTCCTATACCGCAACAAGGATTTTCAGGTCAAATCGAGTATGGGTCAGTAGGTCCAGCACATCAAGCTCAATTCCATCCAGCCCCGCCAATCCCACAACAAAACTTCACTAGCCAATTCCAACCTGGACCTCCTGGACCAACATACAATGGACACATCAACGCAAATCCAATTCCCCCTCAAGCAAGAGGCCGGCATCACGTTCCAAAACCGGCTGCAAACCCTATCGGACACCCTGAGGAAAAACTACGCAGGGTGGTTGGGCATGATGGTGTGTATGGTGCTCCCGCAAAACAGGCTCCCGCAAAGCCGACGCCAAAATTCCCGGAACATCAATCAACGAAGACCTACGGTTCTCCCAGCCTATCAAGCTTTGTTTTCGAGCTCGACGCAGGCCCGTCAGAGCCTATAAAGCCGTTCATACCCCAGCCAAGCGGATTTATCGCTGAACTCCCAGCGGTAGACGTATCGCCTATCAACTGGCCCGTAGAGCCTCAAACGGGGACTTTGGCAGCTCCTGCTGCTCTCAAGCAACCCGAGCATGACGTTTCTTCCATTGCTCCACCGAAAACGATGCAGACTACCCCAGCTGTCATTGCTGCCTCTGCTTCTACTGCTAGCAGCACACATTTGCCTGGCTCAACGTTTCCTCCTCATGCGGTTTCTGCACCTGTTCCCGTCCCTATTCCTGCAAATGCCCGCATTTCAACATATTTGCCGCCTCATATTCCTACAGCCACATCCCATTCTGCTCCAGTCCCCACCTCTCATCTTGTTTCCGCATATGTTCATCCTGAACCTGCGATTGTGCCTCCCCCTGCTCCAGCATCTAGCTCTGTTCCGTCGTATGCACCTCCTGCTATTCCCACAGTAGAACCCACTCCAGGCCCTGTTACGAATCTTCCTACACCGCCGACAGAAGTCCCAGAACCACCACAAACAACAATTCATCCTTCTTTACTCGAGGCACTTCCGGCAAGTCTAATGATTGGCGGTCCAGTATGCCCGCGACGTTCGCCGAACAATTCACTATCAGGGCCATCTACCCATTCAAGCAATGTGGCAACCAATAGCAATGCGCAGATCTATCAGCGGTACTATTCTCCACCGTCTTCGACACCAAGTAGCACCCAGCCTTCACCTAGACAGGATCCTGTTTATAAAGCGTACTCGAGGCCCATAAGCCCACCTGCGATAGGCGCAGGGCTCAGCAATTCTCACTCAGCTCCACATGTATCGCACGGTCAAGGTACATATCCTATATCACAATCAATGCCCCTAGGACGTACAGTAGACCCACTAACGCCACAAACTCCAGCGGATATGCTTGGCTTGTCTCTATCAGAAGCCCCAAAACCAAACTATGAACACGTCAATGACGCTTGCAAGCCACAAGCCCAAGCCCACCCCATCCATAATTCCTTTGCTCCCCAACAACCTCCTGAATTCTTCAACCCCTTTGCCTCGTATGAGCCCGGACACAAGCGCAGTGCTTCCCACGAGTCCCAAGCTTCGAATGCTTCGCACGACTCTACAAAGCTGGCTGCCGAATACCAACAAGAGCTTCCGGATTTCGACAATGGTTATTCATCGAAAGCTGCCGCAGCACCAGTAGCCAATTACACAGGCGCAGGATATGGACGAAGGGACTCTATGGACTTCACTTGAGCATTTTCATTACTGATCAGCCGCGCATGTACTGTATACAGCATAATTGATTTGCCATTTGTATAAGGGTTTTTCTTTTTTGTTCTCACGACATTTACGATATTATTTATCTTTGTTGAGGGAGGCGTAGGGTAATACCAAACAGGTTACGGTTTTCCATTATTGAGCATATATTGGACTATTTATATGGTTCGAGGGAAAGGATTAGCTATGTACTATACCGTCACTATACAATACCTCTCATGTCTTAGAGAAGTCCGAAATAAATATTGAGATTGGCCCACCCTTCCTGAATTACTTTTTCGGCCTTAACACGTCATTTAACAATCAAAAGGTAATAACGGATATCTAGCTATATCAGTTTCTTACCTCACAATAGAGATGGCTGTGACTACTTGTTGTTTCTGCGAACAAGAGAGCATATGTATTGATTCGATTTCGCCAACGCTACCATATCGGCTTTCAAGATGAGTCTCCGAGGTTGCGATCCAGCTTTTTTTGTCCACTTCTGATTTCGTTCCGTTAGAGCAAAGAAGAATCTTTGTGAGCCTTGTGTACCCTTTTTGAAATGAGCCCTCGTTGAGGAAAACCTGTAATAACGAGTGATAACATAGTTGAATTCTTTAATCTTGCAGGTGTGAGGTCCTGCTCTATTGGAAAGCTGCCGTGTCAAGCGCGTAGGCAGTCACTGAGGTTGGCTTGGACTCTGATTTGTATCCACACTCTCCAATGCTCAACCGCGAAGGTTACAAAGCTCGCTCCATTTCATAGGTATTCATTAATTATCAGCCTAAGCAAAAATTACATTGTATACTGTTGTCAATTTCAAGGCTAAATAGATTAACTCGGCCTTCTTCTGGGAGTGCGGTTTATCACTGGACGAAATCTCGAGCTTTGTGCATGATGTGGCTAGCGTTAACTTAGGATATAGCCTCTCATGCCGCGGAGAACATTAGGGATAGCTTAATGCTACTCGGCATCTTTGTTGACGTTAAATTGTCTGAGTGTTTAAACCCGGAAATAAAGCAGACATCTTTGTTGCCTCCTATATCTTAGAGCCGAAGTAGGTTTTATACGAACGTAAGATCGGAATGTTATATCAGCAGGTTCAAAGGTTACCCGGCGGCTCATGAGCCAGGACCCTGTCACCCAAGAACCAGGGATTTGGTCTGGTGGATGCCATGCGCCATGTTCCTAGGATAGCAGGTGGCCCTAGAAGTTGCCCCCGGCCCAGAATGTTCTTTCTGCAGCCTCACTCAGTGCATACATATCCTGACGAGACGACCTTGTGAATTAATTTCATACAGTATGTGCCGGATGAAACAAGACCCAAAACAACGGACCGCTGCAACTTAGTAGAGGAAATTGGACATGGACTAGAGTTTTACCGAACATTTGAAAAGGAACAAGGCAGTTGAGGCTCTAGGATGCTTTTCATGCATGTGAAAGAGATTGAGACATGTTCGTAAAGCCATTGCCACTGGCAGGCTTATCTTCCAAGAAAGTTTTTTAAGCACTTAGATACCCTGAGGAACTAAGATGTGTACATGTCTAGACTCGCTCTTGACTACCGCCTGAATGGCCTTCCTTTCTAGGATCGGAGAACAACACCAATCAGATGTATACATTGATCGTATTTCTCGCGATAATGGCCATAGCCCCGCGTAAAGTCGAGGAGAGTTTGATACAACCCATTCACCGGGGAAAACTGCGAAACTTGCCCATTTGTAGGGCTCCTGCTGCCCATACTAGGTATATTCAGCGTTGCCACTTTTGCAAGAGGGAGTTGCCACTATTCTAGAGTTCTTTCTCCAGATGGGATTTGTAGACCTCGACAGTACGTCGCTTGGGGTAATTCCACTCATA
Source organism: Acrocalymma vagum (assembly GCA_028476805.1). Taxonomy (NCBI): domain Eukaryota; kingdom Fungi; phylum Ascomycota; class Dothideomycetes; order Pleosporales; family Acrocalymmaceae; genus Acrocalymma; species Acrocalymma vagum. The sequence continues at coordinate 41,510 of JAQGEP010000203.1, forward strand.
AAAATGAGTAGTCAGCTGGTGAACAAGGAGGGAGGCAGACATGCACAAGGTGCGGGGCTGGGTCTTGGCCCGTCAGCATCAACACCAACCCGCATCTACAGTAGGTGAATGATATCAAGTGTACACAGAGTGCGCCTTGTGGTAGGTATCAACAATTTTCTATAGCCAAACACTTGCCTACTTCAGTGTCAGACTGGATGCCAGAACCGATGCTATGCGCCAGTTTCCTACCAAATTATGTGCCTAGCCCATCTCTCCCCGAACCCCCATCGGCTAGGCCTTGCCGCGAACTACAAGTACATCTCTCATGCCCGTCTGCCAACGCGGCAAAGAAGGATTCTAACGCCTTGGGCCAGCTGATCTCCGTATCATGTTATTCACCAAGGCTCTTCATCTTTGCTGGATGAGGAAGGTGATGGGAATTGTCATGTCAAGACAAGACTATTAATGACTTTGAACAACCGATTGTGCACGCAGCCCCGATTCACTCTTACTGGCCATCCGAACAAGACGCCCCAAGGTACATTGTAAATGGACGCTATGCCGAACCTTAATTGGCCGTCATGGCCATCCTGTTCTTGGCCTCCAAGGACACCACCTTGGCATACACCAATTCAGCCTTTACCGAAGGAATGGAGGTGTTTGATATCACTCGGCGCCAACACACCCTTCCAGCTTGTGCAGGGGTCCAAGGCCTTGCGTTACAATTTGAACCCAAAGACAAGACTTTGGTGGCTGGCGGCCGCCGTTATCTGTGGGCTTCTATACGCCACCTCCAATCATTGCCATTGCGCCCAGCAGCATGTCGGCACCAAGTCTGATCCAATTTGTATAACCCGCTTTGCTAGATGAGGCAGCTGGCATGGACTGTTACACGAGCTCACTGACTTTATTAACCCACCACTTTGGCTGTCTTGAGAGCGCAACCTGTGGTGTCTTCTCCCTCAGTTCACTCGGATCACAGCGGCCATGTCGTCTGCAGCGCCTCTCGAAGTCGTCGAAGCCACGGCTGTGGACTATCCAGCCGTCACCAAGGATGATCTCAAGACCCTTGAGAATCTGGAGAAACTCGAATCCGTAAGCGATCACCATTCCGAAGACCTCATCGGTCCCAATGGCGAGCAGTATCCCACCGTGGAGGAGATGCAAACACTCCGCCGCGTTTTCGGCAAAATCAACTGGATGATTTACATCATTGGCATTGTCGAGATGTGTGAGCGTTTCGCATATTATGGCACCACTGCAGTTTGTAGGTCTTATCTCACGCCAGCCATGCAAACAGCCCAAACTAATCAAGCATAGTCGTCAACTTCATCCAGCAAGACCTGCCTACAGAAGGTCCATTTCCAGAGGCTGGTGCTGCGGGAACCGATGGACAGCCAGGAGCCCTAGGTATGGGCCAGCAAGCTTCAACTGGACTTGTCGAGTTTAACCGATTCTTCTCTTATGTGATGCCTGTGGTAAGTATTTGCTATGTTTTACTACGAGAAAACCTTCACTAATATCTCTCTGCAGGTTGGTGGTTGGTTGGCCGATCAATACTGGGGTAAATTCAAGACGATCCACGTTGCCATTATCGTTGCTACTCTAGGGCACATCCTCATTATCATTGCTGCGATTCCTCAAGTCATTCCACACGCCCAAGGAGCCTTGGCCTCCTTCATTCTCGGCCTCATTCTCTTTGGAACTGGTGTAGGCTTCTTCAAGGCCTGCATCTCACCTCTCATTGCCGAGCAATATGAGGCTGCTCATCCCCGGCCATTCATCCGTACTGAGCCCGATGGAGAGCGCGTCATCGTCGATCCTGGTCTCACAATCTCTCGCGTGTACATGCGTTATTACATGTTGATCAATGTGGGCGCTTTGATTGGCCAGATCTCTATGGTGTATGCTGAGAAGTATGTCGGATTTTGGCTCTCCTTCACGCTCCCAACTATACTCTTCGTCTTCTGCCCACTTCTCATGGTTGTCTTCAACAAGCACTACATCAAAAGGCCACCCCAAGGCGATGTCGTCGTCAAGTCACTGCGACTCTACGGTTTCGCCATGAAGAAACAGTTGGCCCTCAATCCTGTTACGACCTGGAAAAATCTCACTACCCCGGATCTTTGGGAATCTGCCAAACCAAGCAATCAAGCTACCAAGCCTAAATGGATGACTTTCGATGATGCCTGGGTTGATGAAGTCCGCCGTGGCATCAAGGCATGCTACGTTTTCTGTTGGGTAAGTGTCTATAACTTTCCAAATACTGTTTTGATGTCTGCTAACTTATAAAAAACAGTTGCCAATCTTCTGGCTGCCCTACGGTCAAATGCAAACCAACCTGGTCTCTCAGGCTGCGACTATGAAGCTTGGTGGTGTTCCAAACGATGTCATCCACAACCTCAATCCTTTCACCCTGTTGATCTTCATTCCTATTTTTGACAAATTTGTCTACCCTTCGATCGCCCGCGCAGGCATCAAGTTCACGCCACTAAAGAAAATCCAAGCCGGATTTTGCTGTGCAATGCTCAGCATGGTTGTTGCTGCCGTTATTCAACACTTCATCTACGAGAAATCGCCATGCGGCAAATACGCCAGCGACTGTGAAACTGAGCCTGATCTCAGTGTCTGGGTCCAGACACCTGCGTACATCCTAATTGCCTTTAGCGAAATCTTCGCAAGTATTACAGGTTTGGAATACGCATACACTAAAGCTCCAAAGAACATGCGATCGCTTGTCACAGGTAAGCAAAGCCACCCAATGTGTCGCAGAAACTTTCAATCATGCTAACAAGCGCAAAAGGTATTTTCTGGTTCACTCACGCGTTCTCCTCAGCACTCAATCAAGCCTTTGTTCCACTGGCTACTGATCCTCTCCTGGTCTGGTTGTATGTTGCAATCACGATTCTCACGTTGATCGGCTGGGTTGGCTTTGGATGGAACTTTAGGACTTTGGACAAGCAAGATGATCAGCTCAATGCTTTGCCTGAAGGAGAATTCAAGTCTGATGCAGAGAGTGCCACCACAGCTGGTATCTCGGACAAGGCATGATTGGAAGAATGTGCAGCGTTTTCTAGTTAGCTATAAATAGCTGTAAGTCATGAAGTGACGGAAAGAGGAGCTTAATATCAAACAATCTATACGCTGGAATAAGATAATTCAAAGCACTCTGGTGAACGTTAAGTCCCGTACAATCAGTCACATATGTTTACGGCCAATCAGCGTTGCCGCATAATTTCTCGCACCTGGTAGACAGAATACTTATCCTTACATAAGTGAGCTCTAATTGCCCATATGTAGTTCTAGTTTTCTTGCTTGCATAGCGGGCAACAAATATATGTAATTGTACTTCATCATGGGGTATGAACGCTCTATGTTCTATGCACACACTCTGTCCATGGGTCGATTACTTTAATGGCTTGATGAGCGAAAGTGACAACTGCCCAACTTCAATGCTCTTTTGATTCAATCACCCTTATATGGCTGATGTGCTATCGTAAAATAAGCACATTACTTGTTAAGTCATGGTGACCTTGTACACCTGTCTCAACATCAGTCCATCACGACATGCATAGCACTTCATTCGATGCAGAAAAGTCCGGGAACGCCCATCGTACGTATAATTAGCTGAAGCCATCAAAATAGTCTAAGTATCTGTTAAGACAGTCTATATTTTAAGGGATAGAAGGCAACAAACCTAGGTATACCCTCTTTAGCTCCTTCGTAGGAGAACAAGTGTTGAAGCTAACAAAAGTTATTTAGGTATGTCTAATTGGCCTAGAGCCTTTGCCTTGACTTTTTCTCGACGTCAGAGAGTATCTCATCTAATACGACGTTCCTCTAACACAGGTTCAATTTTCTTCACCTTACCACCACAGCCGTGCGGTAGAAGGTAAACTCTATTCGATGGTGAATGAAATGTTTTAAGGTATATCTAGATTTGTTGGCTTCTGAGACACTGTCGGATAAAATTCTCTTGATAGCCTGTGAGAGCAATTTGGTGGCGTCAACTACTCCTACTTCTTTTCATATTGTTGAGAGGTCTGGTAGGGTATCATTTGCGACCCATTGAGGATGTAGACCATGACCAATTAGGTTAGAGGCTTTAATAGGAGTTTGAACCCGGAGTTCATGCTCAGGAGTCTGAGGTCGTTAAGTATTGGAACTATTTCAGTAACGTTCAGTGACGAAAATCTCTGCATTCGTGGCGTAACGGTTTTCATCTGTTACACTATTAGTCCCAAGAGCGCTGCGCAGTTTAGGTTCATCAACACCCCCTCGGCTCTTTATTAGCGATGATACTCTAGCACTGTAGCAGCACTGATCGTACAGAATAAGCACAATTATATTCTATCTCCGTTATCTAAGGTACAGCGGTTCGTTGATATCTTAGATAGACTTAGATTAAACAAGCGAGGGATAAGGAAACTTACTCCCATCATGTAATTAGTTGATGGATAAATGTCAACGACGCTATGTAAACTAGAGAGGAGGAATAGCACCATCGAACTTGAAGAAGAACTACGCCTACATGAATATAAGGGAACCCGTATTGGTTAACGCTTGCGATAACTGTAATAAACTATTCGATTTTTCGAATGACTTAGGAGATCACAGGTAGTCTTATAGGAGAAGAATTAATCCTCTTTCAAAGCTTTCCTTATGCAAAAACTGTTAACGCTTATGGACTAATCCCATATCTCTTAGCGGGAATGGGTGTGGTGTCGTTACAGAGAGACTTGAAAGAATGCTAATTGGGGCGTGGTCATCCATGTTGCCTGTCTCCATTAGCATAAGTAAGTCTCCTCTATGAATCGAAGCCATGAAAGCCAACAAATTTATTCTGGACAGGTGCACTTGGGCATCGAGGTTTATTACCCGAGATATCCTCATACCAAGGATTCACAGCTGCATCTTCACCTGAAGATATCAATCGAGTTACAGCACATGGGCAAGCAGAAAGATGTGGGATCAACTACGGTAAATCCATTAACTAATCTCATCCACCCGGCTCATCTATCGCAGAAAAGTCCAGAGTTACATGTACGTATTTGAAGCCACCAGCTTTTTGTGTAAGCTGTCAAGGTAATTTGCATATTAAAGTACATAAATTAAATAAAATATTCATGCTTTGATAGCTTTTCGTCCTTATAGAGTATGTTCAAGCAAACACAGCTACCAGGACGTCAATACTCCTTCCCTATCATTAGGTATATTAAAGCCAATAAAGTTATCATTTAGCGATTTATCAATATCGATCCTTGTTTTTTTTCCCTACGTTTTCCTCAAAAGGAGAAGTCAGATAGTACATTAGATGAGGATGAGCATTTGGCTATTAGAAAGAAAAAGTTTGTACGCGACCTGAGGACGGACATGTTACTATTCAGATAACAAAGTCAACTATTGATATACTAATTCGAGCGTTGATATCGTGTGCAATTGTAAAAATCGTGCATCTAACTTGTGCCGTGACTATGCTTCGCCGTTCATCTGCCATAGAGGAGGCCCTTGCAGGATGCTGACGATGTATGCAAGTATCAGGAGGAGTAAGAATACCTACGACTAATGCTCGCGTGTAAGACGTATTTCAGGAGTCAAGGAGAAGTAAGCGGCAGTTTTTCTATCAATGATTGATTACATTACTGGTACACTCAAAATAGAGAACATGGTGATAATTTGCGACCAAAATCTAAGCGTGCTCATGCTCCGACGACCCAATCCCATTCTCGTCCCTTTTCCGCAAGACATGTATGTCCTAGTATCAAATCGATACAAAAATCGGGACCGAAGACGTCAGCTCCAACACGTCAAGACGAAAATACATGTTTCCCCTGCATGAACCACACACGTCACGTCACATCCGTCTCTTGATGCAGCGGAACATCAACATGACCTGCAGGCCAATCTTGTCCGACTGTGCCCCTAAGCACAACAGGCACAAGCAGATCCCCAAGTCAGCTCCCGTCAGCAGCAGTCCAGGACTTGTTCAGATCGGGTCAGCATCAGCCTGGCGTACCACTTACGCTCTAGACGGGCCTTCGCTTCCCTCGCACAACAACAAGCATCCTGGATTAGCCCGCGGAAGAGGCTGCCACGTTTCGTTCTCCCGCACTTGCAGCCATTGCCATTCCACTCCGCACTCCATTCTTACACCGATCGAAGTCCCCAGGATCCACTTGTCACTTGTCACTTGTCACTTGTCACTATTTATTTTTTTTTAACCTATTTTTTTTGGTTGGCGGGGGGAAGCTCTTTATGCTCTTCAACCCCTGCAGCTTGCGAGGTTGTCAGGCCCTCTCCGTCTAGTGCTTCTAAGTATCTACCAAGCAGGAATGGCCCCAAGTGATAGTCATAACCCGCGCTTTGCATCAACGGAGGCGCGGACTGCATTCGCCTCCCCCAAGAGAGAAGGTGGTTCACCGGTCCGAATGGATTTTAGACAATGGCCACTTGCCCGGCGACCAAAGAGCTTGCAGAGCGCAGTACGAGCGCCCATCTCCACCGAAAATCTCTGACTATCTATACCGGTCACATATTCGTGCGTCTCTACGTACACCACCATTCCGCCGAATCACAGTCGGTCTCTTCTCAATCTCCCCTTTCCTGTGCCACCTCATCATCCTCTCGTTCTCCTTGGAGTCCCTGGGTCCTTCTTTTCGAGCACTAAAAAAGCTCACGCGCTGAGTATACACGTACGCGCAGCGGTTTTTACTCGGCGTGGCCGATGCTGAAGCCTTGTCGACTGAAACTCAACCCTGGTTCATGACATGCAAGTGTGCGAGGTGTCAGTTTTCACAACCGGATAAGTCTCAACACACAACCTACTCATATACAGGTCAATTGGATTGAATGAGGTCCCAACGCGCAAAAACGCCGTCTGGCGGAGGCTACGGCATGTTTCCAAATTCCTGGTTCGAGCGACAAAGCCTCCAAATTGGGCTCGTCTGCCAACAGGCGCACGGATGGGGAAATCTCATATATGGCTTCCCGACTCTCTCTTGCCGTCCCAAATGCGCCCTGCCAGATTTTTACTTCTCTGTGAATATTGCCATTGGTGGAAGGGCTAATAAATCTAAAAGTTTATTATACCGGGCATGGGACGGACAGACCCGGGTGTTAGGATAGATTTGAGAAATCCCCGCATAATGATCGGTATATCCCACTGCTTGTAATCTAAATTTCAACGAGTTTCCTGCGGGCCCGTGGCATGGAATGCAACGCGGGTTAGCGAGGTACTTGGTGAACTGTACATGCAAGTAAGGAAGGTGAGGTAGAGGTCGACCGTTCTTAAAATAGGCTAAAGGTAATGCAGAGACGGGGCGGGAGAACAGAGCCAACGTCGCAAACGGGAGTCGCAGACGGGAGTCGGAGAGACGACATATCAATTGGGTAGAATGCCGATGGTTGGGCATAGATTCAAACGCCGCCTTTGGAGGCCTTGGTGGCGACGAATCTAGGTTGGGTTTGAACGCGGATGATGCTGTGGGTGTACTAGTGTAGTAGGCTTCAGGGTCTTTGACTGTTGCGTGTGTGGTAGTGGAGATTCCAAGAATCCAAGGGCGAAAGGAAGCTTGACAGGAAAGGGAGGTGATGAGCTGCAGAAACCAAGCATCCAAGGTCAAGCATGTGGTTCTGCCTACTTGCATCCACATTTTTTTGATCGCTGGGCAAGCAACAAACTTAGTCAGGCCAACACGTTCCAACCCTTGAAAGCAAAGGTTAGTACTGTGAGCTTTCCGGATCCGGATCCGGATCAATGTCTCCCTCCACTTTTGCGATCTGCGGTGGCCTCATCCTGGACACACGAGGGGAAGATTTCAATATGCGGCCTGGGGTCCCCACACAGTCCCTCTTCAGGTGAAGTTGGTCGATGGTGGCAAGCCCGTCTTAGACTCTGGCTGCTTTCCCGAATTTTTCCCTCCTGGCCGAACAAGTCGTGAAACGGCCGTGCATGCAGATGGCGCGGCATCTGAACCTGATCGTCCAATTGGGATTTTCGAGTGCACGACTCCAGCAAGAGCGTGTCAAAGGCCTATTCAGTGCCGCTTCATGTTGATAGGAAATGGCTTGGGGAGATTCCCGAGGCTGCTTGTGTTCGACCATTTGGCAGGTATGGTCTGGGGTGGAACGGGTGTCTGTCATTTATATATAAGAAGTAAAAGAGTGAGGGACGGGGCAAGGGACCAAACTGCGCCTTCCGCCATACGTCTATATGTATGTAGCAATTTAGATCGAGGGAAGTGGGAAGTGGGAGGTGGAAGTGGAGGGCGGGGTGGCCAGACCGCGGCTGAAGCTTTGGAGCTTTGCCGCATGATACGACCCCAGAGAATTGTTTGGGATGATGCGGATTGGGTAAGCCGTAAATGTAGAGATGAATTATTTTCATAGAAGTTAAGTGTTTGGGTGTATTGAGTCATGTGTAACAAGAGCGCGATGGCGATGGGATGAAAAAGCGAAGAATAGGACCCTGTTTGGGAAAGACCAATCTTTTAGCATCCAAAGTCCCTCAAGACCTTCCCATGCCCCACTCGCACGGCATGCTGTGGATTATTGTCGGACAAGGAGAATACAATTTACCAGTATGCCATGAGGAAATGTAGTAGTCTAGATTCAGCGGACTGAGAGCAGCACCGCTATGACAGCAACGAAATTCAATCCCAGCAAAAAGTAATGTTTGAGCACCATGTTTGGAAGCGCCCACAGCATAATACCCGTGTTCAACACCGAGCCCACCACCCCAAAAAAAGAAATGATAAGGAAAAGAAAAATTTCTCGAAACCCAAAGTAAGAAGATTCGAAGAAGGGAAGGACGGTCGAAGACGGACCCCAAAAAAAGTTAAACTGACAGTACGTGCTAAAGGTATCGAGTATTTTCCTGTGCCTTGAGGGAAAATTCCAACATGCGACGGCTGGGGGCAGCGGCACCGATCAAGGCAGCTGTGTGCAGGTATCTTTCTCCTCAAAATGCGTGTGGCCAAATTTTTTTTCTCCCATTCCCCTGGCTCTTTACATTACTACGCATGAACAACAGCCCTTCTTGTCCTCTGCCTCTTCCACGCCCATCTTGGAGATGCCATTTTGAGTCTGGCCACCGGATGGTGCGCCTGTGTACGAAGACATTTCCTTGTTATATCTGCGGATCTCACGTACAATGTCGTAGAAGGCATTGTCGACGTTGATGCGTGATTTCGCTGATGTCTCGATGAATTTGCAGCCGAATTGTCTTGCCAGATTCTGGCCCTCTATTGGTGGAAGACGTCAGTATGCTGACCAGGAAATAAAAAAAGACAAACGCAGGATTGGGGAATGACAACAGGGTAAGGGGCAAATGCAAATTCCATCCCGAAGGCTGTGTGTCAAAATGTGTTGTCATGAAAATGAATGCAGGTAGGGGTGATGATGGTGAGGTGAGACGTACCTTGTGTAGAAACTTGCCGCTCTCCGTCGAGATCGCATTTGTTTCCGACCACAATCATTGGGAAGTAGTCCTTGTCCTTGACTCGGAGAATCTGTTGCTGGAAGGTCATAATCTCCTCGAAGCTCTGTCGGTCGGTTATGGAGTAGACGAGCAGGAAACCCTCGCCAGTCCGCATGTACTGCTCCCTCATGGCAGAGTACTCCTCCTGACCAGCTGTGTCGAGCACGTCGAGCAAGGCCACTTCATCATCGATGACACATTGCTTGCGGTATGAGTCTGGTGAAGTGTTATTTCCATGTTCAGGATGCGGCGCGCAAGCTCCGTGTGGCTAAACGGGGAGATAGGGTTCAGCGACTCACCCTCAATTGTGGGATCGTACTCGTCGACGAAGTGGCTCTGGATCAGCTGGATGGTCAAACACGACTTTCCCACACCACCACCGCCGACCACTACCAGCTTATACTCTCGGAGGAACTAGGCGCAGGTTAGCGGAAAGGGATCCATGCACAGCAGTCTTTGGTGTAGTGACGGAGAACTGCAGTAAAAGGATGAGGGAGAAGAGCTATCAAGCGCAAGAAGAGCGGGACAGGACGGACCTTTGATGCCATTGTGTGCGCAGCTGACTTGTAGAGCGTCCAGGGGAGGATGGGGCGAAGGTGCGATGGAGGAGGGTGGTGTTTGGACGAGGACGAGAACGAGAACGAGGACGAGGTAGGTAGAAGGTTGTCGCAGGTCAAAGCGGCGGGCGGGTTGGCTCGGTCCTAGCGGGCAGGCGAACAAGGGAGGCAAGAGCGGCTCTTGGGGGGGACGGCGATGGGAAAGAGCGCGCGCCGAAGAGATGCAGCAATTGGAGAAGGTGCAGCTAGCGAGAGGCGAGTACCCAGGTAGGTGGTAGATGGTGAGGTGAGAGAAGAAGGTAAGAGAGGGTGTAGGAGGATGGCACAGATGCACGTTTGGAGCAGGACGGGAGCAGCAGCAGCAGCAGCAGCAGCAGCAGACGCATGGGCAGTAAAAACGACGTGGTAGTAATTCGGTCTAGTGAGTTTTTGGGCGGCTTGTCTGGTGTGTCTGGGTGTCTGGGGACCCTGAGCAACTGAGCAGCTACCACTTCCACTTAAGCACCGAGCACTGGCAACTGCACTTGAGAGCAACAAGCTGCAAATTGGTCAATCAAGGCCCTGATTCGCAGCTGCCGCCGTCGCGTTAGCGCTGGGCAGGATGCGCCCTCTGCGTTTTCCCACGAAAAAAGGGTGCCGCTACTGCGCAGTGCGCCCGGGGGCGTCGGGACACGCTGGTAGGCTGCTTTGGCTTGACCTGCTGCTTTGCTTGCTCGGGGAGTTAAAGACTATCTATGCGTGTGTCTGGGTGTGATGGAGCTGCTGTAACTGTCTGCCTCTATCTATCTTCTCAAGTTGCTATCTACAGAGCATCGTGTGGGTGGATGCAGGTAGGTAGGTAGATACTTCACACCCACTCGACCAGATAGCGACTAAGTACTCTCTGGCTGTCTGACTCTACTTGTTATTTGCTCCCCTCTGCCTGCTCAAGCTATTCTTGCGGCGAACGGGGCTGCATGGCCGCCGCCGCCGCCGTCGCTGCCCCAATCACCAATCACCAACCACACACCCACGTCCACATTCACATCCACACCACCCCCAACCCAACTCTCCCAGTCCCGTCCACATCACCCACTTCCGCTTACACTTCCACTTCCACCTGCTCTGCCCACATCTCTGCTGCTCCGGTTCTCGCGAGATCATCGTGCATGGCAAAGGGACGGTGTGGCCGGGGCGGCTAAAGCGGCGTTTGTGGCCAGCCTTTCTCTTCGATGTCCCCTCGCCTCCTCCTGCCACCCTTCGCCCAAGCTCTCCTGAACCATCCTCGTCTGCTAACCATCTCTAGCTTTCCTACCACTTAAGTATCTAGTAGCATCTAGCATCCTCTTTACGGCTACACATCTCTGTGTCTCTTGGAAAGTTGCTCCTCTGTGCGATCCAAGCACGCTGTGCCAGGAGCCCCAAGCCGCCCAAAACCCGAGCACGGCCCACCACCGCTCGCAAACTAGTGACCACTGCTTCGTCTCCATCAAACCAAGTCGCCTGCCCGCCCGTGTCTGACTCTTGACTCTTGTGTCGTTTGTAAGTAGGCATATCGAGCACGCCAATTTTATATGAGCCCAAGTCCGCCCGTCCCGCCTCCATCTGCGCTGTCTGGTCTGCCGTGCTCCATCAGTCATGGTCCCGCATCTCCATGTCGCCCTATTCAAAACACCTTTCTGTGCGTTTCACATGACTGTTCCCCTCATGCGGGCGTCCAGCGTCCAGCGTCCACGGCGGATGGATACGCATACGCATACAAGTACGGGTCCAGCACCGCAGCTCACCCTACCACAATGGGCTCCGTCGGCTGCACACGTCCGCTTTGGGCTATCCCGTATTTCCTCACACCTTTTGTTTCATTTCCCTTTGATTATTTGTTTTCTTATCGTCGGTCTCTCTCATCTCATCTCATTACCTACTTCCACCGCCATAATCATGCTGTCAGCCCACCGCCGCTCGGCGTGGTATCATCTGCAGGCCTCGCTATCCGCCGCGCTTAGCCTACCGCAGACGACCTTCGGTGGGTCTTCGAGAAGCCTCCTGCACCCACCCAACCCCCCTAGCACATACACCAGCGCTGACATTGTACATAAAAAAAGGTCATTTTAAGCACACACTTCTATGCATGTTTCTATTTCAACGACATTCCTTCTTCTTTATCGCTGTTTCCGTTCACTGCTTCTACCACATACTTCAGCTCCATTTCCCCTACCCCCAATCTAGCTATGCTATATTTACAACCAACACCTCTCCATCTCCATCTTCAACTCCAACTTCAGCCCAAGATATGCGCATCTCCCATCAGGCCGACTTGACCGTTTGGCCTTCTCCGCCCTCGACCTCATCTTCACCCTCCACCTCAATGCGCTGACCTTGCACCGCCTGCTCTACCTCAGGAACCAAAGATTCTATGTACTCGCGGTCGCGCCCCACTAATGTCACCGTGTTGTGCTCCTTCTCCCATCTTGGGTAACTGCCTACTTTGACCCCATTGGGTTCTACCTTGGCCGCCAGTTGGGTAAGATATTCAGCAATCGCACTCTCGGCCATAGGCGTAGAGATCAGAATCCGTAGCACCCCTTTACCTTCAGGATCTGTCAGTCGCGGCAAGAGACCTGGCTTGAGCCCGTCGAGCATGTTCTCGAAGATCCTTGGCACGCCAGGTAGAATGTGAACATTTCCGTTCACGCAGGCGACTGGGACCCATAGGTTATCATGCACAAAGATGACCTGCTCTTCATCAGGCCGCGACTCGTCATATGGGAGCTCCACCATTCGCTTCTTCGCTGTGAGCGCCGCCGAGGGCACATTCCAGTCAAAATTGGGCTGTGACTTATGCGGCTTCGACAGGCGCTTCATGCGCTCAAAGGCCGCATCGTGCAGCTTCAATGGCAATCCAAAAGCTTTAGCAATCGATTGGTAGGTGATGTCGTCGTGTCTAGTAGGAATGCCCGTCCAGGGTCAGCGAGATGTCTTGGTTTCCAACAAATAGACGACAAGGACGTAGCGCTCACGTAGGCCCAATTCCTCCCGACGTGACCACAAAGTCGTAATTGTTGGACATGCGCCGCACCGCTTCGATGATTTCACCCTCATCGTCAGCAATAACTTCGATCCTCTTCAGGTTGATGCCTAGGGAAAAGCAAAATTTGGCTAGGTACGCCTGGCGAGATGGGTGGAAACAAGGTTAGCTGACAGCAGTGGTGGCAGTACCGACAACGATAAGATCTGGTACGTAATTTTTGTCTTACCGAATTCGTATCAACAGTCTACCGCATTATTGTGTGGTTAGCCGCTAGTGCATCCATTGATCGTGCTCCCCTACGATGACACAGAAGAGGGGCGGGGAGGGTGTGACCTGATGTTCATACCTTGCCGCCGAGCACCTCGTCGCCTATAATGAGACAGGCGGCCGTGTGAATGAGGCCTTTCTGGTGTACTGGTGCTGCTGCCGCCGCCGCCATGGCAGATGACGTTATCGATGGAACTGTGCGGCTCGCGGCGGAGCGATGGGCAAAGTTGGGGAGGGGACGAGACAGGTGTCTTGCTACCTGATTGAGTCGGCTGAACATGAGAGTTTCAGGAGGTGGGCACCGTTGAGGGATGCTGAGTAGCTAGTTGCAGGGGAGAAGAAAGCATCTTTTGGGTTTTGGCCCGCGAGCCGAAGTTCTTCTGTTGTACTGTACGAGTAATGGCGGCGTTTCGGACGTGTGCCCCACCCCCGCCAAACGATTCAATTCACGGATTGACAACTCCTCTCGACGCCCACACGCTGGCTTCTTCAGCCCTACCCCCGTTCTAAAGCTACTGTCTCCATCACCCCATCCTAGAACCATCCATCTCCTCTGCTCGAAACGCTCCTGCAAACTTAAACCTCTGCAGCCCTCTCGGCAATCCTTCACCATCCGTCATGGCAAGTCCCAATGGCTCTTTCCCCATCCCTCCACAGTGCCCTACCCGCTAACCTCACATGTCTCCGTAGTCCTCCGAAGCTAGACTCTACACTTTCTCAGACGAGACCAAGCAGAAGCTACGCAAGTTCCGCCTAGGCACCTCGCGTGCTAAAGATCCCCAGGCTGTCATCTGTACGCAACCGTGATCCTCTATGTCGCAGCCCTTGCCTTCCTATCCTCCTGCTGCTCCTCAGACCCAGTCCGGGGCTGATGCCATCTTTCCGCGCCAGACGAGATCGATAAGAAAACATTGGAGATCCGGCCCGTCGACGAGGATGTCTTCTCAGACGTCCAGAGTCTTGCCGACGAGCTTCCCGACCATGCTCCGAGATTCGTGCTTCTGAGCTACCCACTTACTCTTGTACGTCCGCCCAACCCACGACGCATACCCATACTCAAGACAACAAGTTGTACATCATACATAAGCACCTACGTACTAGGAAGGTCTGCTTACTCATAGGCTGATGCATCATAGGATTCTGGGAGATTATCTGTACCCTATGTCATGTTGTACTACCTACCTGTAACGTGCAACAACGAGGTGAGAATGCTCTATGCTGGAGCAAAGGAGTTGATGCGGAATACGGCAGAGGCGGGCAGGATCATTGAGATTGATAGCCCAGAGGACCTAGAAGATATTGAGGCGAAGTTGAAAGGCGACTCATAGTAGTCATTATTCGTCGTCCATGGAGAAGACGTAATGTACTGTGCTATCCTGTGCTATATAAAATGCCAAGGTACCAGCGGGCCCGGGCACAGGCGATAACATAAACTGCTTTAAATTCAGCAGAGATCTTCAGGATCATTTCATCGACCCGCCCCTCGGCGGCGAGCTTCGGCGAAGCCTGCCAGCTTTAGCATCAATACGACCGCGACAAGGTTTACCAACTTGTTACTCATACGGCTGCTGCCTTGTAGTTTCCCTGCCATGGCACATGTCCCTTGGATCCGCGATTTATGTTTCATCTTCAAGTTCCGTGGTGGGCAAGGTTCCCCACGTTTCACTTCGCTGTAGGGCTTGCCCCAACTGTGCACGTTGCCATTAAACACCACATGAACGGATTCTGACTACGCTCGCTCCACCACGCGCTAGTCAGAGAATACCAACCCTGGCGCATTCTTGACATAATGTCAACCGCTACTTCCCGAGTGTCATTCCATTGTGATGGTCGGCCTTATCCTCTTTGTCTTTATGTCGGTTCTCTAATCGAGAACAGTCAATCTCGCGAAGCTTGGGTGCAATTTCATGCCCCATGTTTGCCGACCCCTGAGGGCTCGTGTCCACGTGCAAGTTTATCAGATGGTTAATGCCAGAGCACGTATAGGGATTGGTGGTTGGGCATTAGTCCCTGGGTGTAATTTCTTTTCTTTTGTCCTCCCGTAGCGGCCGTGATGAATGCTCCACTCAAAATTTAGCCCTAGGTACCCGATCATGGCGACTGACTGATGTGTCTAGAAGGAAGAGCTATGCTCTTTTATGATTTTATCGTATGATATCTACGCTTCGCAGAAAGTAATTCTTCTCACCAAAATGATCAACAACTATGATTTAGTTACAGTAGAAAGACTGCCACACTTCAGAGAGCGATAGTCGGATAGTGCAATGTCCAATCGAGCCGAGGCGTCGTGGAGAATTGCAACTTCCTCTTTGAGCACTGTCTCCGAACGATGGAATTGTTGAACCAAAACCCACAAAACATCCAAGATTCACATCATCATTAAGAGTAAGAGCTTCTGGCTCCTACCCGAAAAGAGGCGCCAGGATTGCCTTCTCGTCGCTTTGGCCGATGATGGCCTGGGTGAGAATTGATATATGCGAACTACAGGAGAAACCAGTCCACTTTCTGCAGTAGCGAAGACGATTCTCACAGCTTGACTACTTGTAGCTTGCTTAGCTACTGAACTAGGAACTATATCTCGCTTTTGTATATACAAGGCACTGTGTGGGACGTCGGATACTGTGCCGTTTTCAGGCCCGTTGGTCCAGAGCTCACTCATCGAGTAGTCCTTGCTATCCATGTCCCTGTAGGCACTTCGGACAGCACTGTGATGTGCAAGATTTCCACATAGCACGGGTACGTCCCTATGTACTCGCCTAGTCCCCCTGATAACCAATCCTGGTCCCCACTGTTCGTGCTTTTCAAAAGCGCTTCTCGGCGGTTCTTCACGGCGCCCTCATTTCTCCCTTGGAGCACTTCTACATTCTGACTTGTCGGGTGAACGACCCAGGAACGGGTAGTAAGTCAACGAGTTCATCCGCTGACGACGCCTCTAGAGTCTATCTTACAAGTGCATGGCAACAAGAAAGGTAAGCGTGCATCGGAAATTAATACATAGAAAAGTCACCAGACTAGACAAGGCAGCAAGCATCATCACCTCTTGCGAATCTCCGTCTTGGCCTGCCGCCTACGTCTATCCCATTCTCTCTGCTCGGCAAGGAACTTTTCCTTCTTGCTCAGGTAACTTTCCTGTGTCTTGGCCAGCTCCCATACCTCTTTGAATATCAGCGAGGCAGCGAGTTTGTCTTGGGCGCCTTTGTGCTGCGTGGCTTTGGGGAGTTGGGCGCCGGTTTGCTTGTCGTATTTTCGGCCGCCGGTGTGGCTGGCATATCGTTTGGCGCGGGTCATTCCCTATATATTTCGAACAGACATATGTTAATCATTGCGACTCTTGTATATATATTCTTACCGTGATTCACGAACTACTAATCTTTATGCTTGTACGTAGCGGACTCTGCTTACCATTTGCAAAAACTTGCGACACATGTCCATGCCTACGAAATCATCTCGTTGCTCGTACTCGTTGAATTTTTCCAGGATTTGCTTTGAGCTCTGGCGTGCTATATCTGGCGTCTTGAATCGCCATAGAGGTAGGATTTCAGACTTGTAGGGCTCGAAGGAAAGGACGCCTTGTTCGCCGCGGCCGATGCGGAAGCTCATCCGATGAGCCTTCGTTATGTTCTGCGATGACGCCATAACATGGCATGAAACGAGATAAATAATCTAGAAGATTAGACTGCTTATACTTCTCTGTCAATCAGTTTTGATGCTGTAATCGCAAAGGTTGAGGTTGAGGTTGAAGTTGAAGTTGTTCGTAATATTTTGGAAATGACGTAGTATATTGTGACTCCCTAACCTTTTTCATTTGCAACACGCCTCGGATGGCCACAACGCACGTACACGATATGATGGATGCTATCTAAGCCCCAAATATAGGCTCAATATTCTATCCATTTCATAGAGCATCATGATTTGTTAGACTGCCTTGACGTCCAGTTCACTACCAGGTTGACGTACATCGAATGAAATACTTCATTAACAAAATTGTAATTTTACTCTTTGGTTTTCATAAAAAGTAGCTGGCTCATTCTATTACAGAGTATTTATTAAGCCGCCTGGAGTGGAAATTTTCTCTGGAGATGGATCTGGGGATTCCAAAGGGGTAAACTGAGCGAAGGGAGGCTAGTCGCAACCAAGGTGACCACAATTGCTCCTTGAATGGATGTAGTATGACTTGTTTATGTCAAAACCGGGAATTGAAATTAACATTTTAATAATACCGTGATGTTTCCGTTGTCGTTTCATGATAAGCCGGCAATATTAAGCGCACTCAGCGATAGGGCGAGAGAGAAGGCTAATTCTGCCACCTAGACCTGGCTACAAATATGACGAAAGTAAGTATCACATAAAGCGGTAGCAGATGTGGATGGAGAATTTTTTGGTATTTAGAACGCTAACCAGCCCATATGAATACACTCTAATGTGACCTTCCTGAATATCCTGTGAGAATAAACATGTATGTTACATGTGTCTACAGTGTGGTCCCCGCCTTGTGTATATCCAGACGAAGCGATACCAATCAATAGACAAAGCTTTCGGAATTTCCTTTCGATGATCTTAGGTGCCGTGTTGTGTCTTGCACGAGGTTCGACTACTTTATTGGTTCTTTTCTGACTGGGCTCTCCACCTTGCCCGTTCGACTTGTTTTGTGACTGATGGCCGATCATTCTCAACATCCGCCTCTTCCCTGTTGAGACCTAACACTTGGCCAATGAGGCCACTGGGCTTTGGTACAGGGCACTCCCTCTTTGGCGGCGCCCACTCTTCCTCTGAGACTTCACTGCTTGCTTCATCCACAGGGACTCGTCTCCGCCGCCTTCTTCTGGGGTCTCCTGATAAAGCGTGGGGATCAGCCGAATCGGCGAGGGTGCGCGGGTCCACGGGACACGGTAAAAGATGAGGTGTTGCGACGACAAGGAAAGAAATCATGAGGGTAGTAGTAAAAAGCGAAGTCGTCATACGTGACCGCGGATGTAGGTGCGGCGGCATGGTGGGATGAGTGGTTTGCGGACCTAGTGACTTGATGGTCGAGGCATCACTGGGGTGTCTGCGTAAGGTCAATGGCACATTCGAGCCAAAATATCAATGAATAAGGACGTACTGAGCCAATTGGGATGCCTCGAGTAGACGCTGTCGACCGGGAAGCGTGGGGAAATGTGCGCGAGAAGTGGTGATGGGGCATTTGGTGAAGTGGACTGACCTGGATCTAACTTCTGGCTCCGCCAAGCCATTAAAAGCAACCAACGACGCAGATCCCTGTAGCGTTCGGAACGGGAACCTCACCTCCAACTTTACTTGGAACTCCGCCATAGCTATCGTCATTCTTTGCGCCGCCCTGCTCCTCGCGTTGTATTGCTACAATCTATTCACCGATTCTGGATCTCGGTTAGACGGTACCAGCGACAAGATCTCCTCCGTCCCTCTCCGCGCGCTGAGACGCGTTAATTGTCATTGAGCCTGCCGTATTGTTCACGCCCGTACCCAGCTTCCCACCGACAAAGAACGCTTACCTGAGGCGATCATTAATTCTTCCGTGCCACTGAAAAAAGTCACCTTGATACTTTCGGCCCTGTGTGGGCGCCCTGTGTCTAAGCCGCGATCATGAGCATCGGCGGCAGTGACCTCGATAGGTACGGCCTCACATTGTGGTCGAGTTGAAAGGTTGTGCTAACAAACTCTCTAGAGCCATCACACAGCTTCGCGCATGCCGCCCCATACCGGAAAATCAAGTTCGAGAACTATGTTACAAGGCGCGTGAGCTACTGATTGAGGAGGGCAACGTGGTGGGGGTGGATGCGCCTGTGACAGTATGCATCCTGACTTCTGTGGTGTCTTGCCCAAGCTGATGATCTTGTCCTCTAGATATGTGGTGATATTCACGGCCAATTTCATGACCTTATGGAGCTTTTCCGCGTTGGCGGTGATGTACCAGATACGAACTATCTCTTCATGGGTAAGGGTCTCACCTACATAGCGCAAAAGATGCGTCTCTACCGTGACTTAAAGCTAACACTTCATAGGTGATTTTGTCGATAGAGGATTCTACTCCCTTGAATCATTCCTCCTCCTCCTTTGCCTTAAAGTTCGATACCCAGACCGCATAACCCTAATTCGGGGGAACCACGAGTCCCGTCAGATAACAACGGTATATGGCTTCTACGACGAGTGTTTGAGGAAATATGGGAGCGCTAATGTTTGGAGGTATGCTGGCACAATTTGATAATCTAGGATAAGGAGTCTAACTTCTCATAGATACTGCTGCGAGGTATTCGACTACTTAGCTCTGGGCGCCCTCGTAACAGGCGCCACAACCCAACTCGATCCTACTGACGGCCCCATCGCCGAAACTACTAATATGGACCAAATCCCAGATATTGACCAGGACATTGAGATAGAAACTCTGAATGCAAATGGCGAAGTCATGTATCGATATGCTCGAAACTCAGACTCACAGTCCAGCGGTGCCTCCCAAGCTAATTCCAACCCCGCGTCTTCGTCGCCCGTTGCGCCAACTCCTTCGAACGTTGGACCTTCAGGCACAGGAGCCACTTCGTCTGCAAACGGCTCAAGTCGAAACGACACTGGTGCCATTCTCTGTGTTCACGGTGGTCTCTCTCCCCTAATCGACACAATCGATAAGATTCGATTGCTCGATCGAAAACAGGAAGTCCCGCATGAAGGCGCAATGTGCGATCTCCTATGGTCCGACCCCGACGAAATCGACGGCTGGGGACTTTCTCCTCGTGGAGCAGGCTTCCTGTTCGGCGCCGACATAGTGAAATGCTTCAATCACAAGAACGACCTCAGCTTGATCGCACGAGCACACCAGCTGGTTATGGAAGGTTTTAAGGAAATGTTCGATTCCACTATCGTGACTGTGTGGTCCGCGCCAAACTACTGCTACCGCTGCGGCAACGTCGCCGCTATTCTCGAACTGGGCGAAGACGGCTCGAACGCGGGCTTCGTGCGGAGAAGTAACGGTGAAAGAGGAGGTGGCGGAGGCGGGTGGATACTTGGATCAAATGTCGGACCAAATGGAAATCCGAGCAGCGAGCGAAGACTTAGCTCAGTGCTTGGTGATAGTCTTCAGAAGAATTGCATGGGTCCCGGGCGGAGATACCGAGTATTTGAAGCCGCGCCGCAAGATTCACGAGGTATGCCGGCTAAGAAACCGGTAGCGGATTATTTCCTTTAGGAGAACTTGTGAGCAGTGGCGGATTATTAAGGAGTAATGCAAGTTTTCATGAAAAGAGTGGGCCATCTGCATGTGGGAGAACAAACGTCTATGTATACGTGTGAGTCTCTGTGTGCAATTTTATGGGGTTCTTCGGTGCGCTAGGAGCATGGACGCCTCAAGAGAGGAAATTTGAGTAAGAAATGCGTCAGTGAATGCAATAAATGGCATGGATACCCGGGACGTTTATATTGTTTCTAAGTAGTTGCAAGACGTACAGGATAGGATAGAATTGGACTAGGAATGAAATGATATGAATTGGTATGAAGTGAGAAGAAGCGTGAATCAAGAATTATACGTGGAAAAAAAAGTCCGCTTTCGTGCCACCTTTCAACAGGATCCAAGAAACACATATTTCGCCCGTGACTTCGATCAACAGAACGGACTATTTGTATCCGTCCGGGCATAAAATCGCCAACATTCAACGAGGCAAAGATGGAGCATAGAATGAGACAAAAAAATTTATTTGAACTTGAAGAATAGATTAGAACAACAGGTACGTCTGTACATATGCAGAGAGAAAGAGGCTACGTTTAGTAACCCTTCTGCTCAAACAAAGGAAAGATGTCTAGATAAGTCATACGTAATAGGGAGGAATCGCTTGTAGGCGTAATATAGGGGAGTAATGTAGGGATGTCACTTGTTTAAAAGTTCATGATATCTGCCGCAAAGTTAGAACATGTTCATGTGGAACGAATCTGGGAAGTTTCAACTCACCTCGTCCAAAAATAGCCCTCTTACTCCAGTCCATAGCCAAAAGACACCTAGTTCTAAAACTCACACTCTCTGCAAAATATACACTCCTCCACAGATAGACAGCCAGCAGCCCTCCAGATAAACCCCAGCCGTTGATATCGAAGACGGCTGCATTGCCAATATATGCTAGACTTCCGAGATGCTTGTACTCAAATGCCTTGTATATTGCGTCATCAAGGTCACCGTAATCGACCTCGTTGAGCTGCATACCGGGTGCTGTTTGAGCCATCTTGCTGAACTTGCGCCCAAGGTATTGGCCCTGCTGAGTGGCGCGCTGGGCCGTTGCAGGAAGGGATGTGAGTTTGGAGTCGATTTGCATGAGAAGCTCCCTAAGTTCACCAAAATCGAGGGTTCCAGATTTATCAATGTCATACCTTTCAAAGAGTTTGTCCAAACGCCGGAGGTGGTTGGAAGCCTGTGGGAACCGCTGCTTGACCCGCTTTGCGACACCTCGCCAGTCGGCATAGGAGATGTGCAGCTTCTCGGGGTCCTTGCCTTTCTCCCAAGCAAGGGTGCGAAGGAAGCTAATGATGTGGTCGCTGACATTATTTTGGACAGTGGAACAGTCACCCATGGCATAGACGTCACCGAGAGGCGCACCGATAAGACGGAGATGCGAGTCGGTTTCGAGAGCATGCTTGTTATTTTGGCCTTCCAATTTTGCCGCCAGACGTTTACTGAACTCAGTCTGAGAGACGCCAGTGGACCAAAGGCAGAAGCCCATTGGGAGTTCCTTAGTGATAATTTTATCGCCTTCTTTCTGAGAAAAGAGAATTTTATCTGGGCAGACTTCCTTGACGCGAGAATTGGTCTGCACATCGACTGAGTCGTGTGCGAATCGTTTCTCAGCATACTGGGACAAGGCCTCATCGTAGGTATTCAAGATATGACCCCGGGACTGGATGACGTGGACGGAGATTTCATTCCGAAGAATCTTAGGGAACACGTTGCACAGGTCTTCATTCAGCATATCGTACAGTTCCGCGGCAAACTCGACACCTGTTGGTCCACCACCGCAGATAACAAACGAGAGAAGCCGTCGTCGCTCCTCGTCAGATGTTGTTGGCAGGCACGCGTGTTCGAGATTGCGGACCACAGCATTTCGGATCAAACGAGCATCGCTGATATCCTTGAGGAAATGGCAGTTTTCAAGACCCTTGACACCATGAGGATTGGTGACGGAGCCCACACCGATGATCAACTTGTCGTAGGGAACATAGAAAAGCTGCTTTTCACCATTGGGACCAATTGCCGAACACTCCACAAGCTTTTCCGAGAATTCGACATCCTCGGCCGTTGCCTTGAGAAAATGGCCACGCACTCTTCGCACGATTCTTCGGACTGGTTCCACAAGTGATCTCAGCTCGAGTGTGCCTACAGTCGCGGAGGGCAGCATGGGTGTGAACAAAAAGTGATTTGATGGCGAAATCACGGTAACATGATAGTCTTCGGGGTTCAATTGCTTCAGCAACGCTACGCTTCCCCATCCTGTGCCCAGTATCACCAACTTCGGCTTGTGCTTGACAGCCTTGTTCTCCGGGGAATCGTCATCATCAACGAGGCGTTCGGCAATCGGGAGATTTTTTGGTCCACCTCTTCGGGGTTTCAGAGCCAGCTCCGAAACAGGAACATCTGATGTAGCCGGCGACTCTTTATAGGTGGAGGCGTCGTAGATGAAGAAAGCGACTACAAAACCGCCAGTAACGACTACAAAGATGCCCAATGCTGCCGCGGCTCGGTATATGTACCGAAAAAGGCGA
Organism: Acrocalymma vagum; assembly: GCA_028476805.1. Lineage (NCBI taxonomy): Eukaryota > Fungi > Ascomycota > Dothideomycetes > Pleosporales > Acrocalymmaceae > Acrocalymma > Acrocalymma vagum. Next base: position 64,551 of record JAQGEP010000203.1, read on the forward strand.
GGCTTTTGGGCAGGCGCGGGTTTGGTGGAGGCCTGTCGTATTATGGACGCGCTGAGCTTGTTCAATTGCGCCGCTCGTAAAGGTGTTGAGGGGCTCAGCTGCGGTCGTGTGCTGGCAACGCTTGACGGTCCGCCATTGGTGAAGGATGCGCGTGTTTGGGAACTCAGAGAGCCCGGTAACCTGATTGCTCTACCTAGTAACGGAGCTCGAGGGAGGACGAGATTCAAGGAACCCGACAGACTGCTACGGGTGGATCGGGGAAGCATCATGGCCAGCGAAAGGGCGCTACTAGCTAGCTAATCGGACTGAGGATCGATGGGTACAATCAATTGAAAGGTATCATGAAGGGCAGCGTGACAGATTGCAAGATTGAGAGGCAGGAGTGGCAGAAAGGAGAAAACGGGCGCGAGGGCGTACGGGTTGAGGTCCGCAAATGTGTTTATTGGTGGTTGACACTTGACGTCAGCTTGGCAGCGGCCCCGGAGCTATAACAAGCACAGCGGCGATCGCTGACACAACAAGCTCATAGAAATCTACAAGCTAAAAATCTCAAAAATCTCAAATCCTGTCTCGGCGACGATCTAGAAACGCAGTCTCACTTTGCTTGCTTCCTTTGGTACAAGCCGTCTTGACTTGCGCTCAATCTCAACGGCTGAGTGATCCGCTTGGTGCCGTCAAAACTTGCGTGTCAGTAGGACAGTGACTGACGTATCCGGTAACTAATAACTTCATAACCTTCTATGCGCCTTGGCTGATCGAGGCGGATAGCGTCGTACAAAATCTATTCAGTCTATTGCACTGGTATTTTATTTGTAAAAAGGTGGTATCGTCGCTCAATTGTTACTGCTAATAATACACTTCTATGCTGCTCTTCCTCATAGGGTTATTCTAGCAGTGTATATATAAAGGATGTATAGTAGTATATACAAAGTGGAACTTCCGGACTTCTCTTAACATGACCATACCCCGACAATTCCGCTCTTGCGCCCTTCGACCATGTAGCCCTCTTTTATCCGTACACGCTCAATCGTGGAATGGACCGTTGCATCGTCTTCATCCACCCCAACTCCAGGCCCACAGTTCCAGTGTCGGCCGTCGGTCTTATCGTAGACTTTAACGACGTCTTCACCAGCCGCTGATACAATCCGCCTTGCGTCGAACATCATGCTGGTTACAGCGTTGTCATACGCATAGGCATCGTAGATCGAGCCTGTGCGCAGGTCCCAAATCTAGAACAAGACCATTAGTATCGTAAATTTTCATGTTGTCAGTGTGAGAAAAGAACGTACGCGAATACTCCTGTCCACGCTTCCCGTAACAAGATGCACATCATCGAATTGCAGGGCAGTCACAGGGCCTGTATGGCCTACCAAACTCCGATGCACTTGTCCACTTCGCAAATCCCATAATCGTACCATTCCGTCGGCAGTACCACATGCCAGCGCAGCGTCAAACACCTGGAGAGCACCCACAAAATCGGCCGATGTATCTGTAACACGTCCGGTTTGCCGCCACTGGCCACTGTTCGGGGTAGTTGTCGCCGATGCTTGTGCAGCAGCCCACAGGACATCGAGAGTCTGCACACATCGTCCTTTGACCAGATCCCACTGTCTCAATGTCTTGTCAGAAGACCCAGAAACTAGAGTGTCGCCACGGAAGTGAAGTGCAGTGACCTCATCAACATGCGAGGCCAGAGTGAATAGAGGGCAGTCTTGCATAATAGTTGGTGGCGGAGCAGGAGGAGCATCTGCCGAATTTTCAAACGCCAGACCGTCGTCATCCTCTTCTCCTTCATCATCGTCCTTGTTGATTCGGTTGTCCTGGGGAGCGTATTCAGCCTTGCTTAGATCCCATAATCGAATAGAAGCGTCCATAGAACCTGTGGCCACTATATTATCCTCCACTTGCAAGCAGCGCACAGAGGAGAGGTGGCCTTCAAGCATTCCGATGCAACGTCCAGCGTTCAGATCCCAAACTCTTACAGTATCATCCAAAGCTGCTGTTACCAAAGTACCCCATGGAGCGTCAAAGTCTAGTGCGGTAATGCTATCGTTATGCGCTGGCAATTCCTTGATCTTCGAACCAGGTTCTAAATGCTCGTGGAGTATCGGCATTGATATTCGCCGTGCTACCCTCTTGGTGCGTTTAGACTTAGGAGAAGGTATCTTTTGGTATATCGACTCGGACATGAAATCGCCTCCGCCCTCTTCGTCGTTTCCTTCGGTGGGTGTTTCTGGAGATTTTGGCGCCAACGCTGCTGCGTCGTCTAGCTCCTCTTGCAAATCTTCGATCTTGTTGTCTACCTCTAAAATATCTTGCTCGAGTTCCGACTCCTCCATCTCTAGAACAGCTAAGCGGTCCAACACTATCTTGCGCATTGTGTTCAGATTTGCGATCTTGTTATCAATCTCGTGAATTTCTGCAGCGCACATGTGCTTTCTCACACTCATCATCTCTAATCGGTGGTCCATGCTATGTTTCTGATTTTTGAGCTTCTTCATGGAAGGCGGCAACTTTGAGTCAATTTCGTCCTCTTCCGTAGTTTCGCCTATCAGCCTCTGGCCCCTCGAGTTGTGCCTTCCATGCTTGGTGTTGATTCCGTGCTCTTCAGGCAGCGAGGCTTGAAACCCTTGGAACAGTGAGTACGCATTATTATCTTCGGGAATATTGTTAAGGAGCTCGTCTGGAAGGTAGGAAAGAGCGCGTTGCTGGATCTCGGGTACGGATATCCTAGAGCGGACGAGCTCGCGAGGCGTGGTTTGGGCAAAGGAGAAGACGGATCGCTGCAGCATTGGACGTCGAAGCTCTCTATGAAGCTCTCCAAGGGCATTCTGGTAGTGCTGGCTCACATTTTCAGCGCCGATTAGGTGGCCTGCGGTAGCTGTAACTTTGCGGCCAAAAGCTTGCAGATGACGGGTCTGCAGCAATGTTAGTCTTACTAGCCTTCCTGTGATCGATAAGCTCCACGACAAGAGATATTTACATCAGGAAGATTGTCTATGATGCTTGCTTCATCGTCATCTAGTAGTGGCCTCGGTCGTGGGCTTGTAGACCGCCCTCGCGATGGAGAGCCACTGCGTGTAGGCGATTCAGCCATGGCCCTAGCTGTGAAGGGCGTGTGAATAAGTGAATAGCAACTTTTAAAGCACAAAGAGCTCTCTCAGGTCATGATCATCAGACAGGAAGGCAGTATATCGAGGAAAGTCCGTTGGGTGCGCAATGGGCGACAATGTGCGCGTCGTGTCGGTGAACGTTTTGGTGTTTGTGATGCTTGCAAGGGTCGGCAAAGTTCAGAAACGTCATCCGAAGCCAAACCCCAACCGCCGACCTGCCGAACTTCGGTCACTGGATGCCCACTATAAGCAAACACAATCCGATGGCTGACTCCGCCCCTCACTCAGCTTCTTACCTTTTTTTCATGTACACGTTTTAGGCTTGCTAAAAGTACAATGGACGCTGCGATTGACCTTTCCGACGCCTCCAAGGCCCTCGACCTTGCAAACATTCGCTTTCAGCTCATGTACGGTCCATCTAGATTTCGAGCTCTTGTAAGACAACGCTGAGAAGGAGTAGCCGGTTAGAAGATACAATCACCTTCCACCTGATCGAGCGCGTGCAATTTCCTCTGAACAAGCCCATCTATGTACCAGGCGGCGTCGACATTCCGGAAAGCAACCTAAGCCTCTTCGACTGGATGCTCCGCGAGCAAGAACGCGTACAGTCCCTCGTCCGCCGCTACCAGTCCCCCGACGAGTACCCTTTCTTTCCCGATGCCCTGCAGACGCCGATTCTTAAGCCTATCAAATACCCCCAGATTTTACACCCCAACGATGTCAACGTGAACACCAAGCTGAAGCAGAGTTACATCGAGCACGTCCTCCCAGCCGCATGTCTGCAGACAGGGCGAGAAGATAGAGGGGAGCAGCAAGAAAACTATGGGTCTGCTGGTACCTGTGATGTTTCCTGTCTCCAGGCTCTGTCACGGCGTATCCACTTTGGAAAGTTTGTGGCAGAAGCGAAATTCTTGAAGGAGCCTGAACGCTTCGTCAAGTTAATCAAAGCGGAAGATAGGCAAGGGATTGATGACGCCATTACAGATGCGAAGGTCGAGCAGAAGGTGCTGGACAGATTAAGGCTCAAAGCAAAGACCTACGGGACCGATCCGGATTCCGGTTCTAATGGGTACTCCAAAGTCAACGCAGACGCTGTAGTCGCTATGTACAAGGTTTGTCTACAACTCACCGGCTAGGCCAATGTATCAAAGATGCTTATATAACTAGGACCATGTGATACCTTTGACTAAAGAGGTTGAGGTGGAATACCTGATGCAGCGATTGAAGGGGACCCAATGGGAGTAAAACCGAAAGCTTCAACTCTACATCTCTTGTGTTCTTCTGGAATGGTTATACTTAAGGAGTAAAAGAGCGGTCTAGCCCTAGAAAATGATACCACTGCATAGTTACCACATGCGCTTGTTCATGAAGCGCCAGAATTTGGGGTATCTTCTATCTTTTTGTAAGGATTCGGAGTTTCCGGGACGCAAGCAGAACATCAACAGAGGGAGAGTAGTGGAGGCAAAAGCCACATATCAAAACACAAACCTTAAATAATCGTACGAACGATTTGTCCGTGAAACACGTATGAGTTTGAGCATGTCCCCCCAAATGTAGACCTGAAACCTGAGGGACTCCTGCCTCACGTGACCGGCGCCCTGGCCCAAACCCTATAACACCTGCGCCTAACCCCGACAGTCGATTCATCAAACACATCGCCCGCCATGTCTCTCCTTCAGCACGCCCAAGATATTGCGTGTAATCCCAAACACACGCAATGGATATACCCGATTCTGCTAGTTGCCGACGCCGCTCTTTGCGGGCTGATCATCGACAAAGTACCATGTTCGTGATTTCCGGACGCGAATGTGCAACACGTGGAACTAGCTGTGTAGCTAACATCCTGGCAGATACCGAAATTGACTGGTCAACGTATATGGAGCACATTGAAATTTACTTGAAGGGAGAGCGCGATTACAAGAATATTGTGGGATCGACGGGCCCATTAGTGTATCCTGGCGCCCATGTCTGGATATACAAATATCTGTATATGTTGACGGATAAAGGCCGCGACATCCAGCTTGCGCAGTACATATTTGCGCTCGTATATCTACTTACGCTGGCGGTTGTATTCCAATGTTATCAAAAAGCGAAGGTAAATCAACCCCTGCTGATGTGATGTATGTGTGGACATTTTGTTGATCAAACGGTTTAGGTCCCGCCATACGTGTTCCCACTCCTCATTCTTTCTAAACGACTGCACAGCATATTCATGTTGCGGTGTTTCAATGACTGTTTTGTAGTTCTCGCACTTTTCGCCGCCATTTATTGCTACCAGTCAAACAGATGGCATCTTGGGAGTTTCTTTTACACTACTGGGCTGAATATCAAGATGAGTCTGCTTCTGCCATTACCCGCTATGGGCGTTCTTATGCTGCAAGCATTGGGATCAAGAGAAGCAATTACACAGGTTATGATCATCTTGCAGGTTTCAGTGAGATTTCAAAGCAACGATATCTACAAGTCAGCTTACTGATTGCGGATAGGTCCTTTGGGGCTACCCCTTCCGAAAACGAGCGCCGTCCTACTTTGCTCGAGCATTTGAGCTTACCAGACAGTTCATGTATAAATGGACAGTCAACTGGAGATTTGTGGACGAAGAAACTTTCCTCTCCAAGAAGTTCGCTATTGGTCTTCTACTCTTCCATGTCGGACTGCTGTATTGGTTCACTCGGACACGATGGATCAAGCCCTCGAAACGCTCATTGCGGGACTTCCTAAAACTGATCAAAGAAGAGACCGAGGACCAGGAGCAAATGGCCCAGAGAGTTACCCCGAATTTCATCATGGCCACCATTCTGACCGCAGTTATGATTGGTATGCTCTGTGCAAGATCACTGCATTACCAATTCTATGCTTATATTGCATGGACCACGCCTTTCCTGCTCTGGAAAGCTGGTTTCCACCCTGTCCTTCAATACGCCCTGTGGGGAGCGCAAGAATGGGCGTGGAATGTGTATCCTAGCACTCCACTGAGCTCGGCCACCGTTGTAGGAGTGTTGGCTGTCACTTTGTTTGGAGTATGGGTAGGAACTAGGGGCGAATTCGACCGCGTAGAGGCCAATGGGAAGGTTGTAGGCGACCACGAGCATACCGAGTAATATAATACGCCCTCCTCTCACTCCTCGTCCGAGTCCGCAGGCGGCATTTTCCCAACGGTCGATTCTTCATCATCACTATCCTCAACATACGTGGATTTCTTGGAGAACTCCTTAGGCCTATTATGTATCAACATATTTGTACATCCATACCCTAACCATTTTAGACATTGCACATACCAATAGTTCATTTTCCTCCATACTTTCTCATCTCTTACTACGTTTACAATCTCGCCGTCTAGTTTGTTGTCCCTGTCCGCAAGCGCCTGTGTATCCACTACCACATAGCTACCCCGCTTTATCCATATGGTGGACCGAAATTTGGCCTCGAGCTCGACGAGTATTGACTTCCCGGCCCGTAGCTCCGCATTGTAGAGGTTGTTGCCTGCAGCTTTGGTGATGCGTGCAATATGCTGGGTTTCGGTGAGTGAGTTAGGAGGGGTGAGGGTGTCTTCGATTGTGGCAAGGACGTTACGCTTTGGGCGGGGCATGGTGTCAATATGACTTCGGAGTGCACAAAAAGTTTATTTAGGTTGTAATCAGCAAAATTCTCTGGTTAGAGGGGTTGAGAGAGCACTGGAGGATTGGAGCACTTGCAGCTCAAGGAAGGGAAAAATCTGCCGGACCGAGAGGGGCAGGTGCCGCCGATAAAACTTTTTGGCCGCGCTGGATCGATTTAGGAAACGCATCCGCTTTGCTTTGCAATTATTCTGGCCAACCAAACGCGCTTGCACCAACCGAACCATACTTTCTACTTGTCGTCTCGCAAGAATAACTGTCCGCGCCTCCGGCTTGCCTCCGAAGCTGTGCTTTTATCGCTTAAGACGGTCCAGATCTATCTCATCCTGCACCAATCCAGGCATTATTACAGGACAGAATGCACGCATAATTCTCGGCGAAGTACACACCAATGGTAGATGACTGCATTTATCTGTGGCACTGTTGAGATGGCATGACTTCAGCGTTCCCCCGCAATCATTATTCAGCAGGATCTTCCAGCGTAGTCCCTCGATTCCAGTCATAATTATCGTCAACTTTACATAGTGGTTCGCTCTTTCTTGCTCTATATATTCAGGCCCAAAATTGCCAATTCCAAGACCCACAGTGTTTCTACTCTTTTGCACTTCAGTTCAACCTTAATCTCCAGGAGAAACCACTTTTTCAACATGCTTTCAACATCCTTCCATGGGTGTTTTGATATCCAACCCGCGCCGTCAGTTACGAGTCCACAACCCACTCATCAAAAAGTGAAGAGTGCCGGCGGGCACCCGCCCTTAAATATTGAACTTGACCAACTCTCCTTCGGTGTGCGGTATAATGGACCTGCCGACTCTGACCCCAAATCCTCTTCTCCGGCAGAGCAGCAATCCGCACAAAGCACTTCGCAACCAATGACCCCAGAGGAGCCGGAAATGAGTAGGCCACCTTCACCTAGGGCACATCAGGCTGTGGAATTGATGCAGGCATGGAACAGTCCGTCTATTAATAAATGGAGAATCTTGAGTTGCTGTCTATCTTTCATGGGTAATGGACTCAACGATGCAGGTATGTTTTAGTGTTTGTTTGTTTTTTTGGGTTATCAATTTGCCTGAGCCAATTGTGGACATGCTTTCCAGATATTCTGTGTTCAGTTAATGATTCTATCTAGCTATCGGTGCGTTGATTCCGTACATGGAAATGCACTATCATATTAGCTATGCCATCATGTCACTGGTTTTCGTTGGTACCGCCGTGGGCTTCATAACAGCCGCGTTCTTCACAAAGATGATTCTAGTCAAGCTCGGGAGGGCAAAGTCCCTCATTACAGGTGAGTTGATCATGCTTACCGGTTACATTATACTCGTTTGCACACCCCCATATCCCCTTGTTGTCATAGCGTGAGTTGCCCAGCCCGCACGGTCACCACGACACATTCTTACACCTACAGCTTCTTCACGCTGGGCTTCGGCGCTGCGGTCAACCTTGCCTTGAACAATGTCTATTGCACAAGCCTCCAACCCACGAGTACAATCCTTGGAGCGGCACATGGCAGCTACGGCGTTGGTGGAATAATCGCGCCCATAATGGGTACTGCTATTGCATCCAGAGGTATCCTTTGGTCCCGCTTCTACCTAATTCCCCTTGGAATACGACTATGCTGCATGGTCTTTTCAGGATGGATTTTCTGGTCGTACCGAGAAGAGCAAAACGAGACACTCTTGACCGCCCTTGAGGCTACGAATAGTCGACAAGACGCCGTTCACAATAAGCCAGAGTCTAAGCTTCATGATTTGAAGATGGCGTTGAAGAACAGTGTCACTCTCATGGGAGCTCTGTTTATCTTCGTGTACCAGGGTGCTGAAGTTTCGGTGTCGGGCTGGATGATTAGTTTTCTTATCAACTACCGTGATGGTGATCCGGCAAGTATGGGTTACGTCACGGCTGGTTTCTGGGTATGCAATTTGGGAACTGTGTTTCGCCCATAAGCAATATAACTAACACAAGTACTGTAGACAGGAATCACGTTGGGACGCTTCATCCTCACGCATTTTGCTCCCATGGTTGGCGAGAAGAACTTCGTTGTGATCCTTACCATGGGCTCTCTCTTACTGCAACTCATGGCCTGGTTGATTCCCAATGTCATTGGAAACGCTGTTGCCGTCTCGTTACTTGGTTTTCTTCTCGGCCCGATTTATCCTTGTGCGCAGACAATCTTCTCGCGCCTCATGCCGCGTCACGTCTTGACTACGGCAGTTGGTTTCATCGTTGGGGCGGGTAGCTCTGGTGGTGCGGTTGCACCCTTCACAACGGGTATTCTTGCGCAGGCTGCTGGCACCTGGGTGTTACATCCCGTTTGCGTGGGCCTATATGTTGTGATGCTGGGTTGCTGGTTGGCATTGCCGAGGGTTAGGAAGAGGATCGAGTAAATTGTTTTTCGAGTCGCAAGATTTGGTGGCTGCAATGAGAAGGACGCTTCATCAGGCAACAATATTGAGGTTCGGGTACGAATGCATTCATTACATGTCGACACGGCGTTGTAGGAGTTTTCCGGTAGAGGCGCACATTTACGAGTATACGAGAGATACGATAGTTGAAGGTTGGCTGATAAGGAAGTGTTGGTTTTATAAATTGAGATGGTATGACAAGGTTAGTAATTAGGGTGGAGATAACGTAATCCACCACTCATCCGCCAAAACCACTCATCCGCCAGCCCCACCAAAATCGACGCGTCTCTCTACACCAAGATGTCTCTAACGCCACA
>JAQGEP010000204.1:0-73953 GCA_028476805.1 Acrocalymma vagum
ATAAAGAGTATAGTAGTAACTAGTATATTATTTAGAGTAACTTAAGTTAAATATAATATTTTAAAGAATATTATAAGAGTTTATATACTAGTCTAGCTTACCTACTTATAAGTTATATAACGTGTTCCACCACCAAGTGGCCCACACCACCATCTGGCCCACCCCAAAAACACACCAAAAATCAGAAAAATCGTGTCTTCATATCTCCGCAATGCCTTAATAATAAAGTCTAAAATTTTATTACTATTATATTATGCCTATCTAGGGGCTCTTACTTAAATATAAAAATAATTTATTATATATTTCTAGAGTTATAGTAATTTAGATAGATTTGGTGGTCAAAAACTTGATATCTTAATAGTAGCTACGTTTTTCACTCTAAAACTTTAATAGGGAGTTTAAACTAGGTATTAAAAGCTAGATTTTGATTTTTAGAATTTATTATTAAGGCGTTGTGGAGATATGAAGACACGATTTTGCTGATTTTTGGTATTTTTGGGGTGGGCCAGATGGTGGTGTGGGCCACTTGGTGGTGAAACACGTTAATCTAGATTATATATTAAGCTAGTATAATATATATATATAGAGTATTACCTAAGTATCTTATCTATTAGTTCTAATCTTTTCTCTTTATTCTTAGGTTTTAATAACTAGTACTTATACTTACACTCTTATTAATAAGTAAAGACTTTATTATTTAATACTATATATATCTACTTTCTTCTTTATTTTTTATTTTATTTTTTTTTATACTTATTATTAACTTACTAACTTTTTATAGAATTTTTTAAGACTTTTTTTAACCTTCTTTATTTTATTACTTATTTCTTTTAAAATACTTATAGTACTAGTAACTCTTTAAAAGACTATAGTACTAGTAATTTTTAAGACTTCTAAGTAGTATATTTAGACTTTCTTTTTTAAGGCATTTATAACTAATAATTCTGGAGAGGGTAGTAGCTATTATTACTATAGTATTATTTAGGCGTTTAATTGTGCAACCCGCAGTTAGTAGATGGGTAGAGAATCGAGCGGAGTGAACTACTACGTGACAGGAAATATTACGAATAGTAATCGAATATCTACTTGTTAGCTACTTAATTCTTAGTAACTACTATCTATCTATCTTAGACCTTAGTAGTACTTAGTTGATTCCACCACAACCTGTTAATTTAAGTTATTTATGAAATTTTGGTTCATTATTAGCTATTTGTTTCCCTTCTTAGGTTTCCGATCGCGAGTAGAAACCCTTTTTGCCCAAGGTTACCTAACTTTTCCCTCACGTGACCTTTTCTCTCCCTGTCCATACACCCTTTGTACTACACTACAATATTCTTCGAATATGGGGTAACGCCTTGTTGCGGTACTCGAATCTTTCTATTACCCGACCTAGTGACAAGCTTTCTGCACTTTCAGGGCTAGCTTCACTAGTAGAACCCGTTCTTATTACCAATATCTCTACGGTATTTGGAATTTCAATCTCTTTTACGGTCTCTTTTGGCACCCTGTGAATCACTTAATGGTCCGAGCTATAGAATGGAGAGCACCTTCGTAGTTATGGGCTGCTTGGGAAGGTGCGATTATATTCGAGAAGTTTGTCCCAGGAGAGGACTCGAGGATCCGTTTAATCGATGTATTGGAAGAGAGCTAACTACGAGGAGCGCTGAATATAATGGGCTAGATCTATGCTACGTCCTGCTGGATCTTCAGCCACAGCTAAAACCTTGTCAAACCGACCGAAAGCTTAGAGATATAACCGTTACACTACTTGAGTATGCCTTTGTAAAAAGGCAAGTTGAAGCTTCTTACGTATCTTGCTCCTACGGATATTACACCTTATGGTCTCTGTGGTGAAAAGCCAGGCTTGTCATTCTTAACGTCTCTACCACCAACAGGGAGGAGGATAACTGACCCGCCCTGGCTATAGGGTGTTAGGGTCTCAGCGGAACCCGCGGCATGGCGCGACGGAAGGGACGAGCAAAGCTCGACTCGGCCTCACGAACGCACTAGTCACGTGACACGTTCTCAGGACTGAGCAGGTTGCTGGATCACTGAGCAACGTGCATAATGAAACAGCCCAGCTCGATAACCCTTATGGTTATCGTGTTAATCTAAGTACCACCGAATAACCTCCTGATTATTTTTGTGATTACGTCTTATATCTATCAGACTATCCTCAAAACTTAACTTAAGACCCCTCAGTCTTAACATAAGCAACTCAAACATTGTGCGCACAGCGAATACCGCCGTCATTCTATGAAAATAATGTGCTGTAGCTAATCCAGAATATCCATTATCTACTCTTCCCTAAAAATTACGTTTATATTGTCGCCTCCGAGCTTAATTTATATGGCGCTCTCTTTCGTGTTACATCAGACTTTCCTCCCTACAGCGCTAACGTAAAGCCAATTTCGCTCTGAATTTTTATTAAACGGCCTTATTCGAGCCTTAGGACCTACCTCTATTCTAGGATGTGTAAGGATTTACACTATTCTGCACAGCAAAAACCGCGAGATAGTTTATTGTTATCAGCCCTATGCGCGGATAAGGGGTGCAACTTCATGTGGAGTCGCTAGGCCAATTGGTACTTCCAGCGCAAGCGAATTACTAATGACCTCCACGCCCCATCTCATACATCCACGGGTATTTTATTGTAAGATATGTGTTTCTAGCGTTGAAGCAGCTTTGACACAGCCGTCCTAACTACACTTCAAGATGCGGTCCAAGCACCGGACATAAAAACAGGCACAGGTGTCGTGCACTGATCAGTTGGGCAACTTAGCTCAGGTCTTGAAGTCTTGGAAGCTGAAGAGAGAGACCGAGCATCCAGTGTGTCCTCAAATGCCGATCGCCCACTCACGCTTCGCTGGCAGCTGACCATGACAATACGTTCTGCAACAAGGAGAAAATGGAGGGAATAAAGTCGCGCAAGCCACACAAGAAATCCCGCAATGGTTGTCTGCCTTGCAAGGCTCGGCATGTGAAGGTAAGCTCATCATTCACTTGTTCAAGCTTCGGAAACACGCGAGACTCAACAAAAAGGATGTGTACCGTTGACTGACAAACATTCTCTATCGTGAAGCAACGTTTTCTACGAATTATCGCGTGTGTAATGCTAAAAGCAAGCAGTGTGACGAGCTGAGGCCTACATGCGTCAATTGTGATAAGCATGGTTCGCGATGCGAATATCCCATACCGAAAAGGCGAATTGCTTCCGACGTTGCGTCTGTGTCAACACCTTCATCGGCTGAGGTTTTCGATTTCAACGCTGCGGGGCAAAATGCGGTGTCTATCGTAACTCAACCAAACCTGAACATGGCTCATCTTCGTCTTCTACATCACTTTACGACGGTAACCGCTCGAACGATATTACCGGAGCCAGGGTCCGAAGAAGTTATTCAGTCATATATGATCAATATCGCGTTCGAGTTTCCATTCCTCATGCAGGGTGTATTAGCCCTAGCCGCTCTGCATTTAAGCAGGCTTGATCAGTCGCTCAAGGAGGACTACTTACGCCAGGTAGAATTTCATCACAATGCTGCGCTTGCTCAGTTCCGGAATGAGATCCACAACGTTGAGGAATCCAACTTCCAAGCGGTGCTACTCTTTGCATTCATCATGTTCCCCTTTTCGTGGGCACTTCGGATTAATCATCAGGGCGACCCGGAACACATACTGGACAGTTTCATTCAGAATATTAGCCTTATCAGAAGCACACGTCCACTCGCCATTAAGTTCTACCAACCCATATTGCATTCCGAGATAGGCCGCCTCGTTCCGCGATACACGCAGGGGATCAACTGGGAGCATGAACTCCGACCAGCGGAGACTGAACTCACCCAATTGAGAATATTTTCGGAGGCCATCCAGCATGCATATCCACCTGACATCAACGAAGCCTACTCAAAAGCAATCCAGCTGTTGGAGAAAATATTCGCGGCATCGTCTCGTTTCGGCACTGCACCATCCGATTCATTGTTAAAAATCTGGGCTCATTACATAACCCCACGCTTCATGGAGCTTCTTACCGACCGGCAACCTGGCGCCTTGATTATCTTTGCGCATTACGCTGTCCTCTTCTGTAGGAGTCGGCACTATTGGTTCTTCGAGGGGGTTGCAGAGCAAATACTCCACATTGCCGACGTCCTGGTCCCTAGCGAATGGAAGTCTTGGCTAGACTGGCCTAGGGAGCAAATTGGGGCTGCAAGTGCCCCGATGAGGCCAGCTAGTGTTTGAAGTGTCGGGCATGGGACAAGTTATATTTGGTGTCCACGGCAACGGAGGGATTGGCATGCTACTACCATCACGGTAGTAGAGTATCGCCCGTTTACAATAGGCATTCAGTCCTAGGCGACACAACAGATGCATCGGCTATGCCGAGAAAGGCAATGCTTGCGAATTGGAATAAATTCTTTGTGGGCATCAGATCCTAAGAATATCATCGGTGGCTCTAACCGGTATATCACGTGCTATTTATCCCTTTCTCAGCAGACCCTCGCACCTTGAATTATATAGTGTTTCAATAAAGTTATACCATTACTATGACTAACGAGATTTGATAGAGAGAATATTGCTTTAATCAGGTAGACTAAATATTCTTTCGTCATATAATTTTTTTGTACATTCCTGTGTGCGCCATAGCTATTAGAAGGCTGTCAAAAGTCTTTACAACCCCCCCCCCCCCCCCCCAATCGTCCCTCGCGAAGCCAAACGCGGTGTAGTGGCTTTAGCCACGATTATTTTTATGTAACTACTCCAAGTATATATAGCTAAAGTGTTACGGGGCTTACGCTATTGCTCACTTATTCCCTTGACAGGCTGAGCCGTAGAGAGTTTGTGTAGCCGTAGGATTATTCAGTGGTCTTGGTGGCACCAGAGGTGAACGTTTAAACGTTGTATGGTAAAGTAACAACAAGTTTAATTACCAATCTATGACTACTCCGTTATAATACGAATATAACCGCGCCTCCTCTGTGTTAGGAAATCTATCTGTTTATATAGGGCACGCCAAGCCATGTGGCAGCTTAGCTCTCCCCTGTGGCAGTCGACTGCCATCTGCTCTTGGCAACTGCCATGCCTACCACTGTCAGATAAGGAGGTAATGAGAATGTAGTTTGGCAACATGTAAAACATTGTAGTATTGGATAGACGAATCACTGAGGAGCTTTCCTCAGTGTTGTAAGGACTATATACTGCTGATGCGGGGGCCCACATGACCCCTAGTACCCATTCGGGGACCACCAGCGCACTCAGCTCCTTACAACCACCCTCTACCCGGGCAGCCTATAGTCTTCGTTGGCATTCAGTCTTGGCCAACTGCCTTTCCCTGGCTTCCGTAGCCACTCGTTCTCTTGGAATAATAGTTCCTCGTCCATTGTTCCCCTAGCTCTGGGAGTCCCATTACTCTGAGCATGTCACGTGATATGTCAGCTGCCGCCATCGTCCCTGGATGATAGTAGCAAGGGTCCCTTATTGCCCGTGGTTCCTCCGGGTGCCTCCTTAACCAAGGGGTCCATCCGTAACATAAAGCCCTATTTTAGATAATCTATAAGAGATTTTTTTTATCTTAGATTTTATAATTCTCTTAATTATCTTACTTTATATACCTAATATAATATATAATTATAATAATATTATAACTCAAGCCTTTATTATTACTTCTAAAGCTACTAGTTTAATAAGTAGTATAATTTAAAAACTAATAGGTACCTTAATACTTACTATCTAAAAGACGTATATAAAGGCTATTGAATTTAACCCTAATTAAAAGCCTATTAAGCTTTAGAATAAGTATATTAAGGATACACTATAATTAGGTTATTCTTTTAAATAGACTAAGAATAATATAAAAGTAGTTATACTTATTATACGCTATAATTACTATACGAGAGAGAAATTATACGCTAATATTGCTAGCTAATGTAGTGTTGTTCGGGGTGTTCGATTTTGCAACCCGCAGTTGTGTAACAGCTGTTACAGATCAGCTCTCAGAGTTATGACAAAGTGTGACAATTCAGCTCGTTCGCCAAGGCGCTAGTCGGTGGGACGGAGTCTGATCCGAACCGGCGCACATTCGGACCACCTATAGCGATAAACGAGTCGAGGGCGTATTAGACCTAGTCCGGCCTCTCCCTATAGAACTAACACACTGTGCTATACCCGCCTCTCTCCTAGACTACATTTGGGCTTGGGGAAGAAGCAATAAGGAAATTCACTAGAAAGGGACTTGGCCCTTATAAAAGAACCCAAATCCCCTTAGATAGATGGGTAGTTCTTTTGTATCCTTTCGTACCAGGCCTATTAGCAATTTAATATATTCGTGGTAACCCTTCTCCCCACGCACTCCCATATGCCTCTGAGTGGAGTCCTACCAGTACCGGATACTAATCGACCAGCGCCGATACAAGTTGGTCTATAGGCAGAGAATGAAGCGGAGAAAACTACTATATAATTAGAAATATTACGAATAACAATTAAATATCTACTTATTAACTACTTAATTCTACTTTTTATTAGACTCTCTTCTCTTTAATTTAATTTTTTCTAGATTACTTGTCCTCGTCTTAGTAATTACTGTTTATCTATCTCCTATGTGTCTAGTGCCTTGGGTTTCTAATTACGAGTAGAAACCCTTTTTACCTAAGGTTCCCTAACTTTTCCCTCCATATCTATTGTAGTGTTGTTTGGGCGTTCGATTGTGCAACCCGCAGTTGGTAGGTGGGCAGAGAATCGAACGGAGTGAACTACTGCATGACGGGAAATATTACGAATAGTAATCGAATATCCGCTAGTTAGCTATTTGATCCTTAGTAACTACTATCTATCTATCTTAGACCTTAGTGATACTTGATTAATGCCCCTCCTTGGTTTTCCGATCGCGAGTTAAAACCCTTTTTTGCTCAAGGTCACCTGACTTTTCCCTCACGTGACCTTTTCTCTCCCTGTCCGTACACCCTTTGTGCTACACTACACTATCCCCTCTTCCGTAGAAATCCGCCTCGCACGGACCACCTTTTTTCAGCCAATCAGAGAAACAGGATCGTGAGACGATTATCAAACACCAGATTTCGATCGTGATGTCACAGGGGATAGATCCATCAGATTCTATTACAAAATCACTTATTTTTGCATTTCTTTTGGTCAGGATAGATCGTCTAGAAGATGTAGACACTATTAAGTTTATAAAGTACTTAAACAGTAAGCAGAAACCCTACCTTCTAGACGCAGGGCTGCCTAAGGATTAGGGGCTACTTAAAATTAAAGGGGACAGCACGTTTAGAGAGCCCCGTTTACTAGATAGAGTAGATGCTGATTCCCCTATTAAGCTTTTTTAGCTATTTTTCTTAGATAAGCTTCTTAATAGGATTGTATACTATATAAATTAGTAAGCTTAGCTCTAGGATAGCGAATTTGCACGTAGTTGGGCACCTACGTCTATATTAGAGCTATACCTATACTTAGGAATCGTTATCTATATAGGCGTATATCTAGAAGCTACTATTAAAGCGTATTAGACTTAGTTACACGAATTAGCACCTACTTATTAGATAAGTAAGTATATAAGATAAACACGATTTAAATAGCTTAATCGCTTCGTCTACCTTACAACGCCGTATTAGGATTTTGTAAGTACGTTTAGAAGAATCTGGGAGGTATCTAAGTACATCCGTGCGTGCTGTAGTTAGTATTGGACACTAGGTAGGCACCTCTATGTCGACGAATTAATTGTTCGATTTACTAGCCGCTCAAACGAAATTGTTACTATCAAAATAAAGCTAACGCCCACTAGCTATAAGATCTGGGATTTAACGAACGACGTATGGGTGTACGATTGGCTATTCCATACTAAAGGTGCTACGCGTGGCCCTGTAGCTTTGAGCAACGACGACGAATTACAGCATTTAACAAATACAGAGTCTATTCCAGCTACTCTCCTACTCCGTCACGAGCTCAAGCCGAATCGACACGTGGTCTGGTTTAATAACCTGTTTACAACGATCTCTCTCCTCGAACTATTGCGATCTAAGGGTATTGGGGCTGTAGGGACTGTCTAGACGACAAGGACAAAACGA
The DNA here is from genome assembly GCA_028476805.1 of Acrocalymma vagum. Classification (NCBI taxonomy): domain Eukaryota; kingdom Fungi; phylum Ascomycota; class Dothideomycetes; order Pleosporales; family Acrocalymmaceae; genus Acrocalymma; species Acrocalymma vagum. The sequence continues at coordinate 8,073 of JAQGEP010000204.1, forward strand.
GAAGACGACGAGGGCGCTCCTGCTCCTGCTCCTGGACTCGACTCTGGTATCTTTGGTGATTCGGCGGCAGCCGAATCAGCACCTACTCGAGCACCTACTCGAGCTTCTGCTCGTATATCGAGAGGAGCAGAATCGAGAGGAGCAGAGAGCTCCGCGCGCGCTCGAAAAGCTGTCAAAAGAGCGTTTTGATAAAGCTCTTGCAGACGTCAAGACGTACCACTCAAAGAATCTCGATTGGGGCACGTCGTACTGGGGTCTCTCTCAACAGAAGTCTATCTTAGAGATAGCTTAGAAGGATAGTTAAGTCGTTCTGTTTACCTTAACTATAGGAGATCTATTAGAGATAATCGTTCGTAATCAAAAACGCCCTTAGCCTACACTAGAAAATAGGAAGGCTGTTCAGTAGGGATAGAGTAATCTCCCTATAGTTCCTTAATCGATTCAATTACTTATTAATAAGTATAATCACTATAAAAGTAACGTTGATCTCGTTAATTAGATAATAAGCTACTATCCTGTCTAGAGAGTTAAGCAACGTACGTAGCGGCTACTCTTTTATTTCTTAATTAAAGTTACTTTAAATAACGCTTATTAGGCTTTATTATTAAAAAAAAAGGATAAGTTAGAAATGCGCAGCTATGTAGAGTTTCTAGGCGTCCTTTATAACTAGCTAGTTAAGAAGGGTAGTCGTCTAATAAATACCTCTAAGAAACGCCCTCGTATAGATAATACTTCTAAAATTAATAATAGTTAATATAAGCTTGTAAGGCTTTAGATAGAAGAAAGAAGCTGTGTAGCGTGCATAGAAGTAGGAAGAACTATTACTAAGTAAAGGGCCCCTCTACAGCCTATTAATAATAATCGAGGGTCTAAGCTACGTAAAAGTAGGCCTCCTCGATTACTATACGGCTACTGTTTATATAGGATACCCTTATGTAGGCCTTAGTTAGACGAGCGATGCTGGAAAGAGCACCTCCTACGAGCTTATATAAAAAGGCAGGTTAACACTACTGTTAGCTCAATAATTAAATAGAACTGAAGTGGGCAATCTATTAACCTGATTGGCTGAAAAAAGGTGGTCCGTGTAAGGCGGATTTCTACGGAAGAGGGGATAGACCCTTTTTACTACACTACACTAACTTAGTAAGAGAGGGACAGAGATTTTAGTAATTATAATTTAGCGAATTCTTATAAAAGCTAGATTTAGAAAGATAAAACTTGTAACGGGCTAGTCCCTGAGGGCAAATGCCAATATCTCTAGAAATATAGAATTAACTCAATAGTTCCTAAGGTCTAGAGAATAGGCGGTTTATATATATAAGATAAATAGGGGTAAAATCTAAAGTAGGACTAGTCCTATTAGCTAGGAATTTAGTCCGCGCTTAGCGGAGGGGTCTAACGCGTTAGAAAAGGGGTCCGCGGTATTAGAGCAGCTTCGCTTTCTCTAGAGGTTGGTCTATGGTCCCGAAGGTAGGTCACCCTGAGGTTTTACGGGTTTATCCTATTACAAAACTAATAAGAAAGCCTAAAAGGTAAGAGCTAATTATTATAACTCTTATATTAGGTATAGAAGTTAGACTTTTAAGAATTAAATAAATACAATATAGTTAGATAAAACTTCTATAGTTTTTTTATATAAGCATAGTGTAGTGTTGTTCGGGGTGTTCGATTTCGCAGCCCGCAGTCGGTGGATGGGCAGAGAATCGAGCTGAGAAAACCACTGTGTGATTAGAAATATTACGAATAACAATTAAATATCTACTTATTACCTACTTAATTCTACTCGCTATTAGACTCTCTTCTCTTTAACTTACTTTCTTCTAAGTTGATTGTCCTCGTCTTAGTAATTACTTGTTAGGATCTGAGGCAACAGAGGAGCAATTAGGGCCAATGATGCCACACGCGGGGTCGCGGGGCGCTTATGAGCCTCAGCCTCGCACGTGACCCGGAGTCACGTGACCCGATCACCGGAGCGCCAGTGATCGAGTGATCGCGTAACCTGTCCTGGTTAGACGATCACCCAATCACTAGTGATCCGGCGATCAGATAGTCTATATAGTATTTCACGATACTCTATGAGGATCGTGTTCAACCTAAGTTACTCTGAAGAAACATACTGGTTACTACTATACTTTTTGTGCCAACATCCCGTCTTGTCAGACATATCCGCGAAAACCAACCCTGAGACCTTTCAGTCTTAACATTACTATCTGTGTCTTGTGTGTACGTGGCGCCTTAGGTTTCTAATAGAAATGTCGTGTAGTACAAAGGGTCTACGGACATGGAGGCAAAAGGTCGTGTGAAGGGAAAGGTCAGGTGACCTTGGGCAAAATCGAACACCCCGAACAACACTACAATAAGTAGAAGCCCTTCTTTCCTAAGGTTACCTAACCTTTCCCTTACCTAACCTTTTTCCTCCATATCTATAGACCCTTTGTACTACACTACAGTATATACTTATTATATATAAGTAGTTATATATAATTTATATAAAATAAAACAGCTTTTTTAGCTAGTGTAGTGTTGTTCGGGGCGTTCGATTGTGCAACCCGCAGTCGATGGATAGGCAGAGATTCGAGCGGAGAAGCCCACTGTGTGATTGGAAAATATTACGAATGGCGATCGAATATCTACTTATCAACTACTTAATTCTTAGTAATTACTCTCTACCTAGTAGGGGCCTGGGTTTCTGATTGCAAGTAGAAACCCTTTTTGCCTAAGGTCACCTAACCTTTCCCTTTACATGACCGTTTGCCTCTATGTCTATAGACCCCTCGTACTACACTACGCTACGCAATTAAGAACAATTAGCTATTAGGACCAACTTTTATTAATAACTAGTAGATATATATAGAGAAGATTTTCCCCTCCTAATTAAGATAATTATATATCGGGAAAATATCTTTGTCTAACCCGAGTAAGATTATATTATGTGACAGCTGTTAATGACTAGCGAATGTACAACGAATGCCGAAAATGTTACGTCCCTTTTTAAGCGAGTTTGTGTAACCTAAGAAAAATAATTATTCTGTGTTTTGCGTGTTTATGTTGTAGTGTAGCACAAAGGGTGTACGGACAGGGAGAGAAAAGGTCACGTGAGGGGAAAGTCAGGTGACCTTGAGCAAAAAGGGTTTCAACTCGCGATCGGAAAACCAAGGAGGGGCATTAATCAAGTATCACTAAGGTCTAAGATAGATAGATAGCAGTTACTAAGAATCAAATAGCCAACTAGCGGATATTCGATTGCTATTTGTAATATTTCCCGTCACGCAGTAGTTTACTCCTCTCGATTCTCTGCCTATCCACCGACTGCGGGTTGCACAATCGAACGCCCAAACAACACTACACTAGTAATTACTAAATTTTTTAAACACCTAATATTTACTAAAGTATTTACTAAATCTAGTAATTACTTTACAATTAATAGAATTATTTAGTAATTTCTAAAAAAAAATTAGAAGCAATTATGTTTATTAGATTCTTCTATATTTTTAAATTAGTTATATAAATAAAAACGCGTAGAACGCGTAATTAAGTATATAAATTAAAGGCGATAAAGTCTCTATTTTTATATTATAAAGACTTATATATATAGTTTATAGAGTATAAGTTAAAGAAGAGAGACTATATAAACTTTATTTTAGATAACAAAAACTAAGTATTTTAGTTTATTAGTTAATTTAAATTTACTTTTCCTTTTTAAGTTTAAATCTTTCCTATTTTAGTTAGGCTAACTTTAAGTTTTTACTTTTACTAATGTAGTGTTGTTCGGGGCGTCCGATTTGTGCAACCCGCAGTCGGTGGGTAGGCAGAGAATCGAGCGGAGGGAACTACTGCGGGTTGCAAAATCGAACACCCCGAACAATACTACACTAATGTGAGGGATAACTAGCAGGCAGGTAAAGCACGTGAGATGTAATGGGCTTGTATTGATATATATGTAGACAAATCCTTGAGGGAAGCTCAAGGGTTTGGGGTTCGGAGTATATCCGTGGGTCACGGGACCTGACTAGTCCCCGTTAGGGGCCGAGCACTTCCCGTAGGGGTCCCGGACTGTAATAGGTGTTACAACTAACCTTTCCCTTTACATGATCTTTTGCCTCTATGTCCATAGACCCTTCGTACTACACTACAGTATGTTCGCAGCTCTCGCAACTGTGACTAAATCCTCACACAACGATAATTCGGGTTATACAAGGATATTTTCTCGAGGTATATTACGTTTGATATGCGTCTACAGCTTTCGCACCATTGAACTAGGCCCTTTGTGTACCTACGTAACGTTACACAAGGATATTTTCTCGATGTGGACGGACATTTAAGGATGTCTTCTCAATCTAATACTTATCTAGGAATATATGCTTTTAGAATTTGGCACGTAGGAACTCATAATTAATGTATAGTAAATGTGTATCTATGAATATAACAATTTGACTTACAATCACCTATTTTCCCAAATACAGGCATGCAACTATATGCTATCGCTCAGATCTAACGTGAATTATCAACAAGGCCAGTCTCTACTTCCTATCCAAATTTTCACCCGCGCGTTCTCCACCTTGCATTCCCCCTCGAATTTCCCTTCCTATCATTTGGATATCATCCCCTGTTCTTTCAATGTTTCGCTCTATATCCTTTTCTAACCCACCAAGTCGGGCACTCTTCTCGTCTACATCCCTCTCCAACTCCTTGGAACCTTGTAAAACCTTTGACTTAGCGTCTTCGAGTCCCTTCTCCATTATTTTGAGCCTTTCCTCCTCCTTCTGTGCCAGGCCTTCTAGGAACTCCGTTATCTTGTGTCCATACTTCATCTCCAACTCCTTGACTTTGCCATTTTTTGCGCCAAATCCGCTTATCAAACTGTTTAGGTTGGGGATCTGGGGGTTCGTAGCTGCTGCCGAGCGGTTTCTGATGTCACTGACACTGATGTAGTTATCCGGTACATTTGTCTGCACGTCAGCCTTGACCTCCTCGTACATCGCTTCTATCGCCCTAACGACTTCATTGAGATCTAGTTTGCAGTCTGGGCGAGAGAAATCCCGTTCACGTTGCTCGATGAACTCCCGCACCTTCTTCCACTCATTTTCGTAGTACCTTATCCTGTTCGGCAGCCCACTTCCCTTAAGATACGTCAAAAGCCCTGCGATTACGGTGTTAATCGCACCAAATGCCGTAATTCCTACATGATTCGAGTTGGCAGCACCCATAGCTGTTAGGGCAGCCGCAACAATGACTTGCACGCCGAGACAGCTGTTGATCAATACTGAAGCAAGCTTATATCCTCGCTTTGCCTGTGCTTCGCGATGACAGACACGGTTGTAGATCCCGAGGTTTGGGGCGGCGCGGCCATCAAAATGAAGATTATTGTGCGAGAGATCAGGCACATGCGCTCCGCCAGGGGCAGCAGTGGAAGCCGCAAAGGAACGTGTGCTGTGAATTCCAACCATGTGACGGAATGCTGAGAGTTGGTCATTGACTTCGAAAATCTGTATTTCTTGTCAGGGGACGAAGCATCAGCCAGGGATTGCAATGTAAATTACTGTTGCTCGACGCGACATCGACTGCATTTGGGCTGGAGGAACTTGAAGTGTGCTTCCTGACATCCCATCTTCAACAGAGCGTATTGGTTCGCGACCATTCTTGCGGAATGTGTTGGGAATGAAGTCCATGATGACAGCTCCGGAGTTCACAAGAGAGGAGAAATCGATAGTTTGTGTGCATACCCCAGTATGAAGGTCAAATGGGTCCCTAGACGTGAAAATGGAGAATGGTGGGTTATATTTTGACTTTTGGCAGAGACGTATCGGAATCTCAATTACGATAAGTGTGGGTGTGTGACCATCTGATCAAGTCAACAAGCAGCCACTCATTTGTCCGGCAATTCACTTTTCGCGCACCCCAATATCTAGTATCTGCTTTTCAAATGCGGGCCATACACCCCAAGAACATACTCAGCTTCACATAGGGGGATGACCTTGGCGATCGCAGCTGAGAGGCTGCAGCTCCTCAACTCTGGCCGGCGGAGAGCGTGTGCGGGGGTTACTACATATGGCAGAGTCAAGCGATAGATGTCCACAAGTAGTCATTTTCAATGCAAGCACAGCTGCGCCATGTCAAGCCTCGCCATTTCGGGGCACGTTCGAACAGAGTTCAGCTAGCTAGGCGTAACGCCACGCGCGGTTGCGGGACGGGACGGCGAGGACGGTGTGGTCTGGAAAGCTTTAAACAGCAGCCAATGGGGTCTAGACATGTTAAGGTGATTCCAGCGAGGACGATCATTTAATTAATACTGCCTTATCTTGCTTTTAATGGTGAAAGGTAGTGGCCTCCGCAATCGGAATATCGGCCTTTCGTGGTTCTCAATATACGCAGTCACGCAGTTATGAAAAAAAGAACGGACACCAAAAGGTTTGCACCTTAATAATTCCACTACAGCGGAGTATTATAACACAAGAAGTAATGAAAATATAGAAAACGATAACTACATTAAAAATATTTACTTTGTAGAAAGTATTATAGACTTTTAGCTCCTGAAATATCTACGTTAGAGAAGGTATTTTTGATGGATTTGGTGAGAAATCAGGCTTTGGTGTCCGTGCTTTTCCCATAACCGCGTGGCAGTCTAGGACACCTTGTACCGACAAAGTCTTTGTTGAGACAAGATATTGCCAAGGGCCAAAGAAGAACAAATCAAGAGAAAAACAAGAGCTGTTATCCGCGGAAGGACGAGTTCAAAATACAGTCATGGTCCATGTTATCGTAGAAGCTGACCGAAATGAGCCACTGGCACGAGGCAGCGGTTTTTCAAGTCAAGGATATGATACCTACTATCACTTATTAAGTAATTACCACCCTTTCAAATGTGTGGGTAGATACGATGTGGTCAGTGCTTGGCTAGCTATCCAATGTTTCCATGATCCTCACCTCATCGTCTCGACAAAGAACTTGATATACATGTAGGACCTCTCGAAGTTAACGCAGCAAGTAAAATTCAATGTGTATCGGTTGTATCAGGCATCAGTGAAAGCACAAGCAAACCGTACATCTCTGGGTGGCAACATCAATGAGTCCGGACTCAACCGTCCATTCGGTAGTGTATGATTACCTCTATTTTCGGGCGGCGATAGACAGTCTTCTAATCGTAATGATGTATTCAAGCATACAGATTAAAGTCTACAGCGCATGTCCTTGTCATACAGGTTCCTCGTTCGCTTTGAGACCAGGAGGCCTACCCCAAAAAAAAACCACAAAATATACTATGCGACCTGACTTTGGACTGTCGCAGGCCTCCCTCTCGAGAATTATTCCGGCCGATTCTCCTCCTTCTTCAGAATCATTACCTCTCTACAGTCACCAGCCCGATATTAGCGATCGGGTTTGCCATGTCCCGGGCGAGTTTGGGCCTAACGGGATATCCGTTGTATTATCGACGCCAAGCTAGGGCTGTGGTGGGACAAAGCATTGGTCTACCTTGGTGTTATTAGGGAGGTAGCACAGAAACATATTTCAAACATAACGCTCTCCTAGCAAGTTCCACTACACGCTGGTTCCGACGTTTTCAATGACCCAGGCCTGTTTCTCGCCCCAGTGGCGACTCTGATGCTAGCCCTCATAAGTTCAGTTTTCTCTCCTTGAAGAGGGAAGCCCGCCCAGGGTCGCTTGCTTATGGGAGAGTGCAGTAATGCGCAAAGAAGGTATGGAGAAAAAGTACACAGAGCTACACCAGCCTTTTAATCAATTACAGAAGTAATAAAGTATCAACATGACTTACGGCTGTTCCTTATTCCCCACCTTTGGACTCTAGTATACAGGCAATATCTCAAGCTCAGAGCACTTCTCCCGAACAGAAGTCCATTGGAACCTCGCGAGCCAGCGTTTCCGGGAGTGGATCGATCCAATCGCTTGACAAGCGTGTCGAAAGGCAGACAGGCCGTTGAGGAGACAGAGCGACAGGTAACCTAGTTTGGCGGAAGCACTCAGACTGGTCGCTGAAGTTGCCAAGGGACGTAGTACGTTACAACAACCGCCAAAATGTGGGTTAAGCTCGCCTCGAGTTCTGGACCCACTCCACTCCACTCTACCACCTAGCTCCCTAACCTTGTTCCCACCACCATTCCCGCACGCGTCTCCTGAGCAAATTTTCCCAGCTCCACGAGATACCCAACGATGCCTCGTTGAAACGATGTTTGGATCTCAAAGCGATCTTCTAGAAGGGCTTCAATTGCCTTAGTCGTGCAAGTGGTGGGATGGCGGGAAACCGACTCAGGCTTGCGCTTGGGTGAGGTAGACAGTGGACTGAAGGAGTTGCTGAAGAGGCTTCCCTAGCACGAATGGGGTTATCGATGCGATTGCTCTACGTAAGCTCGAAGTTGAAGCTAAGTGGTACCACCCGTCTCCCTTAGCTCCCGTAATATCTCACTGCAGGCTCTGAATTCGCACCTCATGAATGATAATTTCATGTCTTGGCGACGCGCTCTGTCTTCCACCGTTAGACGCTGAACTGCACGGCATGAACATTTGGTTGCTGCAAAATGATTTGGTAGGTGGACTTTAATGCTTTCTTACTTCATGTATATGACGAAACGCCACGTTGTTCTGGTTGGTGCTTCCTTATAGGCCAAAGAGAGTGCAAGCCCTTTGACAGACGTCAAGAGCCATGTTAGTAAACTTTGTTCATGCGGATTGATTCCAAAAACACAGGTCAGCGTATCTGGGGCTCCCGCAGCTCGTGTCTAATGTTTCCAATGCGGAAGTCTCATTGGAGGAGGTTTCAAAGCCGTGCGATGAGACAATTCAAATTAGATACACGCCAGAACAGGCTAGCGCAACGGTTCCACTCGACGGGGGCGCAATGCTACGGGAGAACCTTGCAAGGTGACCAGAAAACCTCCGATACCCTTCATTGCGATCGTCTCCTACGAGCACTCCATGGTTTCGGCGTCTCTATTGGGTGCTCTCGCCGGGAATAGTGTGGCCCACTCACTCTATCTGTAGTCTTAGTTTCTCTCCTATAGCCACAACCCATATCGGGGGAACATGAGCGCCCCATTTGAATTCTACTGCAGAGTGTATAAAAGGGAGCACAAACGCCTTGCTCAGATGTTTCCTCACCACCAAGCTTTCCATTCTTTCTTTTCCATTGCTTGACGCATCACCTCACTTTCAATTCTATTCTGAACGCTCTCCGAAGTCTACCTCCTTATCCACACCATTTCAAAGAACACCTGACTTCTTCAACTTTCGGCCAAGATCCCTCTATCAAAATGAAGTACACTGTCGCTGCATCCATGTTGGCTCTTGCTGCCACTACCGCCGCCACTCCCTCGGCCGTTGCCCCAAAGAACTTCTTCAACCTTCTCAAGCGCGAGAGCCTTCCAGTTCCCGAATCGACTGGTACGGAGACCTTCTCTGAGCCCAAATCCGTCACCGGCGAGTTCGATGGTGGCATGAAGACTTACGGGCGTGGAGTCGACTGTACTGGCCAAGCCGAGGGTGGCGACTCCGATGCCGTCTTCCTGCTAGAAGATGGTGCCACGCTCAAGAACGCCATTATCGGTGCTGATCAGATTGAGGGCGTCCACTGCAAGGGCTCTTGTACCATAGACAACGTCTGGTGGGTATCCGTATGCGAAGGTAAGTTCCCATTCAATTTTAATAATTGCTCTATTTGCTAATTAAGTGGTTAGACGCCCTCTCCCTTAAGGGAGATGGAGATGCCACTATCACCGGCGGAGGTGCAACTGGTGCCGAGGACAAAGTGAGTTGTGCCCATTTTATACTTATCCAAGCGGATTTCTGATAGTCTTGCAGGTTATCCAGCATAATGGTGCCGGTACCGTGACGATTGATGGCTTCCAAGTCGTGGACTTTGGCAAGCTTTACCGCTCATGCGGAAACTGCAAGCAAAGCGCTGAACGCCACGTTATCATCAAGAACGTGAAGGCTACCAATGGCAAGCTCCTTGCTGGTATCAACTCCAATTTCGGAGACGATGCCACCATTACTGGAACTTGTGCCACCGACGTCAAGGAGATTTGCGAGGAATTCGAGGGAACTACTCCCGGAAACGAGCCTGAATCCGTCTCTACCGGCCCTAGCACTGCATGTAAATTCGTTGATGCCGATGTTGCTGCTTGCTAGGCTTGGGGTGCCGCCACAAAAATATATGTTTTCGCCGAGTAAAATTGAAAGCTGGTCTGTTCTAAGCATTGGAATATTCCAAAGCTGGTTCTTTGTAGATACTTTATCTTTATATCGCACATAGAGTGTACGAATTCCATTCTATCCTTGGAGACCCGTAGGTTCAGATGCCTATGCGTTGTATTGAGGGCATTTCACCGTATATCTCAGGCATCCAGTTTATGAAATTCTTCCATGAGTCGGATGAGCACGATGAGCTAGGTACCCAACTGGCTAGCCCCTAGGAATTCGTTACAGAATAGAGTATGGCTGATTTCTTTCAAGACTGAAACAATCGCAAACAACCTACGTTGTCAAATCGAGACATGGATGGATTAAATTCAGGTTCTACGTCTAATTTGTCTTCCGAGAGCAAAGTAGTAGTTTAATATCAAGTGTAAGAGGGTTGCCCGAGTACCTTTCGCCCCCATTTCTCCACTATGTGCCTCATACATACCAAATGGCTAGTTTTGGTAGTATTGAGCACCCAAAGCCAACTACGGCGTTGATAGGATGACGAGCATGAGGATGTCCAAACAGTGTCACATGGAATTCCCCGCACTCTCCCCGCATTTTCTATCTCCGCAATCAGACAACCGTGGCATTGGCAACGCCGGATTGACTAGAGTGAAAAAGTCAATGCCGGCAACATGCGTGGGGATGAGCTTGAGGCTTGCCTTGTCGCTGCTTAAATTCCCAATCTTTCGTCTATTTGCCCTCGAATGTGCTAGCTGAGCCTCAACATTTTTTAACACGATTCCGCTCAAACCATGCAAAAGAATAGCGGCCCAGTCTTTTGCTCCCTTGAGGACTTTCTCGCCCAAGCGTATGACTACGTGGTAGTCGGCGGGGGAACAGCGGGACTTGTGGTAGCAACGCGTCTCACTGAGAACCCCACAGTCAAAGTCGGTGTCCTTGAAGCTGGAAAGAATCGCATGTCCGATCCGCAGATCAATACTCCGTCCTTGTATCCCACCCTCATAGGCCGGTCAGAATATGACTGGTGCATGTCTAGCATTCCCCAGCCTAACGCCGGTAATAAGGCATACTCGATGCCACGCGGGAAAGTCCTGGGAGGGAGTTCAGCAATCAATTATTTGATGTATGTGCGCGGCTCAAAGAAGGACTATGATGCCTGGGCAGAAATGGGAAATAACGGATGGGGTTGGGACGATTTGCTTCCGTACTTCAAGAAGCACCAAACACTTGATGTCCCGGATCCCTCCGTATTGTCCGAAAATGAGCAATTCATGCCGTACGGCGCGAAAGACAAGTATCATGGTACGAACGGTCCAATTCACACTAGTTTCAACGACTATTACATGCCATTAGAAGAGGAATTCTGTCAGGCGGCATATGAGATCGGCGGGAAGAGAAATACGTTGATGGATGCATGGAGTGGTGATCATTTGGGCTTCTACTCGTCACTTGGCGCTGTCAATCGGACTGACGATCCGGGGAAAAGATCGTATGCGGCTACTGGGTACTTGCGTCCTAATTTGCAGCGACAGAATTTGCACGTTTTAACCGAAGCGCATGCCACAAGAATATTGTTCAGAAATGATCAAGTTACGGGGGTTGAATTTCATTGTGCTGGCGAATTGCATAACATTGAGGTGGCTAAGGAGGTTGTCCTGTCAGCTGGCGTTATTCAGACGCCGCAGCTGCTCGAACTCTCAGGTATCGGGGATCCCTCTATTCTTCAGGACGTAGGAATACCTTGTACTATTGAGAACAGGTCAGTTGGTGCCAATTTTCAAGACCATGTTCTTGGAGGGATGTTGTTTGACTTGAAAGATGGCATACAAAGCATGGACGCTCTACACGCCGAGGAGTATGCTAAAGCACAACAAGAGGTGTATGAAAAGACGCATAAAGGTCCATACGGCAGTCCAGGGATGTTAATGGGCTTTATAAGCTATGCTAGCTTAGCTGGGGAGAAGGGAGTAGAGGAAATGAAAAAAGAAATAGCCGTGAAAAGTTTGGCCAGGACAAATTTCGAGAAAAAACAGGAGAAGGTGTGATTTCCTTCCATAAAGAACTATACTGATGCTAATCGAGCGTACAGATAATTGTCGACCAACTTTCTGATGCAAGCTTTGCCAATTTGCAAACCTTCTGCATTCCTTGTCAGCTTGACATGAGTGCTGGCAGTGACCAGGTCCAGTTCTTCTCAGCACCTCCAGCTGGGAAGAATCGTGTGTCGTTGCTTATATGCCTCGAGCATCCGCTCTCTCGTGGCACGGTTCACATCGCCTCTTCAAACCCTCTGGAGCCCCCAAAGATTGACCCTGGGTATTTCCGACATGAGTGTGATGCTAAAATACTAGCTGAAGGGCTCCGTTGGCTTGACGCAGTTTCCAAGCACCCATTGGTCAGCAAGTCGCTGGGTGAACGCGTGCAGCCGCCTCCGGGATATAGCCTCGAAGCTGAAGAACAGCGCGTCGAGTATGTGAGGAACCATATCTCTACGCAGTACCATCTTATTGGGACTGCTGCTCTAGGAGAGGTGGTGGATGAAAAGCTACGAGTAATCAATGGTAAGGGCGAGGTTGTGAGAGGCCTTAGAGTCGTGGATGCCAGTATTTTCCCAGGACATGTGAGCGGGAACATTATGGCAAGTACTTACGCAGTAGGGGAGAAAGGAGCGGATCTTATCAAGGAGGAGGACGGGCGGTTTGCATAGGACTGATGTACGACGGCGGAACGTGGGTGCCTGAGGTAGCTTCACGAGATGGTCAAGGCGCAGTGCAAGGCGAAAATGATACCGTCATGGTCGCTTCTTGTATGTTGGACAGCCACTATAGGGGATAATGAATCGAATAGTATCAAGTTGCAGAACGCAATGCAATGATATCAACCTCGGTACACTGCGGAGCACATAGTGTATTAGCATAAGTAGTGGTGATTCCACGAACCGTGGGGGTTCCAAAATGGAACTAGTCCTAACTAGGGCATTTGGCAGCTTGGCAGCTTGGCACCTGATTGACCCCGCCCTCCTCGCAACCCGCGTTGACGACGTATACACGCACGACGTCCTTCTCTTCTGCCCACAAGGATTATCGGAAAGTGCTTGCATTTGCCTGCCCACACCTGCAAGACTGTTCTTGCTCGCACAATTTTCACTATTAGCAGACGCTGTTCGATACTGTTCCACACATGCTGTCCATCATGCTATGGCGGCCGAGTTTCGCTTCGATTCGATCCAGCCTCCTGTACAGGCGGGTCTACAGAACATCCTTGATACATGACGTATTTTTGATTAGATCGAGGGAGAGGCAAGGAGAGGAACGAGGACACATCGGCATGTTGAGGACATGTGTATCAAACAGGCTTAGACGGATTCAAGATTTATTGTCGCCTCCGTCTGGAGACCATTATCTCAGGTAGGGGCGGTGCTTCCTCTGGAGATGCTGTGTTGGTGTACGCGAGAGCGAAGCAAGTCCATCTCTTTGGTGCATGTATGTACGTTCATTGTACGGCTAAGTGCTGACGCCTAAGATAAGCTTGATTCAACATCTCCCGGTGAAACCGTGATATCTGTCCCCAATATTCCACCTTCTATCCGCCTACGTACCTACGGGAAGTATCTATCAATTGAGGGTACGAGTCCCAATGCCACTACGCCTTTGCAACCACAATACACGGACATGTTTGTAATCCCTTGCCCTGAGCCAACCGCCGTCCAAGTTGGAATTAACCGAGCCGAAGGAGGACTAGAACCGTTCATCGTGTGTCGTCGCGTTACACACCGCTTCGCCCTTAGTTTCCGATAATGGACCTTTCCCGCACGCATCATGAGAACGAAAGCTGGCTGGCCCACGAGCAATGGGTAATGAGGATGCTGACACCCACGCAATGCCCACGCGGGCGGCCTATCACACAGCCCAAGTGTGCACCACGAGAAGTCGGCGTACGTACAAGATACTCTCTGGCTGCGGTCTTGGTGTTGAGCGGAGCAAATGAGCCGCTAGCGAAATGACGTTATCGGGTGAAGAGCGGTTGAGCGTGGAAGAGTGGTGGATGGAGTGGTGGGAGTGGCCGTGGAGTGGCCGTGGAGTGCCACTAACTCCAACCCGGCAAAGCCAAGCAGGCAAGCGTGGCCAACCATCTCTACACAGTGCACGCCAAAATAAATTTTCTCCACCCTCAACTGTTTGCTTTTGCTAGCGACAAATCCGGGGACGGTGGGGCGAAGTGCAAATAAATACGTCAACAATCGCATCGCTTCCGGCTTCTGAGACACACAAACATCAATTGAGCATTTCCTCTCCTCTCCTCTCCTCTCCTCTCCCCCTTCCCTTTCCCCCCCTCCCTTCCCCTCGGAGCTCTGCTCCCCCACTACGATGCCAATCATTGACATCACCAAAGATCTCTCGGCACTCTTCACCCAACAAGCCCGTGCCTCCCCCGATGCCGTCGCCTTAGAGGACGACACCCACAGCTACACTTACCAGCAGCTCCACGATCGCGTTTCCGCCCTCGCCGACCGTCTTCGTGCTCATGGCGTTGGCCGTGACTGCCTGGTTGGTGTGCTACTGCCACGATCTGCTGACTACGTGATTGCGTGTCTCGCTGCGTTGCGTGCTGGTGGCGCGTTTTTGGTGTTAGAGCTTGCCTATCCACCCGACCTGCTTGCAGACGTCGTTGAGGATGCTCGTCCTACCGTCGTCGTCACCACCAGTGCTGAGGTCGGCAAGATCAAGGAGGGTGTTCCGCTTTTGACCCTTGATGAGGAAAACCCAGATGCTGCAAGCCACCCAGACGACGCTGAGCTGGCCCCTCTCCCCGATGAGACCGACTTGGGCCGACTTAGTTTTGTCGCCTATTCTAGCGGTACTACCGGCAAACCCAAAGGAATAGCAAATCCACACAGGGCAGCAGTCCTCTCCTATGAGCGCAGGTTTCGCTTATCCGATCTCCAACCGGGAGACCGCGTAGCTTGCAACGTCTTCTTCGTGTGGGAGATCATCCGCCCGCTCCTTCGAGGAGCTACGGTTGTGGCTGTTCCCGATGAGGCGAGCTACGATCCCCGTATGCTCGTAGACTTGCTTGCCTCAAAGAAGATCACCGAGACCCTCTTCACACCAACTCTTTTCGCTGCTGTGCTTTCCCGCCACCAAGCTCTCAACACCCGTCTACCACATCTCAAAACTGTCTGGCTGAATGGCGAAGTTGTAACAACTGATCTTGCACGCCGCGGCCTCAAAGCCCTCCCAAACACGCGCCTGCTTAATTGCTACAGTGCTTGTGAAACTCATGAAATTGCGTGCGGTGACATCCGAGACCTTCTCGAGAAAGTCGACAAAGATACACCTTACTGCCCGGTAGGCCCTCCATTAATTGACAGCAAGCACATATACATTCTGGATGAATCTGGCCAGAGGGTTGAGGAAGGCGAGAATGGCGAGCTTTTCGTTGGCGGCCACATGCTTGCCCGAGGCTATCTCAATCGCCCAGACACCACAGCCAAAGCATTCACACCAAATCCGTTTAGTTCACAATCTGGTGCTCGAATGTACAGGACTGGCGACAAGGCACGGATTCTTCCCTCAGGCGTGCTCGAAATTACTGGCCGCGTGGGGGCTATGATCAAGCTTCGTGGTTACTCAGTGGTTCCTGGTAAAGTGGAAAATGCGATTGTCAACCATCTCGCCGTAGGCCATTGTGCTGTGATAGCTTACGGGGAGGGCATTGATCGGCAGTTGGTGGCATATATTGTCAGGGACAGAGAATCTTCTACTGAGCGTCCTGTCATTGAGATTGATCAAGCAGGTCGAAGCTCGACCGCAAGACGCATGCTCCAGCCTTACTTGGCGCATTATATGATACCCACCCTTTGGGTCGAGTTGGACAAGCTCCCAACACACGACGTCTCTGGGAAGGTTGACCTCAAACGCCTCCCACCCCCACGTTCTGCTTCACCGAGTGCCAGCGCCCGGAAGTTTGAACAGAGCCCCATTGACATCGACCAAATCACGGAGATCTGGGCTTCTATACTTGGGATCAAGCCAAGCTCCATTACCCCCGAATACAACTTCTTTGATCTCGGCGGCCATTCCTTGTTACTTGCGGACTTGGCAGCACGGCTATCCAACACTTTTGGTTTTCGCGTACCCGTTGCCCGTCTGGCTAATCCCGCCACTCTTAACGGGCATCTGGACACAGTACGTGCTGTCAGAGATGGTCATACTGCCGAGGTGCAGGAAAACCTTCCTACTGTTCTACGAGCCGATTCGGTTCTAGACAAGGATATCCAGCCTTCAGATGCTAAAATTTGCGCTCTCAAAGACGCCCAGACAGTGCTTTTAACCGGTGTGACAGGATTCCTAGGTGCTTTTCTACTAAGGGACCTACTAGATACCACTTCCGCCAAAATTATTTGTCTTGTACGTTTTGCGGATGCCTCGCAGGATGACTTGCCCGCAGGCATTGCCAGGATTCGTAGGAACCTCCTAGACTTCGGTTTATGGAGTGATTCAATCATGGAGCGCGTTGAAGTTCTTCCAGGAAATTTGTCTCGTAGACGGTTTGGTCTTTCTCCCGATGCCTTCAAGAAGATTGCGGATCGCGTTGATGTAATCGTTCACGCGGCTGCCACTGTTAACCTCGTATATCCGTATGCCGCGCTGCAAAAGCCAAACGTAAATGGCACGAAGGAAGTTCTCCGTCTCGCATGCCAGGGTGGGGCCACAGTTCAATACATCTCCACCAATGGAGTGCTCCCCCCCGCACCAGGTCGGGAGGGTTGGTCAGAAGATGCCATGCTACCTGTAGATCAGGTACCCACAAAACTTGCGGATGGTTATGGCCAGACAAAGTGGGTTGCTGAGCAACTTGTCCTGGAAGCCCATCGACGGGGTTTACCTGTAAAGGTACATCGCTTGGGGACTGTGAGTGGACACAGCGAAACTGGTGCCGCGAACGCATGGGACCTTTTGACTGCATTAATCGTCGAATCGATTCGAATTGGGCACTATCCTGATGTCAAAGGCTGGCGCGCTGAGATGACGCCCGTGGATTTTGTGAGCAAGGCAATCGTCCATCTAAGCAACCAGACACAGATCGACCAGACGATTTTCCATATTGGAGACCCGACGCCGGTGGACACAAATCATGTATTTGACGATCTCAACCACCTTGGATATCCAACGACTCCATTAGAATTTGATAAATGGGTTGCACTCTGGGATGACAAGAGAGGTTCGGCCAAAGGTGGCGATGGTGCTTTCACGATTGATATTCTACGCAGTGGCATGCCTAGCGTTGAATTTTTGAGGGACATCGTCGTTCTTGACAATGCCAAGACAAAGCCTTTTCGTTCAACCGTAGAACGCCCCAAAGTTGACCAGGTCCTTCTAGAGACATATACGCGCCATTGGTATGCAAGGGGATGGCTTCCGGGCCCACCGAAGCGCCAAGATGCCGTCGGTGGATCTGGGCGGGCTCCTCGAAGAGGCCCATTATCTGGGAAGGTAGCCGTTGTTATGGGCGCATCATCCGGCATTGGAGCGGCGACTGCTACCGCACTCGCTAGGGAAGGCTGTCACGTAGCTCTTGCTGCCAGGCGCTTGGATGCCCTGGAAGAGCTTAAAAGACGATTAGTGGTCCGCGAGGGAAAGATCATCACTCAGAAAACTGATATTACTGACAAAGCCCAAGTCGAATCTCTTGTTGCCACAGCCGAAAAGGAGCTTGGTCCTATTGACATATTTGTATCAGTTTCAGGGGTCATGTATTTCACCATGATGGCTAACACACAAACCGACGAATGGAACCGCACTGTCGATGTTAACTGCAAAGGTCTACTTAATTGTCTCGCCTCAATCGTTCCACAAATGCTTAAGCGCAGTAAGGGACATATTGTTGCTATCTCCTCCGATGCAGGTCGCAAGGTGTTTCCTGGCTTGGGTGTCTACTCGGCCAGCAAATTCTTTGTCGAGGCTACCTTGCAAAGTCTGCGCCTTGAGACTGCAGGTACCGGGCTGCGGGTGACAAGTGTGCAGCCCGGAAATGTATCTACGGATCTGCTGGGTATGAGCACCGATCAAGAAGCATTGAAGAAGTATGGCGAGCCAAGCGGCGCAAAAGTGTTAGATGCAGAAGATGTGGCGGGCTCAATTGTATACGCATTGAAGCAACCTGAGCATGTGGCTGTCAATGAAGTTCTCATTGAGCCCCGGGATGAACCCATTTGATATTTCATTATTTATATGTCTTAGTATGCACTAAAACCATAGTGTACCAAGCATTTTTGAGGTGGATGTTAGTAATTCAAGCTAAATGAAGTTCTTAGTGACTAGTCTAGACTTTGTGAACTTGAAAACGAGTCTGCTCTGTCGGCCACCAGCAATATAGGCCCAGCCCACCGAGTGCTAAAACCTACAGCTGCCTTTTCACAATGAAGGGGCTGCACACATCATAGCCAAATTTAAACATAACAACAAGGAGGCATAGTGGTCGCTAAGATTTGTTGGCGTCTGCTTTCTTTCAAACAGAAAGACTCTTGTCAAATTCCAGTTTGAAGGCTTCCTTATCCCACACTACAAAGTTTTAGAATAAGTGTACGTAGGGATCGCAGACTTCAAGTTTTCTGCTTTGTCTAGCACACAACAGAGAGATCTTCTAAGCCCCGAATATTACTCTGGCTCTTTCAAGGTCTTTGGTCATGTCATGATCCCATATCCACTTCATCCTCTCCAAGGCATTTTTCTCGAATGCATCGTAATCATCCCCTTCAGGACCCTCAAGTTCCCAGAGCATACCCGCATCCTTACTCGTCCGCACAAGCTTCAAAGCCCTAGGGCGCCTCACTTCATCATATGCTCGAAACGCTTTTTCGATGTCTCCGACACTCTTGGCCTCGCTAATAACCTCGCTGAGAATATAGCAGTCTTCAACACACATACCGGCACCAGAACCTTGATGAGGAGTGGCAGCATGCGCAGCATCACCTACAAGACAAATCCTGGGTTGAACCTGGAAGAAAGTTCGAGCTGGTTTATGGTTGAACAATGCCCAAATGTCCGGCCTTTTCATATTAGATATGATTGCTTGAACTTCCGGGGTCCAACAGGCGAAGTCGGCAAGCATTTTTTCCTTCGTGGTGTTGATGACCCATTCTGGATCCTTCCACTCGTCTCTTGAGCTGAACGCCACGACTGAGTCACCAAAGTAGTAGTTCAGCAGCTTTACTTTGAAGATCGAATCATTTGAGACACATACCATTCATTAACGTGCCGTTTGCAATAGGAAATGTAAGGACATGTCCTTTGTAGCCGCAATACATTTGTTGGATCCTGGCCTTCTCGCCAAGGAGTGCAACCGCCTCTTGCATTGGAATCAAACCTCTATATGCGTACTTGCCGGAGAAGACAGGTCGTGCTTCTTCCTTGCCGAGTACAATCTCTCTTGTCCGGCTTTTGATTCCATCGCATCCCATTAGAGCTGAATGCTGCGCTGTTGTCCCATCGGCAAAATGAAGAATCACATCTCCCGAGTTGTCAAGGGCTTCACTTACATTGACGAGCCTTTTCTGGAATTGAGCAATATCCGGTGGAACTAATTTGACGAGTTCATCCAGAAAATGCGCACGATGCACTCCTCCCCTGGGACCCCTTCTTGCGGGCATCTTAAAAACTGTCTGTCCTAACCGAATCTCCCTCCCGGATTCCTTTTCCTTCCATACAACCCCATTCTGATCGGCTTTTCTGCTGTCTCCGATTCTGACGTTGAACCATCTGGGAGGCTCGAGCGCTACATTATTGGCATGGCGAAGAAACCCTTCCTTGATTCTAGGATCAATGAGTTCCATCACCCGTACCATGCAAGGTTCAAAGCCAACGCCGGCACCAATCTCTCCAAATTCCGCCGCTGATTCATAAAGAGTGACTGGGATATCGAATTTCAAAAGACTAATGGCAAGCGTCAAGCCAGCGATTCCGCCGCCTACAATAGCGAAATTGAAAGGTTTCGATGGGTTGGAGGATGTTTTCATGGTTGAAAAGTTTAGGAAACAAGGCTGGGGGCTGACCTGGCGGCTGGCTGGATTGGGAGTGTTGAGGGAACTCTGGAAAACCGATCCAGGTTAATTAGCCGTACCTGAACAAGTTTGTTAGCTTCAACGACTTTTATTCTAAAAAAAAAAAGGAAAAGAAAATAAAGGCAATAAGACACACCAACTTCTGTTGCTTTTTATCCCTTGAGATACAGGTGGTCTTAAAGGGGTTATCAGACGACTTTGGTGGCTTCGAGTACCTGTAATGGATTCGAGACTTTCTGCGAACATAAGAGGGGAAAAGTGGGCGGTGGCGAATCCTAATATGACTGCCGAAGACTACCTAGTAGGTAGAACAACGCCCTGCATGTAGGTGGTATGGATAGACAACGGTATTTAGCAACAAAGCCCCGCATCACGTGTATGTGGGGCGAAGTGAACAATTACATTCGGTTTTCAGAGGCGGGTGTGTCAGAAATGGGCTGTGTAAGAGTGTTGCGCTCAATGCTGCAGCAAGTTCAGGATTCTGAGCTTCCTTCGGAAGCGATCCTAGATACAGTAGTGGTTTTGAGTGTCTGTGAGGTGCATATTCCCACTCTTCCACTCAACAAATGAAAACGAGGCCAGAGTATCTACGCGATTGGATCTCGTCAGTGTTCGGTAAATTAAGCAGAATACTGGGTGTGAGCGCACGTGAAAGCACGGAAAATACCATAGTCAGTTTTCTTAGGCTTCTATCCCATTCCGTACGGATTTGTGGAAGACAGGAGCATCGCTAGAACCTTCGCAATCAACCCACGAAACCATTGATGCTCTCAATTGGAAAGCCAGAACATCCTGCATTGGCTGCAAGTGGATTCCACAGTGTGATTTAAATAAGCCGAGTCCGAGCATGCTACACCTGAGTACGCTCCACCACGCAGACAAGTCTGGAATTAAATACAAGTAGTCGATGCGACCAAACTCCTCTAACAAGAAATATAGATAGCCCTAGCAGCGAGAAGAAGAAGTAAGTCAGCAAATGCTGGCATAATCATTGACTTCTATCATAAGGCTCTTTTAAAGTTCACAAAGTTGTTTGGCGGTGCTGATCAAGCGACCTCGAGCCTTATTTCCGGATCTTTCCTGGGTCAATGCAGCTCGGAAAATTCTCAGATTCATGGAAGGTTACCACACTATTTTCCTGACGCACGAGATATTTTGAACCTTGGTACAGGAATCCGATCTCATTAGGATCCAGTGAGCTTCCACCTCCGTAATGGCACCACATTTCTGGTTCGAACGCTAAACACCTTGCTAGGAACTGAAAGACAGCCACTGCCGAGCGGCACCTGAATCTCATTGCAGAATCTTGGCGTCCATATTTGAAGCTGATCCATGAAAGTTTGGCAAGGTGTCGGTATTGTTACATGGATCGTGGGGCGTCAAATGTCAACGAGAAAGCGGGGTCTATCTTTTTGAACCTCATTCGGCAACCATTGCAGATCAGACAGTGTGAATCGATACAAAGCAGGGCCTCCCGCTCCCACCTGCTCTTATGAGCTGACACTTACTTGCTGCGACCCGCATGAAGCAAATTTGGCTCTTGTTAATTCCTTCCGAACGGCTCAGTCACTTGTGATATTGCAAAGGCTCTTTGAGGTTACAAGTATAAGTCTCGCAAGCAGTGTAGTCGCTGGATGCCTTGTTTTGTCTACTCTTTGTGCTTCCTCAGTTACGATAGCCGTAGCGTTCTCGATATGTTCAAGGGTCAAAAGTGCGGATGACCTGCATTTTACGTGCACCTCTATGTCTTAATTCGTTCTAGTTTTCGACAAGATGACGGATGTAGCTTCGCTTGGAAAGAGCCAGTTCTGTCGAATTCTCCAGAATCGCAGGCTTCAGAAATGCACGAACTCCCCGATAGCGCATCTGAGAAACGATTGATTCGAAAGCTTGACTTGAGAGTCCTTCCGGTATTGTGGTTTCTATACCTTGTGAACTTCATCGATAGGGCCAACGTAAGTTTCGCGTGGAATCTTCTACCACAAGGATTATGCTGACTACTATAGATTGGGGACGCAAAAATTCAAGGCATGGAGATCGAATTAAACCTTATTGGCCAACGCTTCAACATTGCTGTCTGGGTTTTCAACTTGGGTTACCTTGTTGCTGGCATTCCTCTACAGATTGTATTCAAGAAATATGGACCAAAAACACTTTGCGTTATGATGTTTTTCTGGGGTAAGTTTCCATCTGTTGTCCCATGTCCATGGAATTCTAAGTGAATATAGGAATCACCGTTATTGGCTATGTTCTTGTAAAGCGCTGGGAACAGCTTGTTGTCTGCAGACTACTCGAGGGAATTGCAGAGGCAGCTTATACCTCTGGCGCCGTGTATCTCATCGGAGCATACTATACTAACGAAGAATACCTGACTCGTTATGTTTTCTTCTGCACTGCTGGAATCATCGCTGGCGCGATCAACGGCTTTGTGTCCTCCCTTATTGCCAAGATGGACGGAACAGCTGGATATTCCGCATGGCGATGGTAAGCCAAAATAATCTGTCTCATATTCGGTAACAAGAATTCGGAACTCAATTTATATCACAGGACCTTCATTATTGAAGGTATCTTCACAATTTGTGTGGCAATCATCACGCTTCCGCTGATCCCTCCGTGGCCGGAGTTTGCTACCTTCCTACCAATGGAAGAAAAGGCGCTACTACATGCCCGCCTAAGATCTGGTGGTGGCCACATTGCAGACGATGAAATAAGTTTCAAGTCTGCGCTGTTTTATTTGAGAGACTGGAAGATATGGGCAGGGTACATTGCACCCCATAGCAAGTTTACATCAAACCCCATCTAGTACTGCGACTAAGAGGTTCATTGTAGGGTGGCCATGAATCTAGGCGTAACTGAAAATGCGAACTCCCTCGCAAACTTTCAACCTACAATCCTTAAAGGCCTTGGTTACACGGCTGTCCAAGCTCAAGTACACACCATCCCAGTCTACCTTACTGGCGCAGCTTTCAGCATGGTTTTCGCTTATATGTCCGAATGGCTTGGTCAACGATATTTTTTCTATCTCTTTGGCTGTGCTACCCTAGCCACTGGCTTAGCTGTCGAAATTATTTATCCTCCATCGGCGGCAGTTCGTTATATGGGCATGTTCTTCATCGCTTGTGGGTGCTACCTATCAATGCCCATATCCATCATTTGGGTGTCTATCAACGCGGGAAAAGGATATAAGCGCGCCGTTGCAATTGCTGCAATCATCAACTTCGGCGCTGCCGGCGCTTTTGTGAGTAGTAATGTCTTCCTGAAATGTGAGGAGCCAAAGTTCCACACTGGGTTCAGTACTGGATTAGGTCTTGCATCCATAGGTGCCCTTGCCAGTACTATTACGTACTTTGGATGTAAATGGGAAAACAAGAGAAGAGATGAGAAGAGGATCCGAAACATAAATGTTAGGGAAGAATCCTTGGCGGATTTGGGCGATGAACATCCTGATTTCAGGTTCGTGTTGTAAGGCTGCGCCGAGAGTACGAAATCCGCTCAAAGGCATGGATTATGGGTTATGGAGACAATTATCAGTCCTCGTACTTAAAGGTGATTTATCCCACGACATCTACGGTATAAAGCAGGCTGACTAAGTGAACATGTTTTGACTTCTTATAATAAATACACCGGAGACTATCATGCAGGTTTGCATGCATATAACGAGTAGTAGGATTCGAAATTGATCACCCATTTTCAGAGACACTCGTACGACTATAGGTTTTGGCATGTAATTGGATATTCACTCAGCTCCACAGTTCGAGGCCCTCACACAACTTTCTGTGTATACACAAGGCTAAGCGAACGGGGTCGCAGTTCTACCAGACATCAGTCACTGCAAATTTGTGACCATCGAGCGGCCGATCTTTGAGACGCCTTTTCTAATCATTCTAGGGAGATTTAGATGCCACGATAGAGCAGTACGGTATCGGTCTCATTTGCGGAACACCTCTATGAGGTGGCTTCCGGGTATCGGTCCGAGGGTACCACACCTGGAGTAAGTGGACAAATGCAAAGGCATTTGATACCTGTCGACTAATGCAACGCGCTTATTTTAGTCTGATTCGTGTAAGCCATCGTCATTACGCAGCACTCCCAATATTGGCTTATAGAAAGATTCTCAGTCACTCCACTTCTGCGTTTTATTGAACCCCAGGGAATTTCACATCGCATTCCATCGAAATGCACAAGCCTCACCAATGTGGTATTTTCTGATGCCGATCTACAGCTACTTCTTATAGTCCATTGAAGTAGCTGTCAAGCGACAGCAACTACTGTTAGCCGAGCAGCTACGCATTCAGCCTATGCAATGCCAATACATTTCAAGTGGTACAGAATGTGCTAGATCGGCTACACGACCTTACGGTTCCCATCAGCCTCACCCTTCAATCCCCCTGTGCCAAGAATCATAAGTGCAGACTACTTTATCCGGGTATTCTCTGGGCTCCTGTGGTGTTGAATACACGTGGTCACGGCAGATAAGCGATCGAGTCTGGTTCGTAGCAATCCGCCTGAAGATGTAGAGTCGCGACTTGCGGCTGGATAAAACGAATACGAGTCCCAAATTAGGCAGATGCATGCACAATCAGACTACGAGCTTTCTCAACTGAGTACCAAAAACCTAATCCGGAAAGGATATGATGTCTGCGGCTTTTCGAATCCCGGATTTTCCATGTCGTGTCTCGTAAGTCAAAAATGCGCCCCTTTTCTATGACAAGGGATAAGACAGGATTACATTCAAACCTCGACATCCCTGAGCTTTTAGTAGAATAGTCTGGTGGGAAAGGAGTTACAACGCGCATGGTATATTTCTAACCGAGTTCCACGATTGGTGCAAATATCAGACTCGAACTCTTATACATTGACGGAATGGTTTGACGCTTCTTGGCCTTCGATATCATCTCGTATTCAGCTCTTGTAGCGACTAGGGGAGCGGACCATCGACGTCACTGATGTAGCAGCTGAAGCAATTGTTTGAAAGATAAGAAGGCACTGAATGGCCGCAAAATAGTCTAGCAAGCTGGATAAAACAGGTCTTCAATAATGTTGTCCTTCAAGCATAGCATTCTGTTCACTTTTGTCTTTGCAGCAACGTTAACTCGAGCCGATACATGCGAGTCCGTTGAGGCACTCGGTTATATTAACGTTACACGGCCTTTGCATCCCGCCTATATCGAAGAGCAAACACAGTACTGGTCGACATCATGCAGTGCGCTGAAACCTTCGTGTATTATATTCCCGAAGAGCACAGAAGAAGTCTCCACAGTCGTAAAGATTCTCGCCAACACAACCGAGAAGTTTGCGGTCAAGTCCGGTGGCCACAATCCTAACAATGGCTGGGCAAGTGTCAACGGCGGTCCACTCATATCGACTGAACATCTTGACCAAGCAAATTTAAACCAAGCTACTGGCGTCGTTGACGTGGGCCCTGGAAACAGACTTGATGGAATTGCTGCAAAACTGCAGGGCAGCGGCTGGACATTCGTCGGTGGCCGTATCGGAAACACTGGAGTGGGTGGTCTTGTTCTTGGTGGAGGGTTGTCCTATATGTCTACTCAATATGGATGGGCGGCTTCATCTGTTCTGGAATATGAGATGGTTTTTGCAAATGGGACCATTGGAAGCGTTACTGGAGACTCTCATCCGGATCTCTTCAAGGCATTGAAGGGAGGAGGCAACAATTTCGGTATTGTCACCAACTATCGGCTACAAGCACACCGCCAAGGAAACATATGGGGAGGGAACTTAGTCTATCTCCGCACCCCTGAGAAAGACAAAAAACTCCTCAAGGCAGTCAGAGACTTCACTGAGTACAATGAGGATGAAAAGGCCGCTGTCATTGTCACAGCAGAGCGAGCTAATGTCAACATTATCGACTCATGGATCATTTTCCTCTTTTACGATGGGCCCACTCCTCCCGCTGGAATCTTCGACAACTTTACTGATGTAAACCCGATACTCAATACCTGCCGCACGCGTACATATGCCGACTTGATGGCACTAAGCAACTGGGTGGTCGTCAAAGGCTCTGTGGTGGACATTGCGACAGAGACGATTCCGCTTCCATCAGATGCTAACCGTGTGGAAGTGATGGAAGGACTTCATAATCATTGGCGCAATATATCAAGCACAACTCTTCTTGTACCTGGAATTGTGGCTTCCATCGCATGGCAACCATTTTCGAAAAAAATTGCTCAGAAGGCCCGAGAGCTGAGCCCTGATTTGATCGATGCCGACGATTCAGTCGACCGCATCATCATTGAGATGAACTATAGCTTCATCCCGCAATCTCAGTATGAGCAGATGGCGACTACAATGGAGGCAACCTATTCTGGGGTTCGTAACCGGATACTAGCATGGCAGGCGGATGGCACTTTGCCAGAAGCATACCTTCCACTTTTCATGAACTATGGATTCTATCGTCAGGATTATTTCGGGAGATTGCGCCCATCGAGTAGGGCATTGGCAAAAGCAGTATCTGAAGAGGTGGATCCCCTTGGTTTGTTCAAAACGAGAACTGGAGGCTGGAAACCTTGAAATTACGTCCATAGCTATGGTTACACACCTCTCCTGTTGGTGCCAGTGGTCTGCAGTACCGTGGACCTTAATGATGGGAAATTGATTTGCGTAATTAGCCAAACTTTTACGACTAGGTAGTTGTCCTTACACCTGATAGTTGTCGAGCTGGTTTCTTTCAATCGAATTGCTTGTCCATACATTCGCCTTATAACCTGGTAGAGGGTCCCCATACAAGTATTCAAAAGCCAGAGTATTGTGCATTTATCCTTCGGATCGGTTCATCGCTTTTAATTGTTAACTAATCTAAGAATCCTGCGAGGGAAAGATGGCAGAGCTTCAAAACTTTTGACTCCGCCTCGTTAATTGATAGCCTAGGTGCTAGATTACTCAGCGCGTTTATTCACGCAACCACTGCCAACTACCTCCGTCAACAAACAACTCATTCAGCCGCAACTGAAGACGAAGGATCTCCATTAAGCTAACTGTATGGAGAAAATTATTACAAGTCCTTGAATTGTGGGGATAGATGTCTTCTTGTTTTACACAGCTAAACCAAGTCCATTATATAGATGACGTAGATACTTCCCTTCTCTTCTCAGTCTTCAGCCCCTCATGGTTCAACGTAGCAGCCACCTTCTCCGTCATCAAATCGTCCGTGTTTGGGGCCCACCAGGTCAATATAATAGATAATGCCGAGAACGCAATTGTAGCAAGATATACGGTCCTGAATGCATCGACATTCGCCTGTTTGTATGCCAGAACGCCAGTCGAAATAACGTGATCAGTAATACCTGGCACGGAAGAAAGTGCGGTTGATCCAAGCTGCAGTGCTTTCATAAACTCCGGTACACTACTTTCCGGAAGGCCTGCATTGATTACTGCTGGGGGAACCTGCGCGGGTATGGTTTCCCCTAACCGGTTCGCCATGATGGTAGTGTATATCGCGACAAGAATTGCGCAGATGGCGGCACGTACAGAGCCAGCTGTACCTCCCGCGATACCAATCTCGTTCTGGTCCTTGACAAGAATGGTTGCGTTTGCCAAGCAGATAGATTCATTCCAGCCAATGAAGAAGCATCCTAGAAAGATCAGAGCAATAGCGATAGGCTCGTCATCGACGCCTGCTACTGCCGCACATCCAAGAAAGATACCCCCGATGATGAAGACAGCCATACACTGATAACGTGTTTTTCCGATCCGAGCGGCAAGAAAGCCGGCAGCGATCTGACCGGCAACTATTCCAATGCCGACAATGGTGCTCATGTACCCAACTCGCATTGTATTTCCATTCCCGTATATGACAGCCGCTTGGGCAGGCCAGACAATCGAGAACGCATAGTAAACTCCAGCTCCAAGGCCGAGTAGTACAACGGCAGACACCCATCGCCCGTTGAGGAAAAGATGCATTGGAATGAGCGGCTCCTTGATGGGTGCATAAATCTCCCAAAGGACAAAAGCGACTAAGTTAAAGAACCCGAGGACTATGGCCGAAATCACGGCAGCTGATCTCCACGGGTAGACTTTTAGCGGTTAGCAGCCGTAGAATGCCACTGGGGATCATACTTGGTCATACCTGCTCCGCCCCAACTCAATCCCATGAGGAAGACAATGAATCCGGCAGCAAAGAGGAAAGTTCCAATCCAGTCGAAATTCTTGAGCCAGTACATCTTGCTACGATTCGTATCGTTCTTGTGCTTATCATTAAATGTAGGTGGGAAGTAGAACGCAGTCCAGCAAGCAAAAGCTGCAATGTTCATGGCTAGGAGGAGCCAGTATACTCCACGCCAGCCCACGCTTGGGTAATGGGCGACGAAGCTTGCGGATATTACTGGACCAAAGCCTGAGCTACCTAGGGTGAAGATGTAAATG
The DNA here is from genome assembly GCA_028476805.1 of Acrocalymma vagum. Taxonomy (NCBI): domain Eukaryota; kingdom Fungi; phylum Ascomycota; class Dothideomycetes; order Pleosporales; family Acrocalymmaceae; genus Acrocalymma; species Acrocalymma vagum. The sequence goes on from JAQGEP010000204.1 coordinate 36,676, forward strand.
AGACCAATCGCAAAATATCGATGTTTCATGGGGACGAGTTCGCCAATGACAAAGTGAAAGCTGAGTTGTGTAGCAGTCGCAGCGGCAAGGAGGACGTTACCGCCAATCTATAAGCAATTAGATAGATCTAGTTTAGTATATAGCACTAGATACTCACTAAGGTGGGGATATCTTTTGCAGTTGCGCAGATTACGCTCCCTACAATGGCTACTAAGGCTCCTCCGACGAAAAAATACCGCCGACCAAATATATCGCTGAGTCTGCCCACAGGTGACAGAAAAACAGCCAAAACAGCATTGTATACCAAGCTAATCCAAGCGTATCGATCGTCTGGACCAATGTCTGCATTGATTGTGGCAAGAATTGGTGCTGCAAAACCAAAAGCTCCTGTACCGCACATAATCGCAAGACCTGTGGCTAAGAATGTCCCCAAGAAGAATCGACTGTAGTAGTATCCCTTGGGGAGGGCGTCGAAATCGACCTCAAAGCCATGAATATCACTGGTAAGAGTGTGTTCCAGGGATATTCGCTTCTCGAGGTCATCGAAATGAGTGGGTGTAGCATTGATGGACTCATGATCAGCCATGCTTGCAACAGTGCCCTAATTGAGACAGTGGGGAGTAGAGGAGATGGAAGAGTATATGGCCAGGGATGTTTCAAGTACAAAGAGGGTATACGTAGAATTTAATCAACATTCTTCTGCAGCTCGGGATGCAGGATGGTCCCGGGTACACGGATAGGGTACCACACGGGTAGTAAGTGCCATATGGAATCCGGGGATTGCGCATCCTTATGAGGCAGTGGCTGACGACCTAGACCTTATTTTTCGTCTAGCTTACAATATGCACTACATGTGGGACGATGTCAATCCTCTGGATTCCATCAAACAGGGAGTTGGAGTCTTCCATATGGCAGCGTGCGTAAATATCCTCGGGGATGATCGGCGCAGAGGAAGCTCGGACAGAGAATGGAACTAAATATTACTCACTACGATTTTTCCTACTAGAAACAAAGAGGAATAGCCCAGTGTGGGGAAGTTTGGAGGAGTGCGGAGGTACACCCGCTAAAGAGTAATAGGCGGCGGCAATGGTTTTCCGGACCTACTTTCCCGGAGCTCATACTCCTCTATCTGTCATCGCCCTCCGTATATATGATCACAGCATAATCACAGTAGATGCAAAGAACAACAAAAATCACGTCACTATTTGGATGGGATTTGGTGAAGGTACTCGGTAACATATCAGGCACCCATCTTTATCTTGCTCTACATCGAGCCTCCAGGTGCCCCAACAACATTTAGATGCTGAACCATCAAATCCAAGACAATGTGAGCTTCTTTCGAGATATCTGTCAAAAGTGGGTGCCACACTATGGAAATAATCGAATATTGGCTTCACACTCGCTAGGCGTGGCATATCACAGTACTTTACGGATGAATATTTGATACTATATACTCTGATATCGGGTGAATTACTCGCTGAGTGTACCAAAAGAATGTCTGGACTCACATTTTTCTTGATACCTGGCCCTGACTAAGATATCTGGTAGCATGAATAGGCCTCCGCAGAATTGAAGAGGGTGACGCACACCTACAGTAATCGCGGCCAACATGAGATTGCTGAGACTGCTGATCATCACAATATGAGCTACAATGAAGGATTATTAACATCACAGAATTTGTGCTTGTTCCATCTCTAGTTATTGAGATACATTTGTTGTATTTATTGACGTATCCTTAGGGGAATGCTCTCATTCCATTACATCGGTATGAGACAAGGAAGTCCCCTTTGGGAGATATTATCATACCATAGCGACCTAGTCTTACTCGAAGATAGTTTGAGTACTGATTGAAAGTGTCCGTAGCTATTTGGATCGTGTGAGGCGCAACGTGGCAATTGTCTTAGTGTCGAATGACGGTTTATTCGTACATGCTACTAAAAAAAAAGTAAAAGCGAAGATTTATATATGGGTAGATTACTTCATAATGTACGGAAACTACGATAATCAATCTTGAGTAGAGATCTCCTTAGGATCAAACCATAGTTTTGTTTGGTAACAACCTTCTAATGCTCCGCGCCAGTTCTACAAAGTTAATCGGTTATAGCGTTTATTATCTATTGCGACTGACTGATATTATTGTAATTATGATTGATAATAATTTCCCAGTGGTTGTTTAATATATATATGTAAGTATTTCTCGGTATATAAGTTGTAACTAAGCTGTCTTCTAATTATCGCTGTTTTCCGGCATCACCCCTAAATCTTAGTTCGAAACGTAATGTCAATGTTGATTCAAATCTCTCCGTCTTCCCTTAACCACAGCGACGCATTCTCGTATTTGTTTATTTATTGCCTATGGGGACCTTGCTTGAAAAAAATTTGCTTGATTGAAAAATTCATGACTGCTACTGTGCTTTGGATGCCAAATTATTCAATATCATAGCTCTGACGTCAAGGCAAACTCCGGAGAAGAAGATACAGGCTAATCCACTCAAGCTAAACAAATCGTTCTCTCCAACTTGCCTAAATCTAGAGGAAAAAATGTTAGTAAGTTATACTTGGCCTTATTAGCATCCATTTTTTGATATATTGAAAATAGAGGTTGTTAGTTATAGAAATCTGATGGCTTCGACTACTTGCCATTATCTCCTGACTTCACTGCAACATGGGAGCATGTATACTATCGCCTTGATATTGCCACCCATAAAAATCCAAGGGCCTTATACAAACACATGTGTGTATTTATGTTGACCATAGAATCAAGTGTGTCTGATCAATCCTTCAGAAACAAAATCGTATATTTGGAAACGCTCATTACTTTGTGGCGAAACACTCGCAATGTTCGACGATACCCAAGGTATGCATTGGTTTCCAAGTATGATAATGATTCGCTTCGGATGTTCACACCCCCCATATCTATCAAGACAGATAGAAACTCGCTTCGCTGTTCCTGTGCGTCGATTGCTGGCCATCACCGCAACCCATGTTGCCAAGACGTTTATCACCGAGTGCTTCCAGCCGCCGAGATACCAAACGTGCTATACGGTGTCGATGATATGGACATAAATCGTAGTGATTTGCAAATGGGGAATAAATTCCTCCTCACTCTTGCTCTTCCCCACGCGCCTCCATCGCACTTATTTCAATCAATTTTGTCCTCTGTCCGCAACTTGAACGGTAATGGCATCATCTACGCAGCAGATTTTGGTAATGAGAAAGCGGACCATATCACTGTGACGACGATGAATGATGGCTTCCACTCGAAGGATTTGCAGAGCGAACCAGATCTAAGTGGGACTTTCTTCCCCACATGGGCCTTTTTTCAAGGCGGCTAATCTTTTGCAGTGGCTGCTGAAGCACAATACACTGAACAACAGTATCATAATCTCAAACGCAAAGTGGATCGATGGCTTCTACCACTTATGTGGGTCTGCCATGGGATTCAAATGGTCGATAAAACATTTATAGCAATGCAAGCTATATTTAGTCTTTGTGAGGATACAGGCTTGAAGGAGCAGCAATACTCGTGGCTAATGACTATGATTTGTAAGGACTGGCCGCTTCATTCGTCGTCACTATGCTTACGCAATATTCAAGATATCACATATACGTGCTTCGAATTCCCCAGTACATTCATAAAGCAGCGCTACAAGATGGGTATGTCACTCTCAATTTATATGATTCTGTGGGGTGTCTGCGTGCTCGGCATTGGCTTCTGCCAAAAATTTATTCAACTCATTGCATTGCGTGCTCTGAAGGGAGCATTCGAATGCAGTATTTCACCTGGCTTTTTGTTGCTTGTTGGAACCTGGTACATAAGACACGAGCACACATCTCGGTCTCTGGTCTTTGGAAGCTCCAATGCTGGTTTTGGAGTCATTGCGAAGCTGATTATCTATGGAATTAGTTCCGCCACCCAGAACAAAGTAGGTGCCCAACCTTGGAGGTATATCTCATACGTGAGTGGTCACTAAATGCTACTCCCACGATTTGTCTGACGTGGATAGTTTCTCGGCGGGTTGACGATATTTGCCGGTACCATCTGTCTGCTGGTTCTCGAAACTCCAGCCGAAGTACGATGGCTAACAGAGGAGGAGAGACTGGTGATTTTCCGTTCGAATGAATTGAAAGAAAAAATTAACTCCACCAGGCTCGCGCCCGTGTTATTCAAAACAATACCGGCCGTGACACTACCGCCGCCAAAACCTGGAAGTGAAAACAAATCCGCGAGTGTCTGATCGATCCATGTTTTTGGTTCTCGGGCCTAAACGCATTTCTTATGTCCATACCCAATGGCGGTGTCACTGCTATGTCCAGTATCCTGATGACTACTTTCGGGTTCAGTGAATATATGCCTACTTGCCACTTCAGATCTCGCACTAATCTCAATCAGCTAATCTCAAAGCTATCCTCATTGAAATTACCCGTTTTGTTGCACCCGTCTGCTACTTCATAATAGTTGGCATTGTCTGCTCGAAAAAGCAAGACCTGCGCCTATACTTTATCCTTTTCAGCTGGTTCCCCTTCTGGCTGGGTTTCTTGGGATGTCGCTACTCCCTAATAATCCTGATATCAAGTGGACCAAATGGGATGTTTCTTTATTACGGTTCTGTTTGTGCTGACCACATTTTTGGCATGGACCCTCATTCCGTCAAACACTGCTGGTCGTTCGAAGCGGACGCTCCCAAGCAGCTGGACCTTCGTAGGATACTGTGTAGGGAATATGTGCAGCAGTCAAATTTATCAAGCGAAGGATGCGCCCAGATACATACATGGAACAATTGGGGGTGTCATTGCACACGGGATCCAAATTGTGCTTGTCATCATATGGAGATTGGTGTTGGTGCGAAGGAATAGGCGAAGGATGCGAAGATGGCAGCTAATAGAATTTCCGATGAGGAGCGTGTTAGGAGGGAGAAAGAGTATGGTGAGCTTGATTATACTGATTTCGAAAACCCACACGTAAGACTTTCGTCTCTTGCTTTGTTGAATGCGAACGCTATGCTAACTTGTTATATAGTTCCGGTATACCCTCTAAGACTATTATGGCATGTGTGATGATCTCTCCGTAATGTCGTAACGACACAAAGCTCCCGGTTGAGAAAATCCGCACTAGACTCCAATACAGTTGTCCTGATTTCCTTGTTTTTAGCTCCCGTATGCATACTTATGGGAATTAGGTCGTTTGCTGGTATTTTCTGAGCCATACAATGTAATCACGATACCTTCTCGATGCTTTCATATCTCGTCTGGCTCCCGTTCATGTTGAAATTCATTGGGAGACGAGGAACGCAAACAATGTTTGTATATGATGTAAGTCATGTAGTAGTCATTCAATCGTCATGTACACAATCGGGTTTAGAACATGAAGTGAAAAAAAGTCTGAAGTTCAGACATGACAAAGACATCCTATGTTTACATTTAGTCGATACGTCCTAGCCGATTACAACACTGAGCATGAAGGTATACTGAATTAGCCTTGATATCGCACAGTAATCTTTACGTTTGCATCTATGTCCTGATCAAACATTGGAATTTAAGATACTTTAGTACTCGAAATCATCGTCGACACTCGGGCCCTTCGACTTGCTCACACTCTCCTGCCGTTGGTACATTTCTGAAATCATCCTGCTTGTGCTGGCTTGATCCGGCTTCTTGTCGTCTCTCTCTTTGATAAACCGTGGAAATCTCAGACTCACGCCTTTGCCACCGCCAGAGACTTCGCTAGCGGCTGCTTTGTATCGCGGCGAAAGAGTAAGATCAGCTGCCTTAACCTCCCAGACATAGCGAGGTTCAAACCAAACATCGGGCTGGTCTTTGTTGCCAGATGAGTGGGTGTAGAAAGGTTTTGGGCGATCGATGACAATCTGCGAAAGCTCTTTGTGAAATGTGTCCAGGATTGCCTCAGAAAAACCTGTGCCAATATTGCAGACAGTTTCGTAGTTTTGTGTATTGGGATTGTAGCAAGCTAACAGGAATGCACCATACCAGTTTGTACGCTTGCCTTTGCCGAAGTAGGCCCCCAGCACAACGAGATCGAGAGAGTCGCCAACACCGGAAAGATAATCCTTCTTGACCTTGAGCCAGTTCTGTGACCGCTTGGAGGGCTCATAAGAAGATTCAGGACCGTCGAGCATCTTAACCATGAGGCCTTCACAGGAAGCCTTTACGGAATCTTCTAGTAGGGTCTGTATCTCCTCGAGCTGGTCGGTATCGCCGTATTTGGCAAATGCGAATTCGCCTTCTACTGGAACAAATGCGCTCGCCAGATGTTCGCGGCGGTCACGGAAAGATTTGTTGACAAGAGCCTGCGGAAATTAATAATGTGCCTCAGTGGAAAAGTGCGCGACACTTACTTCACCATTCAGATAGAGGATATCGAATGCAAAAACGCAAACTTTGATCTTGACATCTTCAACTTTGACGTCCTTCCTCTTACGCGTCATGAGCTGTTGGAACGGTAGGACTTTCTTCTCAACTGTGTCCCATGCAACGGTCTCACAGTCCAAAACGAAGCTCTTAGTTCCTTCTTTCACCCACGTTGGAAGCTTAGCAAGGATATCAGGGTATTTCTTCGAAAGATCTTCAGAATTTCGGGAGAAGATGTTGGAAACACCCCTATCACTCCTGCCTTCCGACGGAGCTGCAGTCGCCATACCGATTGCAGCGTCGTGAGCAACAAAATGAATCTGAGCCCTTTCACCGTCGTACTTGTACTCGCAGGTGAAGTCTTTGCCTTCAAATCGATCAAGGACTTCAGTAATGGACTTTGTCGGCTTGGCAAGCATAGGCTTAAGCGGCACGCCGGGCTGCAACCGGCAGTTGTCGCGCAGGTTCAAGATTCCGTGCTCGAGCATTGCTGGAATAATCACTTCATAGCTCGGCAGTTCACTACGCTTATGTTAATATTGAACATGTAGTGGCCGTACCAAGAACATACCTATACACAGACTTCAGTGTGGATTCAGCTTCAGCTAAGTCTGTGGTCGAGGGAGCCTTCCCCTTTTGTGACATTTCGTGGAATATCATCGCCTGGGCTAGAGCAACGAGAACTGTCTTTTCCGCGAGACCAAGCCGTAGTTTGCCCTCAAGCGTTCTGACAATGTATTTTGCTTCACTTGGGCCGCCCTTGTCTTTCTCGATGTCGACAGACTTACCCGCATTATGCGCGTCAGCAGCTGAGAGAAGCTTCTTGATCCCATCTACTTTTCGTCCTTGTGCACCCTGACCTTCGATCGTGGCAATGGCCAGTAAACCCTTGTGTACTCCTTGAACAGTCAGGGCCTTCGGCTTGAACATAGTTGGTTGCTTGGAACGACTTTTAGCTGCAACCAGGCCAAGGTCACCGACTTCATTCTGATCCGTCTTGATATGCTGCAAACTCCTGCCTGTGCTCTCTGAGATAGATTTCATAATGAGAGATTCGCCAATGCCAAGCTCAATGCCAGAGTAATCTGCTGCGAGTTTATTGATCATGAGTAGAATCGTCGGCAAGAGATCGGTAGGTGTAAGCCGCAATACTTGTCGGAGGAAGAGAGAACAATGTGCCAATATCTCAAGTCGCTTGGTAGTCATCTCGATTTTGGAGAATGTTGTGCAAAGAGCTGCGTAGGGCACCGGCTCACCTGGTTTCCAGTCCGGATATGGATCCTTGGTTTTAGACTGGAGTGTGGTCTGCACCTTTTGCCTAGCTTTGACTTTGATTTCTTCTGGTTCTTCTCCTGAGCTTGCTCCTTCCTCATCTTCCTTGAGATCGGCTTCTTCGTCCTCTACCGGCGTAGGTGACTTGCTCAATTTTTGCTCCTTGCCCTTTGCACTATTTTCAGTTACAGAGACTGCTTCCGCATCGTCCTCCGGCTCTGCGGTCTTTGATTTCGCGGCTGCTTTCTTCGCCTTGGGCGCGCTTTTTCTCTCGGTGTCCTTTGCCGGCTTCCGGCGCTGTCGTTTTGTCGGAGGCTCATCATCAGAGTCTTCTTCCTCTTCTTTGACTTGCCTTTTCTTCCCTGTCTCAGACTGTGCATCATCGACTTCTATTGCCTCTGCATTCACCTCTTCCTTGACCTCATTGTCCATCTCCGTATCATCATCCTGCTCTTTCTTCACCTCGTCAGGCGATGAATTGGGTTCCTCGTTCGATTCGTCGCTTGTTTTCTTAGGTTGCGATTTCGTCGAGAATGATAATTTCGTTTGCTGTGACTTGGCTGCGTTGCCATTTGGCTTACCGAAGAACTTCCTGAACAAGAATAATTCAGCATTATAGTCAAAGGTTAAGGGCTGGTTAGGCTTCGTCGCACGTCAATGTAGTCTGAGAAGGCTTCACATACCCGAGAGTAGCCTGCTTGGGCGGCATGGCTTGCAATTGATGGACTGGGAGATTGCCGTAAGCAGCGAAAAGGGAGCCGCGACTGAATGAAAAGGATGTAATGGAGCGCACTGAAATTGAAGAGGAGCGCAAGGAGCTATATGGTGATAAAAAAGTCCAGGCAGAAGTGCTGATGCGGGGGGGCATGCTCAACCACTCCAGCTGAGGGTTGATGAACATCGCAGGCAGGTGCGACGCGACCGGAGAGCGCGTCGCAAAGTAGCACGTGATCGTGACTGTGCTGACATCATGATTTAGTGGTGAGATTGATAGAGGAAATTCCGCCTAGCCCAGATGCAACATCCGTCCTTCAATAAATTTTCAATCCATGAAAGTTAGGCTACAGCCTGTAATGTGATTCTTCAATACACAAAATAGTACTCGGGTTTTCTGAAGTCTCCAAAGGAGCTCCATCCCGGCCAATCGAGTAGCTGCATTGCAAGCTACCTCCTTCTCATACCACAACCCATACACCAAGCCCATCATTCGACCTGGCGCCCTTCTTCTGGCAACGCGCTCCCCCCCTGGAGCTAAAGACCGATACATCTCTTCAACCTCCAGCTATGTCGCAACCTTCGGAACGACCCCATCTCACACCACAATTCTGTTTTAACCAGACGGCTCTACGAGGTTCGAAGCCCGTCACAAGTTTGATCCAGCGCACTAACTGATCACAAGCGGGCTGACAGATTTCCTACGAATCTCACGAGGCACAATCGATGACTCGATAACCCAGAATCTAAACGCGCTTCTCACACCCGCACATCGCGGTTTCGACCCATCCTCTACCTCCGCGAGACAGTTATCCTCGCCTAGCCAAGCGATCCCACCTTCGCAATGCAATGAGTTTAAAGAACGGGTTTTGTTCCCGTCATGGGCTGTACGATCCGATGTTCTAGACTATTGTGCTGGCGTGGCAACATCTCCCGACCCAGATGACCCGGACAGCGTTCTCAGACAAATTGAAAACTCAAAAGCAAGGGAACGTGTGGTGGATGAGCGGCTGGATCCATACTCTGGGCGATACTTTCCACGGGAGGCTAGGACAGAGAATCTAGCTATGTTGATGAGGAATGAGAGGGCTGTTGAAAAGATTATTCGAACGAGGACGTGGAGTTTGATCGGGGAAAGATGTGGAATCAGCAGCGACTCCGCTGAAGAGTCTTTTGACAAATGGAGAAAGAATCAATCGAGATAAAGGCCAGCTAGCAGGTTCTGAACGTCGTCGCTGACGCCAGACGATATGACTGCTGCAAATCTCGAGCTGCAGACTTACACCCGACATCAATGTTGCAGATAGACTGGAAGGACCGGACTGAAGAAGTTATAGATCTCATCACTATCAGTCTCTTCTTGCTGGGTATGAGATATAGAAAAAGCATGGACATTCAGGCCTGGAAGGAACCAAGAGTCTAGCGCAACGTAAATCTGGTACATAGCGTTCATTGTACATTACTTTTGTATTATCGTATTCTAAAGGTCCCAAGGTCAACATAGGTTTAGCTATATGCTCATTTAGAACAAGAGCGATAGTGCTTGATGAGGGTATCATTCCTGAGGATACCGTTGCAGTGATGAAGCTTGAATATTCAGACTTTTGGCAAGGTGTTGAGGACTCTGCCCTCTCCAAGTCGCATATGGCCGACTCGCTGCACCTCGCAAAAAGCATGCCTGTATGCGCATGACTTCTTTCTATATCGAGACAGAGCGTACGGCACTGAAAGCGGAGAAAGCGCCACGCAGAATTGGTGAAGCCAAACAACGTTCATTTTTGCAAATACGCCACTCGACATAACAAATGATGAGAGCCAGCCAGACCACTGGACACTCTATCTCCACAGGATCAAATGGCATCGCAAAGGTCACTCAATTAACGCACGATAAGCAAAAAAGGGCATGTCCCACCCATCCCACAACTCCGATCCATCTTTTCACGGACTTCGCGCAGTTGATAGGTACAGACGGTTGGATTTTGCTCTACGGGGCCGGGAACGGAAGACTATTCATGGTAGAGAAAAGAATAACCCTCAGCAAGCCGCCTTAGCGGAGCCACGATGGTAGGTATAAGATTACCTGACTGATGATGGTGGGAGAAGAAGGGACACGGGGCCGGCGAGAATTTATGTTGCCAGATGTGGACCGTGCAGTGCTTAGTCATGATACGGCTAGGCGGGAGTGCCAGGCGGGTCATTTTTTCTGCGAGGCGGGCATGGTGGGTTTGGAGGGAAGAGATGAGTGGGGCTAGTCATTGAGAAATATTTAATTTGGCATTTGAGATGTGCACGTTCAATCACCAACAAACAAAGGACGGCTTTTTGGGCTTCATATATTTATTGCGAACTACATTACTGCCCAGAATTCGTTTCCAGTCGAACTTCCGCGAAACAGTCAACCGTAACTATTGGTCACAAGTAGACCTTCCCCAACGGTATCGTCCGGTAGACGAAAAGAACCACTCTCTAGTAGAGACGCTTGGGAGGGCTCATGGTTGCCTTGATGGTCAAGGAGCCAACGTTCTGCCAACCCTTCTTAAGCAGAGAGACGAGATAGTTGATGGCCAACATGATGTTGCCAATCAACTCATCCTCGGTCATGCCAACATTGCCGACGGCAACACCCATGCACAGAACCTTCTTGAGCTGGAACTTGATCGTGGACTTGACCTCAGTGATCTTCTTGGCGAGGTCTTCGGCGTGGGAGACAGGAGTAGGGAACTTGCCCGCCTTGGACAGACCAGGGCCGAGGAGACGAGGGATCTGCTTGATGAGGACATCGGAGGCGACGAAAGCATCGTACTTGCGAGCGAGCTTCTTGATGAGCTTCTTGTTCTTGTTAAGCTTCTTCAAGTCCTATGGTAAAGTTAGTTTCTTGTTCCGCTTTGAATACGCACTGCTGCACTGCTTTACTTACGTCAGCGCTCATGGCATCGACGCCGTGGTGCTTAGCACGATCGATATCGTGCTGGTCACCGAGAACGCAGATGGACATGCCTACGGATGATCAGCTTTTGCACATGTCGCGCTTGAGATGGTTATGTCTGTTTACTTACGAGGACGGGGAACGGTGGGGAGCTTGACAGTGCCCGAGAAACGCTTGTCACGCTGGGGATCATAGTTCTTGAGGCCGATCTGGAGTTCGACGGTCTCGAGGAAGTTACGCTTCTTCGTCTCGTTGGAGTACTCGAGGAGCTCCTTGACGTTGGTACGGACGCCGGCAACAGAGATTTTCGACATGATGGCTGAGTGTCTCCCAAGGGAATATCGGTATCCTTTGGTGGCTCTGGTGCAGTGGTTTGAAAACAAGAAGAGAGTTCCGAGGCGTAGTATTTGTGGTGGGCGAACTTTCGCTTACCAAAACCCCACTAGTACTAATTTAGGAGACCTCTTGGCACCATCTCGACACAGTCACCCTTCAATGAATGAAACCATGGAACTCTACACGAAAGAATCCAATCAAGGATACAAATTAAAGCAGACTCCTTTAGTTTGATGGCTCAACGTATGGGTCAACATAGGAGTCAAAGCAAAGCCATACAAATGGTACTGCGTAAGTCGCATTTTCACTAAGAATCTGCCTCGATACAATACCACGCTTACATGGACGCTTACATGGAGATGCGTAGTCTTTCATACGAAAAGTTTCATTATTAATGGTCCCAAGTGCTAGAGGAAAAGAAGTATGTATATCTCCTACACGACGATAAGACTAATCGCGCTATACCGTGATATTGTACAAAGTGTATTCTCCTCACATTTCAGCCCACCCATACGCAGACCGAGTCAATGCACATGACCTGAACTCCTAACCTTTTTCGCCGAACCTATGAGATAGATGCAAACCGCAAGGAGATATGCTGTCGAATATGGTTGCTACGGGTATCGCATCATAGAGACCCAACGCCAAATCCGCATTATTTTGTGAAATCAAATCGAAGGGGTATGTGATTGGACCACCGCCATGCATGCCACCACGCCGAACAAAAGCCAAAGCCGTTATGGTACAATAGGAAGGCAAATCTGGGTTTGAATAATTTATCCAGGAAAGCCCAATACCTAAATTGAAGTCCCGCTATAAAGAGAGATTGGGATTAATGCATGAGTTGCTGGTTGCTGCCGGGCTCGACGACGTTATCCGAAAGGTTGATCAAAAGCTGAGCAAGGCAGCGCTTTGTGGCAGCATCATCACGTAGAACCGATGAGAAGGTGGCGTCACGGAGTGGCTCTGGAAGACATTGACGAAGAGCTTCGCGCGCTCGAGCATTGTCGCTTAAACTATTAGAAGTTAGAATCGCGGCATATCTATATGATTGGTAGTTACATACCGAAGGAAACAGCGGACAACATGCTTAAGCAGGCGGACAGTCTGCTGCTCCACAAGTTGATTGACCATATTGCTGAGCACAGTACCAACCGCGTAGAAGCGCTCATAAGTCTGGCAGATGTAGGCTAAACCTATGTCATCCAGCAAGATCTTCTGCACAATAAAGATAGCAACCGTCTTGCTCAGCTCAGAGCCCGTCTCCATGATCCGCAGACAGAGCGGGATGATCTCAGTGGTCAAGAGAAAGTTGATAACTTCTGAGGAATCATTCTTGACGAGCGCGCCAATAACACCGAGAGAGGTGAGACGGAGATACTCAAACGGACGCGATTTAGAGGTCGTGTTGAGGAATGGATAGAGAAAGAGGGGAATGTGTGCTTCATAAGGGTCAGCAATGTAGGCAGACGCTTGAAAATCCATGCTCACCGCTCAAGAAAAGTCCGCGGGTTTCGGTGTGAGAGGCAACGCACTGGAGAAGCGCAAGCGCGTTGCAAACCCGGTTGGAGGCCGCAGCCGTCAGTTGGGAGGGGTTAAGTAGGGGGTAGACGGAGATGATCTCTTGGAGGAGCGAAGCCATGACACCTGCTCGGCATTAGCCACAAAATCAATGATAAACAAAGAAGACTGTGCCGCACCAAATGAATGCCAAAGAATGAGCGCGAGCTCAGGCACTTGCTCTCGCTTCTTGCTCAGTTCAAGAAGGGCAGTCTCGCGCGTCCCGGGCTTCATCAACTGGGCAATCCACTCCAGGACCCTCCTATTCTCTTCCGTCATGCCAATTTCTGTGTTTGCCTGGATGTCGTTGGCTGGTCCACGGGGAATGATGCCGCTGCCTGGCATGGCCGAGCCATTGTTGCCCGCGATGCGGTTGTAGTGCTGCTGTTGAGCTGCAGCGGCAGCAGCAGCGGCGGCCTGAGCTTGAGCCTGAGCCTGGGCTTGCGCTTGAAGCTGTCCATGCTGGGCTACATGGTGGGTTGGGTGCTGCTGGTGGCCTTGCGACCAGTCGCCCGGATATTGCTGCTGGTGTGTGAAGAGGTGCTGCATTTGCCGTAGGATGTAGCTTTTGTGGTCGCAATAGTGGAGAGGCCTGTTGTGAGGTTGTTGTTGAACGGGTGGTCTATAAGAGAATGAGTAAGAAAGAGAGCGCCAGCCGTGTAAAACGTTAGTGCGCGTACTGGTGAAGGTGAACAGTGAAGGTTGCAGTAGGAGGTTTGTGTGGTGTTGGCCGCACTCGAGGTGAGGTCGCGAAGTAGACCCCCGCTGATTCAGGCTCGAGCGTTCTCTTGGCACCCTGGCTAGGGCTCGTGGGCTCGTGCTCCTTCCCGATCCTTGACTGGTCGATCGCTGAGTTCGAGTGTCTCTCTCTACTACTACCTAGTCGGTGAGGAAACGTATAGCTCATAGGAAACTGTAACTTGTAAGATAGTTCCCCCATATAACAGGGAGATGGCACTTGTAATTCCCTCAGAGAATAGTGATGAAAAACTTTTCGTCACCGCCTTCCTAATTATCACGGCTTCTTTCGCCATTACTTCAAACATGTATAGACAAACACCTTCCTGAAAGGCTCCAAAGTAAAATGGTAAGCCTCTGCAGCAAACGTTCGGTCTGTTGGGTCCAAATTTCCAGAAGTAAAAGCTGATGAGAAACTTTGATACAAATGAGATTCGTTTGTCACTGTTTGTGTGCCCATGTTTAAAAAAGTAAGACCTTCACCGCACATTACAATGCTTGGCTCGCAGAATACCGCCTGCTACAATGCCCATCGAAGAAGACAAAACCCTGAAACGCCTCGCTCAGCTTCACTTACAACCGCAATTCCGCTAGAATCACCTGAGCCATATTCTTATACTGCCATGTCCCCCCATCCACCTTCTTGAACTGGATGCCATGCAACTGTAGGAGTGGGACCTTTACGATCAGAATTTCAAAAACAATCACCATACTTCCTCCCATGTCATTTTGTACGTGTGTCGAAGTCTCCCCAGCGGGTACTGCGCGACCTGTGCGCGGTCGACGATCATCTCTGTCGTCACTTGCGTCCGACTCGTCAGTATTCGTGTAACTACGATCAGCGGCCGATGGCCGAGTCCGGGAGGATTTGGGGGTTTGGGGATTGCGATGCTGTTCTCTGAATTCATCTCGCTCTCGATCACCACCCATAAAGCCTCCAAAGCTGATCTTGCGGCGATGGCCGCCGCTGTGGGGAGGGTTGGCCGACGACGGAGAGTCCACGCTCTTAGGTAAATCAATGCTCGGCGTGTGCCGGCATTTGAAGCCACCTTTGATTTCATGATATGTTATACCAAGTTGATCTAGGACACGAATGATGTCGGCCTGAATGAATGAAAGAGGTTTGTTGCTTGTCGTAGAGACACTGAAGAGCCCTTTTAGGAAGACTGGCTTAACAGCGTCTGGGCTTCGGCCTGATTCTACTTGCGCTTCGGCAAGCTCCGCATCTGTCTCCTCGGGAACGTTCGATTCCCTGGCCTGCTCTCTCCGTGCTCTCCGGGCTTGGATGCTTTCCCTACGTGCGTGCCCCAAGGACTTCGCTCGATGTGCTGCCACGCGACGCGGACTAGCTGAGAGATCTTCAGAAGCAGCGTCATTTGTTGGCTTGTCTCGTTGCGCGCTCAGGTTCGATCGATCAGAACCACTTGTCGGTGGTGGATTTCCGGGATCCTCTGATGATCTACCCCGTCGGCTCAGCCGCCTTCGAAGGTCGGCTCCGTTCACACTTGTCGAGCGACCGAGTGCTTTAAGCTTCCGTGCAGCACTATTTGCGCTTCCTGGGGGAGAGAGAAGCTCTGGCTGATTTGTAGGATCTGGCTGAAGATGTGAAGTTGAAGTGGATTCTACGTCCTTGTCACGGGGTCTCCGAATACTGAAGCTCTTCTTGGGCGCACTAGACGCTTCAGTGGGGCCAGATATAGCAACAGATGGCGTCGGTGGCGCTTCAGTCCGGTCTCGGTCAATGTTCCTGTGCTTCCGTGTGCTGAAACGGCGTAACAGCCCCGCAGCTGTGCTTTCTTTCTTTGGCTGGTCGGCGGATGGGGAGATGACAGCCGGGGAGATCGTACCGGGCGGGTTGTTGAGATCCAGCCTCTTCAAGCCTTCCGTGACCTCATCCTCGCCGTGCGTTCTTGCCCGCGGTCTTGACCTACCACCGGTGGGCTTCTCACCAGCCATTTCGTATGTGGCCGTATTGGTGTATGCAGCTTCAGGAGCAGGGAGATCAGGCATCTTCAAAGGCTTCTCGCCGGGACTCTGTGGAATGGCAATAGGTCCGGGGCTGGACTCAACTCGCTCACGGTCCCTCTTCTCGCGCACAAGATAGTATACTGACATCAGGGGGCTGTAAGCATTTACGGGGTCCAATCCTCTTGGAATCTCCTCAGTGGACGATGCCGTCAGTTGCTCTCGGCTTGATATAGAGTTCCGTCTCTTGTAAAAATCAAACATGCCCCTCTTCCTTTCTGTTTCCGGCGTCTGTGCTGTAGTTTTGCGGGATGCAAGCCGCACTGCACGCTGGTATTCATCAGACTGGATTGTATGGGTCAATTGCGAGGTGATGTATTCCGAGGTTCCAAAGTCAAAGCCAGTCATCTTTTCGATAATTTCAGGTTCCAATGGGAGTTGTAAAGGTTCTCGGTGTGGTAAGTAATTTTCAGGGGGACTATTGAAGCCCTTGGTCAACCAAGGATGATTCATTATTTCATGAAGGGTCATGCGCTGAGAGGGGTCCGTCTGGAGCATCCTGTGTATTAGATTGCGGCATTCTAGGGCCTATTAGCTGGGGAACAGAGACTTAGGCACACGATGGCTTGGCTCTACTCACCCGTAGACAACCATGGGGGGTAATCCACATGTCCTTTCTTGATCTTGGCATGCAACTGGGGCATGCTCTGGTCATCGAAAGGGACCTTGCCACAAACCAAAACGTAAAGAACAATACCAAAGCTCCATACGTCGACTTCAGGTCCAGTGTACTGCTTAGCCTGCAACAGCTCAGGTGCGGCGAAATACAGGCTTCCACAGAAGGTCTTGAGCTGGCCGCGTGGAGAGAACAAGTTACTCAGTCCAAAATCGATGATTTTAATATCCCCAGTTTTGCTGATAAGAATATTTTCAATCTTCAAGTCTCGATGCACGATGCTATTCCGGTGACAATAGTCGAGGGCACTGGCGATCTGGCGAGCGAATTTGCGCGCCTGCTTCTCCTTCAAACGGCCATGCGAAATGATGTAATCGAGCATCTGTCCTCCGTTGACATACTCACAGAGCATGTACCAGTGGTAATTGGTCCGAACGACGTCACGCATGCCGCAGATGTATGGGTGGCTCAGGAGACTGACAATGGCAGCCTCTCTGGCGGTTCGAATCTCTTTAGAATGGTCGGCTCGCTCGCGATCAGCGGCGCTGTGGTGCTGGTCCTGGGATTGACGCGGTACGATCTTGACAGCAACCTGGTAAGAATAGATGTTAGTACAGTGTCCATTTCGAATGGCATTTGGGTACATGGCTCGTGGAGTGGGCAGGAGATATGTCAGGGTAAGATGTATGCACATACCTGTTCGCCCGTCTCAGTATTCTTTGCCAACTTGACTTTGCCCATGCTTCCAGCGCCAATCGTCTTGCCCAAGGACCAGGTTCCTGTGGCGGGTGCGGTTATGGTAGTGCGGCGCTTGGTGGTGGTAGGGTTGGACGCCGCAGCGCCGGAGCGGCCATTGTCAGCTACTCCATTGATAGGCATTGCAGAAGCAGTAGAGGCATCCGACGCATATCGGGTGTGTCCTCTCCTGGCGGGATCGGTGCGGGTGGGCGTTGGGGCGGCCCTGTCCCTAGATTCGCTGCGGCGGGAGGACGAGTTTGAGTTGGCGACGTTGGATTGTTCGAAGTCGTGGCGCTGGACTGCGTTGAGATTGGGGTTATTGGAGTTAGACTGATTGGAGCGAGTGTGGGAGTGGTTGTGAGTGTGGGCGTGGGTGTGAGCGTGGGCGTGAGTTGGCGTTGGTCGCGACGTGGTGGACTGGGAGCGATGAGGGCGGTCCGAGGGGCTGGAGAGAGCCTGAGGCCGCCGCGACGTGGATGGAGTGCGGACGACAGCTGGAGAGTTGGGAGCAGCGGCCGACATGGCGAATGGCAAGGCTGTTGGGGTTGCGCGGAGCCCAGGAGCAAGGAGCAGATGCGGGTCTGCGATGCGATGGCTGGTGGTGGAATCCGACGCACTGCACGCCCCGAGTAGACGAGGGGCGCTGCCGAGTCGAGAAGCACCCAGGCAACCAGCCGAGGATTCAAGCTGGCGAGCGAGGGCGCGTGTCGAATGCGAGCAGACGAGGAAAGTGACGGGTGGAGAGGCGAAGGGTGAATGGGGGAAGAAAGTAGAAGAAGAGGAGGTGGAGCGGAGGGAGTAGAGGCAGACGCGGAAACTTGGCAGTGACAGCACGCTCAGCAAAGCTCAGCGCAACGCTCAGGCTGTTAGGCTGTTAGGCTGTTAGGCTTGTCTCGCTGTGTCTCGTACTTGTACGGTAGCTGGCTGGCACTGGATTGTCTTTGGGAAGATCTCAGCGGCGGCGGGCCTGCATGACGGTGGCCGAGCAGCAGGCCTTGGGCGCGCACTTGGGCACACGGGGCAGCGCGGGGCCTGATGCAAATGGAGACAGTCTTGATTATGTATATGGTAAGTAACGAGGTGCCAATGAGGCAATTATGGGGGCGTGTTTGGGCGATGATTGAGATGTGGATGAATGAATGGGCTGCAGAGATGGAGATGGCGAGAGCGATGGCGGCCAGCTCGCAGCAGATGATGGACCAAATACAGGTAGATCAAGATCAAGATCCAGATTAAGATTAAGATGGATGGAGTAACAGCAATAGTCGCCTCCAGCACATCAAGCCAGCTTCCCAGCTTTTGCGGTATCCCGCACCCGTAGTACTTCCCAGCCCGCCCATTCCCACCACCCATAGCCCGCCGGGTTTGGCGCCTCATCTATCTGCATGCATGCATGCGGGCGATTAACATCGCAGCACTCGCTGGGAATGGGGAAAATCATCGACTCAAGCTCAAGCTTCAAGCTCAGGGTGTTTGCTCCATACTCCTCAAGGCTGGTTAAGGTTGCTTAAGGCTGCTCAGGGTTTCTCATCTGCACGTCGGGGCCTGCAAACCAGGTTTCACGCCCTCCATCCAATCCATCCAATCCATCCAATCCCCACTTGGAGACCATCCAGGCAATCCAGGAACCGCGTCATTCCCACCGGCGCTCTCATTGCCCTGGTCTCGCCGCTATCTCTGGCTGTACCACTCTCCCCAAGACAGTTTAGCAGTCCCCTAGCAGCCCTTAGCATCCCTCATCTCCTTGTACTTGCACCATCTACCGAGAAGCTAGGCTGATTTCTTCGGTCCTAGGTGGTACATATCCGTGAATTCGCCAGTTCCCCGACAATACTGCTCCCTTGCCGCCTAGCCAATCAAGGGCGAACAACTTGGAATCCCTCCGCTTAGTCAGCCCATCTTCCTTTCTGAACATTTCATCACAAGCCTTGGCACCATTCGGGATTCTCGCCTTGTTGATTCATCGGCCTCCCCAGATCTCTCACCTCGGTCGCCTACAATCAATCTCAACTATCACCGAAGCTGCACTTCTCTGCACATCCTATGTGGCAGACGGCCATGGCTTACAAACGCCCTCGCCCAAACTCTCCATCGTCTTCCCAGAAACGCTCCCGTGGGCCTGGAGCTCCCTCTAGCTACATCTCTCTCGGCACTGAGCTCCCAGACGAAGACGGCGATGATGGCACTTTCATCCCCGTTTGGAAACAAACCGTGACAGATGAGCGTGGCCGTAGGAGATTGCATGGTGCTTTTACAGGTGGATTCAGTGCAGGGTAAGTTACCCTACCTGTGCTTACAGATTTGCCTTCTTGACTCTGCTAAGTTACTTCAACACAGTTGGATCTAAAGAAGGCTGGACTCCAAAGGCCTTCGTTTCCTCCCGCTCGAACCGGATCAAGGATCAGCCTTCTGCCGCCGCTCAACGGCCTGAAGATTTCATGGACGAAGAGGACTTAGCACAGGCTGCCGAGGACCGTCAATTAGAAACTGCACAGTCGTTTGCTGGCGTAGGCGATGCGAGAGGAGCCGCTAATGATGGCTTCTTCGGGCTTTTCCTGACAGAAGAAGAAACCATGGGCGTCAAGATAGCCCAGAAAATGGGTTGGCGACGGGATCAAGGCATCGGGCGCAGAGTGCGCCGACTGGCACACGTCGATGATGGTGCTGCTAGTACCAAAGAGACCTCGTCTGCGCACATGTTTGCTCCGAAAGATGCTCGCATGATGCCCATTGTTCACGAAGAAGTCCGCCGCAAAGGACTTGGTTATCAATCAGAAGCACGTTTAAAATCTGTAGACGAGAAAGAGCCAGACTCTAGACCTTCGCTCCATTTCTTAGAGGGCTCCAAGAAGACGCAGTCATCAAAGAAAGTAGCTCCCAAAAAATCGTCGTTTGGTGTCGGTATCCTCAACGACACCGGTTCCGACGACGAGGATCCTTATGAGTTGGGCCCCAAAATTACCTTCAACAAAACCCTGGCCAAGGAGAAGAAGGCGAAGAAAGCCAGCAAATTCGCAAAAGCAGGAAATGGTGAAACACACGTGTTTGTCTCGAAGAAGAGTTCTCTGAAGCCCACGTTTTCCGTCATGAAATCTTCTCATGATGGAAAGCCGCCGCTGAAAGGCTTCACTATGGCCACCGATATTATAGATCTGCCTAGCAGGCCAAAGTTTGCTCCACCAAAAATTCCCCCAGGATGGAAGTCCATGAAGATTCCACTTGCGGTATCAGAGGCCACTGAAGGTACAGAAACACAAAACTATCAATCAGTTGCAGATGCCGCAAAATCATCCGTCCTCGATGCGAAAAGCCGTGCAATTCTCTTGGGGGAGAAACCCTTACCTGGAAAATCCGTTTTCGATTTCATACCGAAGGATGCCCGAGATCGCCTTGCAACACTTACAGGCAAAATCAACCTGCCTCAAGGCCTGGGTCAGGCTGGCCCAGAGGGTCATGAACCTGCGAATAAAGCATCTACCAAAGACCTTTGGAGTTTTGTTCCGGTATTGGATAAAACCACCGCTTCAGGGGCCCTCGCAAAAGGAGCAACTGGGTGGATGCCATATGCAGAAGATCCGAAGAAACGAGCGAGATATGTTGGCTTTCTAGAGCTGCGTGCTGGCTTGAAAACAGACCTTCCCGAAAAGACTGATGGTGTGTCCGTTGCGGACTGGGCTAAGGAGTTGCAGGAGTTTGCTCATGCTGCTCAAGTGTTCAAGCCTACGACGGGGATAATGGCCTCACGATTCACTTCTTCGACCTCATCTACCTTACAAGGTAGCAGTAGCAGTACTTCTGATGAAAACTTACTCCGAAAACCAGTATCTAAACCAGAGGACCCCGCAGAGCAAGCCGCGAAGCTTGGAATGTATGGGCCGATGACACGCAGTAGCTTCCCGTTCCACCCATCGCGCCTTCTGTGCAAACGATTCAACGTCAAACCACCTCCAGATATACCGTATGGCTCGGAACTCGATCATGAAGATGGAGGCTTCAAACCAAAGACTGAGGAAGTAGTGTCAAAGTCAGCTATGGATAAAATGATGCATGAGATGCTGACTCACGGGCCGGCCCTTCAACGCCCACCGTGGATGGCACAACAGCCCGGGGAAGGCGCTCCTGCTGCAGCTCCAGCTCCAGCGACAGAGCATGCAAAAGTAGATGTAGAGAACAATGAGGCGGTGTCGAAGGAGCGAGCCTCGGAGAACGTGTTTAAGGCTATCTTTGGAGACGACGATGATGATGACGATGGCGATGGCGATGATTAGGAAGGGACTCAGGGTAATTGGCCGCAAATGCTAAACATCACGCTCCACGTCAATATGAAGACTGTGATATGTTCGCTCTCGTCAGTCGTGAACGAATCAGTCCTGTTGCATGTCTCAGCTACTTTGACCGCTTCATGGGCATTAAGACAAAGTCACCAATACCGGAAAACTTAAATAAACTAACCAGATTATTCTGTAAAATGCTTCTGAGATTGCGAATATTTGGGTATCAAAAGGTGCCAAGAAATGTCAAGGCTATGCTATGTACACGCTTGCAAAAGTTCTCCTATATACAGCATAAATCGACCACCATCTACCACTCCAACCGATCATCACAGGTCAGCCTTACATCCCACCTCTCTTCTCCCTTCCACACCTTGCCACCGTCGTTCACACTCGCGATGACATTACGCAAGTCGCTAATCATGCCACCGGGCCCACTGGCAAACACCTCGGTCCTGCCAGCGATGTTTCCTTCAACAAAGCTGGTGACGATCTCGCGGAGATTGGGCCTGTTGTTCACGTGGTCGAGTGTGAGTTCAGACTTTGATACGCCGTGGATGGAGAGCGCGGAGTCACTGCAAGAAGACGAAGACGAAGACGACGACGTAGAGGTCACCACCGGAGCGATTTCCTTGGACTGCATTGACTTCTCCGCATCCTTGTCATTGATGTCAGACGCTTGGGCAGTGTGGGTGGATTCCTGCTCAGCGGCGCGAGTAACAAAGACTCGAATGGATAGACCGAGAGATCGAGATTGGCGTTTTAGTACATCGAGTTCTGGAGTTACCCAATGGAGATCGTTCTTGTGGCGTACAACCCAGATGAGAGAGATGTGGCGGTCGCGAATGTGTGGGCGAGCGGCCAGGTCCAGGAGGACGGGGAGGACGTAAGTGATTCCTGTGCCGCCAGCGATGCAGAGGATGTTTGCGTCGCTGGAGAGATCCTGAGTGATGCGCTCGCCGTATGGGCCAGTGAGTACGACAGAAAGGTTCGCGTCGGCGTTTGAAGGACTGTCGATTTTCTCCGCGGGATTGCGAGTTGTGCGACGGGCAGAGAGCTCTGCGATGCGGCGCGTCTCGCCCTTTTTGGCGCGGAATATGTAGCTGTGTTTTTGGTTGCCGGTTCCGGAGACGGGCAGGCTAAGTGGAGTGAAGGGGTGGGATTGCCAAACGCTGCTCTCAGGGAAGCAGAGATAGAAATGCTGGCCAATTTCCCAGGCATCATGGGGGTGGTCCCAGTCAAGACGAACAACATCTCCGCTGTGAGAATCCGGGAAGAAGGTGATGTTGGCGGTTGCACAACGGAAGCCCATGTGGCCCGAAGGGAGGAAGTTGTAGTGCAAAAGAGCAGTTCTCGCCAGGCGAATACCACGATCGATGCCCCAGAGAATCAACGAAGGGAGCAGGAAGCAGTAGAGCTCTTTCCAGTGGGCCCAGCAGGCGCCAATGTAAATCATGGCAACAACGTAATGGAACTTGCGGAAGAATTCGTAGCCCGTCAGACGGATACCCCAGGGCGTTGATAGGACCACCATGAGGGTTAAGAGGAACATGGCGATGACGCCCCAGATCATGTAGAGCTGTTGAATCCATTCCAGACCAACAGTGGGCTGCGGTTGGTACAGACGCAACTCAATGACGCACCAGCCAATGGTGTGAAGAGTGGATTGAGCAAAGATGATGTAGCCAAGCCAGCGGTGCAAGAAGTTGAAGCTCTGGTAGGGAAGTCCAGTGATGAGAGAGAGGATCGATTCGCGACTAGCAAGGAGGATGGATAAAGGCGTGAGGCCGTAGGCGAGGACACCAATGCGGTCGCTCCATGGACCAAGACTAGTTCTGGTGTTGTAGACGCCGGGCTTGTTCTTGACGGGCGTGACCCAAGTTCCCCAGACAATGCCGATGAAGGACCAGAGCGTAAGGTATGCAGTCAGAGCCACAAGAAGAAGTACCTGCACGCGCGTGGTGCGGCCGAAAACGGGGCGAGCAGCATCGGGAAGAAGATAGCGGCGAGTGTACGACGGAACGGCGTGTTGAAGTCGGGCAAATGCGCTCTTGCGAGATTTGTCTGTCTCGCCGGGCTGGACTGGCAATTGAAGGCGGGAGGGGTGCGATCGGAGGAATTGACGGCCAACGCCCCAGACCAGCAGGATGGCGATGATGGTGACCCAAAAGATGCCGGTGTAGTACATGCCCAAGTCGTGGGACCTGTAGACGACGTCGAGGTATCTGCATGAACCAGCGTCGTTTGTGCAAGGCACGGAACGGTCCGCGTAGCCCCAATGAGGCTCCAGGGCGGCCGCCTCGCTCATGTTCTGAATGTGCCGGGGAGAGAGTAACGAGGCCATGGCTGCGAAGATGGGCTATGGACTATGGACTATGGACTATGGAGGTTTGCGCAACCAGTCAAGATGGAGGCGGAGGAGGGCAAACATGTTATATAAGTCATATCTAGTGGAGGTGCAACGGACAGTGTGTACAGTCCAGTGCAGTACAGTGCAGATGCGATTCATCCAGATGCAAACAAGTGGATTCTGCTCACATCTCGCGCGCACATTGCCCAGGAAAATGAGCAAGTTTGCGCACGATTCGACTCCACAAACTTGCTAGTTTGGGGGGACTTTTACTTACTAAAGGCCCGGCTCCGGCATAACCCATGCCATTCTAAACACCCTGGACTTGGGCAGTGGGGCGACTTGGCCACCATTGCTTGGGCTCGCCCGACAAAGTCCAGAAGGTTATTATAACCACCTCTTGGAGCCCTTAGCCATTCTCTACTGTTGTTGTGTTACGGCCGTTCGTTGCTCTACTTACTATTGATCCGAGTTGACAAGTGTCGGCGTTGCCTCAATCCCTCACCTCACCTCACCTCACTTCAGCACCGCATCTGTCTCCCTTTGCCATCATGTCTCATCACTCGGCAGGAGCCACAGCTCCGTCCACTGACATGGGCGAATGTCTGATCGAAGTATGTTAAGCTATTCATTTCAACCGCTACAATGCCTGCACGACTCTAACATGCCACTGCTGCAGATGACATGGAACTGGAACACCATCAATGCCTGCTTCCTCTCCAAATCATGGCACGTCAAAAACCAGGCCATGTTCGCTGCTTCCTGCATTGGCGTAGTCTTGCTGGTCGTCTCTTTGGAGCTCATACGCCGCATAGGCAAAGAGTTCGATGCCCATCTCACCCGCCAGTTCCAACGACAAGTCCGCGCCGCTCAGGCTCTTGAAGCGTCCAACGCCAACTTCTGCGGCATTCCCGAGGATGGCCCCCGTTATGCCAATTTCAGAGCGACTGGACTCCAGCAGCTGTGCCGTGCCATTATCCACGGAATCACCTTGGGTCTGGCCTACATCATCATGTTGCTCGTCATGCACTACAACGGCTACATCTTCATTTCCGTGGTCCTCGGCGCTATTCTTGGGAAGTTTCTATGTGATTGGATGGTTGTTCGCATTCCCTATGTTGCGGTGGCAGATAAGGAGGAGCGCAAAACGTCGATTGAAGCTGCGGGGCCAACGGGGTGCTGTGCGTGAGCATTTCGCTTTCAACGAGCCAGAGCGAGTCTTGTTTGAGGGGGTGTTTATAAATAGTCACGTTTTATTCCATATACCCAAATTTCAATGACCTTTCGATATGTCATCTTAACTTGACTGGAGTATGACTACTGTGATGGTATTCAATAAAGACATGTTGGGATAAGGGAAATGTCAGTGGGAATTAAGTTTTACGCCCACTGGTTTTAACATGTTATTTCACCCATGGTCCAAAAGCTAGCTAGCCAACACATGACGTTACCATTAAAGCGCCACGACCCGTGGGTGGCGCACTGTGCAGGCCACCTGCTTCGGACATTACCTTATTACCTTCTCGACAGCAGCGCCCTACTCCGGTTATCCTCCTCTAAGAAATCACCAAGTGGGTCACCCTCAAAAGACTCTACAGGAACGCGCATTAACGTTTTCCCAATTCTTGCTCGTCGACTCTTGGTGAGCATATTTCCAACGCCACAGTCCTATTGGAGTGAGGACCCTGATGGAAGCCAAGAGTCCTAGACTCATAATGTGGCGCTATAAGGCAGACGAGAGAAGATATAATAGTCAGTGCTTTGGCCAGGGTGTTTCCCAAGGATACTACATATGGGTTTTACTCCACTTAACTATCGAGATAAATACAGGGCAGGGCGTTCACTTCGAAACGAAATACGTAACTTAAGCAAGGTAAATAATACATAGTAGACAGACCAAGATCTTCGATTTATGCTACTTATGTAGTGTGATGCTATACATGAGCAAGTTTTACTTACAATCTTCCTACCCCACCACCCGGCCCCCCTTCCCGAAGTCATCGGAAAGGAGACCTTAAAGTGGTATAAAATCCGTCACTCTAGATTCAGATCTCGGACTGTGAGGTGGTTGTTCCAGGCTTCGAAATTTTGCAGACGCGACAGGAGACCCAGACGTCGATATGCTACCGAGTTCTGGGGCCCAGGCCCCATCTTTTGAAGAACCAGACCCTGATTAGATCCTACATACAGAAACAAAGCCTTGGTATTGTGCTCAATAGTGCGAACCGGAGGATCGAGGAGAAAATTCTCGGCATAATCTGGTACTTGCCCTGCCACGCGGCTCTTTGTCAACGATATGAAGGGAGTTTCCAACCCAAAAGGAGGTGTTTTGGCCATGTACATAAAACACTCTGTGCATTTTGCACGAATGCTGAGTCTCGCGTACTTGACCCATCCGAAAGGATTTTTACCTAGAACTTTGCTTTTGACAGAAAGGACAGTGAATTCAGGACATTTCTCCCTGAAGTAGTTCGATTTCGCATCGCCATATTGGATTGAGCCCAGTCCAGCGATTGGCAGGGAAGCCCATGACCACGATGGTGCTTGAAGCCCAGCCACTGGAGTGGTACTAAACGAATGGCCTGCGTATAGTAGTCCAGCGGGAAGCATTCCCACCCACATACCTGCAAAGTAGTGGCCAAATGAAGTATTCGAAAATAATGCGGCAAGTCCTGAGAGTGCAGGTAGACGATCACTTTCGTAGGACAGGTCCAACTGGCTGTATTTAGAGACTAGCTCCATCCATGCATCACTCAAAACATCATGGCTTGTACCAGGCACTCCCACCATTGAGATGGATGACTTTACTCGCTGTAGAAATCTTTGTTGTACTGGAAATGTAGAATCATCATCTATAACCCCGCATTCGCATCGAATACTGGTTTTACATTCCCACACCACTTCTTCTGAATGGAAGTGGAGGGTCCGTGGTGAAAGCATCCTCTCTTGGAACACCCATCCTCTAGTGAACAGAGGTGCATCAGGATATGGACTGAGGGGCATTGAGTTGTATGTGAGCCGAAGATGTGCAGTTTCGATTTGGCGACGAAATCTGTAGAACTGTCCTTGGTACTCGACCATCTCGTATCCTGTTCCGGATGGGAATTGAAGAAACTTGTCATGATCTATAGATGCATGTGCGCATGTCCAGCGGTCGGAAAATAAACTCCCGCTAGGATCTGATAATGACGAGGCTGAAATGGTCAAAAAGGCGTTCGAGTATACCGCAGCCATGTTGGCTGATTCGATCTCCCAGTCTTCAGTTGAGTCCTGAATAATACATAGAGCATCGATCCAAAGGTAACGGATCTGCAATGCCTGGCAAACCACAAGAGCGTCTTGGAAGCAGTGTGGAAGACTATCCCAGGGTATGCCACGTAGGTGCTGTGATATTGTTGTAGATGTCGTCTTCAGGTTTGTTCCGGAGCTGCCCCAGCAATAACTTAAGGCTATGTATGGAGCTGCTACTCCTCTTAATTCAACTAATTTGATGTTTCCACCCTCTCTGGAGGATACGTCAAGAACCCGCCTAGGAAGGGGAGTATATTCCGTAAGACGGCACCGAAGATGATTTTGTTCACAATCCTCTAGCCATTGCTTAGTCAACGTTACAAGTCGGGGTACCTCCAACTTGGTAGGCACATCTCGAGGCAATGTAAGTCTACCGTCTTTAACGAAAGCGTCTGGCACATCCTGCGACGTGTGTCTGAATAGTTGCAAAACAAGCCGCGATTGCTGCCCAGGTTCCTCATCTAACACAATCGTACATGCATCGAGATGTTGCTCGATACCCAAGAAGCTTACGACGTTGAGCACTCTGAAGTTCGCTAAATGAGAATGTTTCAGAGTCTTCTCAATTCCAAAAATTCCCCGCAATAAGACTGTACACAATCCGCAACCGTTTGCGAGGCCGTGTTTGAGGTCACGAAGAAATCGATGGGAATTCTGAGGAAGGCCGTTGCAGTAGTCGCAGGTTGATAGGTAGGGGAAATTTGCAGAAACAGATTCAAGCTCTTTCGAAGATTCCATGTATGAATATGTTCGACTAGTCTAGGTAGAGATAAATCTTAACGTGCTAGTTCACAAGGATATTCGTCCCAAACTGGCATAAGAGACAACGGGAGAAGACATGTGGCAGCTCTGCGGGGGAGCTTATAAGTAAAAAGTAAGCAGGGCTAAGCATCACACCTTCTCCCCCGCGAATTTATATTTCGGCTTGCTAATTTTCAACGTAGTATTATTATTTTTGGTTTGTTCACATTCATATACTCTTTATTATTGAGTGGAGCAGACGACAAGAGAATATGGGCTAAATGAGAAATTGTCACGTGGTCTGTTGTTCATATCATAAGCCCTGCACAACTACCTATAACTGCAGCCAAACGTACTCTGCAATATCCTATGAAAATGATCTATGCCCGCTATCGGATTGTAAGTAGGTGGAGGGACGAAACGATCTTTCCGACGAGACGAAATTCCTCAAGTTCGTTTGACTAATGACTCATACTTCATATGTAGCCAAAGAAGTAATTGCAAAAATTCCAAGCCCGGATGAAGCAGGTGACTTCGACTACTTGTTTGCATTTTCTCTGTAACACGAGAAGCATTTGACAGATTTATTAGCAGCTTTTTGATAAGAAGCGCACATTGGTTGTTGTATACACCATGTGAGAGACACAGGCTTCGCGCAGAACGTCGATGCTGTCTTCTTACTTGTTCTTTATTTATTTGCAGACCCAATGCCTAAAAAAGGGCGTCTAATCTCATTACTATAATTATGGGGAGAAGGGCGAGAAAAACCTCCAAAAAAATGTTAAGCTTTATCTCCGCTCCCTTGAACTGATGTTAGTGATGAGTTCCTGCGATGAGAAAGTCGAGCATTCCATACCAGAATCGAACTGGGGGCCTTCTGATTACAAATGATATTACAGTCAGACGTGATAAACCAACTACACCAAGCGGAGGCAATGTATCCTGCATGGATACGCTTGAAATCATGGATGACTAATCTCTGCCTTTAGAGACTACTTATACTTCAAACTTTTGATTGTGGAAATCTCTGAAGACATAATTCACATGCGGCTTAGCATGAGCTGGGACTGAACAAGTTCAATGGAAATCGGAATCGGTCTGACTCAAAAGGGTCTGCTTGCTTTGTGTGCTCATTCCCGGTAGTGCTCGCTTAGTCCAGTCTAGGTGGTAGCTATGTGGGCCAACGCGACCAACAAGTGGTTGTCATTTACTCAGCTCACAACAATCTTCAAATGATATCTACGCGGAGTAAATGGCATTCCTGTGCGGTAATCAAATTGTCACCGGATGGAAACATGAAGTTCCCAAGCAGTACAACACATGATCTGAGGTTTGGCACTATTATCTATCAACACTTCCGTACTTTGAGAGACGCCCTCGCGGCGAGTGCTTTGTAAGAGCACCACGGCGTTGTGAAGGATAGAATAATTTATAATTAAACAATCAGATGCATCTTCCAAGAAACATATAAGTTCATTCGCTCACAATTTGTGCTGAGTTTGTTACGCGCGTAGGCACACACAAATGTGCTGGCTCAACGCTTGTTACCTGACTTGCGCCCTGCCAAAGTATATATTAATGCTAGCACACAGGTTTTAAATAGCTTTTTGAATTTTTATGTACTTAATGTCGCCTACAAGTATGATCAAAAATATTCCAGTCATTTTTTACCTTGATGTTTACCCTTTGCAGAGTATCCAACTATGTTTACAACCACATACCCTTTAAGTTCTCTTTCCATTTCCCCTTAGGCACCAAATTGCTTCATTGTGTCCTAATTTGAGGAAACAATTAAAGCATTTTGACAACTGCCGACTGTGTTGCCAGACATGGCCAATACTTCTCTCTGCTGTTCCTATCGTATCTTACGCCCGTATCACCTCCTTCACGTCCGTAGAATGGTATACTACGCTTGGCAAGCCCACCCTAGTAACCATTGCAGATATTAATCCAGTATTGATCTCCAAAATCTCTCGAATACGTGTAGTTTTCAGGAAAGGGTAATAGTTTAGTGCTGACATAGAGCATTTATGTTGAGGATTTACCAAAATGGGATTGCATGCATCAGAGAGCGGTGACGTTTAAAATGAGAGTAGCATGACCTCGCCTTTCTCTTGATCTAAACTTCCGAACTCTCATTTTAATTTTCGTTTTGGCTGCCTTCATAAGTAATTCCGAACTGACATGGTGTGGGATATTGTTCGCGATTCCGCTTTCAGTCACTCGTGCGGATAGCGTCGAATCGGAAAGTCTTCCAATACCCAGAGGAAAATAATCCATACAATTGGAGAAGATACATCAACGAAGGGAAGTTGCATAAAGGTCACCGTTATGATGGATGCCGACTCACGGACGGCCCGGAGATAGAACTCCCTCTTGTGGGACGTGTGTGGTCGACCCAGACCGAAGGGCAATTTTCATTAGCCTCAGCACAAACTTAAGTTGAAGAACAGACAAACGCTGTGGCTAGTGGGCTTTTGGTTAACTCGGACAAAGGGAAGGATAGGGATGTCATTGATTGGGATGGACCTAATGACCCCCAAGCAAGCCCAGCGACCTGTGACACAGAACATTCCCATTCGTGGCCTTTATTAAATGGTTTGCAAAATCCCAAGAACTGGTCTCTAGCTGGAAAAAGTCTTTGTTACATTCGAAATTACGTTCTTAACTTTTAGTGTCTATATGGGTTCATCCGTCTACAGTGCCGGGGTCGTCGACGTCGAGATGAAATTTGATGTTTGTCGGGTAGCTTCTACGCTTGGTCTCTCTTTATATGTCGCTGGTTTACGGACTTGGACCTATGCTTTGGGCTCCCATGAGCGAGATCCCACAAGTCGGCCGTAACCCTGTATATGTGATGACATTATGTAAGTGCTTGCCTCATTGTACTAGGAAGTGTATCTCTACTCACCTTAGAAGTCATATTTGTATTGCTCTAAATACCTACCGCCATGCCTAGCAATTTCGGCATGCTTCTCGCCTTTCGATTCATTACTGGTCTCTTCGGCTCTCCTGTACTTGACACCGGCGGAGCCACTATGGTAGACATATATCGGCCGCAAAATCAAGCTTATGGGCTTGTCGACTGGGTAATCGGGGCTGTTTGCAGGCCGATAGTCGGGCCCCTCGTGGGTCTATTCGCTGTTCAGGCCAATGGCTGGAATTGGGCGATGTGGGAGATAATGTGGCTTAATGGTTAACTACTGTTTCATCCTTTTGTTCTTCTTTCTTCCGGAAACAAGTTCAGGGAATATTCTCTTCAGGCGCACGCGCCGTTTGCGGGATATGACTGGCGATAAGAAACTGACTTGCGAGCCTGAAATGATAGCTGAGCAAATGACCCCAAAGATGTAAGAACTCTCCAGTTATTTACTGTCTGAGCTAACTCTCTTCTCAGATCGTGCTGATGCTCTTCGTTCGCCCCATCACGCTCAACTTTACAGAACCCATGGTCCTCCTTTTGAATCTATACTCATCACTGGTATATGGTCTCCTGTACATCTGGTTGAGTCTTTCCCAATAGTCTTTATAGAGATTCACGGATTCAACTTGGGACAGCTAGGTATTTCGTTCCTCGGGATCCTTGTCGGAGTTTCCATCATCTTTCCTGGTCCCTGTCTCTGGTTGTATCTATACCAGGAGAAGCAATTTAACGCTAAAGGAGAAATACCGCCTGAGAAAAGATTGATCCCCGCTATGGTTGGAGGTTGTTTCGTGCCCATTTGCCTGTTCTGGTTCGGAGGGTCCGCACGAAGCGACATTCATTGGATCATGCCCATCATTGACTCCTCCTTCTTCCCCGTGGCTGCTTTCCTTCTATTCAATGAAGTCCAGCCCTACATGGTCGATGCGTATCTTGAACATGCAGCTAGCGTTTTCGCAGGCAATGACCTAATGTGTAGCGCTTTTTGTGCTGCATTCCCGCTGTTCGCGACGGCCATGTATCGCAGCTGGGGCGTTGCTTGGGCTAGCAGTACGTTGGCGTTTCTTGGAGCCGAGTTCATACCAGTGCCATACTTACTTTATTTGTATGGAGAAAGAATGAGGCACATGAGCCGTTATGCCAGGAAGGATATCTAAAGATTCTGTATGGAACTTGTCAGTGTTTGATTCTGGACAACCTATACTCCATAATGCGATGCAGCGATTAATCCACTGGCAATCAAGTATAATTAGTGTGAGCTTCAAATATTAATATCCAATCATAAAAGTGCCCATATCATATTTTCCTGGAAACACTGCGTAGAATCGAATGCTTGTGGTGTAGCTAAGGTACGTATTTGCTTCGATAGAGAAGCGATATCCAATATACGTGGTCGTTCCCAAGTACTAGAAATGGAGGTTCTACAACAGGTCTGCTCTCCAAACCACCATACAAAAACGACTACATACGAGAAACCCTGCATCCAGACCTCTCCGCGTACAACCCCCTAATTCTTCCTCCAACCCACAACATATGCAAAAAAAAGAAAACGAGCGTAACCCACCACACCACACCCCAGCCCCGCACCACCACTTCCTCTCGTATCGATACTACCCACTCCACTTTAGCCAAAGCCCCATGTATTTAATCTACTTAGACTATTTTTTCCCCTGCGCAACAAATTCGATGGAGTGAATCGTAACCTTTTCGCTTGTTTTCGCCGTTCCTGGGACATGGGGGATGCTTGGTGGTGTAGGTGTACCTGGATACGACGGAGCCTAGAAAAAGCTTTATATAGCTTGTCTTGACGCCTGGCTACGACGATGTTCGAAGAGGCTCTGTAAAGCTCCTGAGTTTTCAGAACTTGATAGTCGCTATACATATTTTTTTTTCCATTTTTGGGGGCCCGGCATAGGACATAAGTCCTCCAAACTTCAGCCATCATGAAGATACTCTATCTCCTCTCCATTCTGCCTCTTGCCCTCGGCATAGATGTAGACTGCTCAATGAGTGTACGAATTCGTCCTTCTATCTTCCTTCTTCCAATCCTCTCCCTATTCCTCTGCACCCAACCTAACTAACCCTCGCCCCAGGACTCCACCCGTTGCGACTGCATACAGGCCGTCTCCCCTTCAACACCCCCCGTCACCCTCGCCGGCACCGACTGTCGCGTCTGCCGCATCAACAACGCCATGTACTGCGTTCTCTGGGGCAGCTCCGGCACGCGGTACGGCCCCCTCTGCGACCCATCGACCTGTCCCTCTGGCAAAACCTGGAGAGACGGGATCGCAGGCGGCCCAGGAGGAAGCTGTTACTGTGACTGGGGCGTCAAAGAGCACGATCGAGCGCCTTGTCCCACGCCCGCCGGCGACTGCAAATGCAGCCATATTGTTATCAATGGGACAGCGACGAGCACGGCGGCGTTACCGGGAAAAACGTGTACGGTGTGTCCTGCGAGTAGTAACGGGCCGTATATTTGCACTGAGACGGGGAATAAGAAGAATGGGTTTGGGCCGTTGTGTACGGGGAGTGAGTTGGGGCCTGATTGTACGGGGAGGAATTGTGTATGTAATTGGATGATGAGTATGAGTGGTGACGGGTGGAGGAATGTTACGAAGGAGGAAAATGCTGAGGTTGGGGAGATGGGAGTGGATGTTGAGCAGGGGTCGTAGATGGATGTCTTGCTGAGCTCTCGTCGGGAAGCAATTGAGTCAATTTAACCCGTAAATCCATGCCCTAACCCGTTCTGGTGAAGAAATCATTATACTTTTCGAATCGAGTTTGAATTGATTATTGACTCTACCAAATCTGCATCGTTTGACTACCTTGAGACGCAAAAGAGCGTGCACTGACGCTATCCATGA
This sequence comes from Acrocalymma vagum, assembly GCA_028476805.1. Classification (NCBI taxonomy): domain Eukaryota; kingdom Fungi; phylum Ascomycota; class Dothideomycetes; order Pleosporales; family Acrocalymmaceae; genus Acrocalymma; species Acrocalymma vagum. Next base: position 70,410 of record JAQGEP010000204.1, read on the forward strand.
TCTATTTTATGACATTTGAACAACAGTGAACAGAGGAGGCCAGGTTGACATTTGTTGGTGATGAGGAGACTTATTGTTATTTTGCCCAATGTATAAATTGGTTTAATCCAGTACAGGCCGGTTTATGCCCGTGGCCATCCCAGAACGATCCAGCCGTCCATATATTACGCCAATACTCAAAATACACTGTATCCAGAAAATCTCTGTTCCTGGCTGACACATGTTCGCAATATGCCGCAGCCACGAAATAAAAATATAAGTCTAATCCAAACTCACATGCAAACCATACCTTCCCAAACTTTTCTATACTTGTGGTGATCAAATATTGATAGGGAACCTCTCACGAATCTTCTTCCCGTATCGGAAAAACATAAGCGGAAAGGGGATAAAAGCAACAGCCAGGAAGCCCAGTAAACTATTTCCCCATCCATAACCCAGACTCTCATACATGGATGGACCAGCAAGCGGCAACACGGCGCCAAACAAGCAGCGCAGCGATGTCATGCCTGCGACAGCGGAGGCGGCGTACTGCGGGAAGCAGTCGATCATGTAGGTTTGCAGTGGGATGAAGACGCCCATCATGCCGAAGCCAAAGGGGGCGAGAGAGATGATCGGGACAATCCAGTGGACGTGGTTGTGAACAGTCCAGCCGTAACTGTGCAGTGTTAGTAAAAAAGTATCCAGTATGACTAGTAAGGGAGACATACATGAAGAATGCAACAGGAATCAGACAACCAAAGAAGACGCAAGCGGGAAGTCTCATTTCTGGCTCGAAAACACCATTGTTCTTTTTGGCTAGACGGATGATGGTCGCGTCCGAGGTTCTAGCGACGAAGGCGATGCCCATGAAATTACCGACGCCGATACCAAGATAAGAGAGACCGCAGATCTCTGGGGAGAAGCCATACGTGTTCAAGAAGACCGGGGTAATGGTGGTGAAAAGGAGGAACAGGAGGCCGAAGATGAAGGACATGTACAGCGAGCAGAGGAAGACGATGGGCGATGTAGCAAGCATCACAAGGGGTCGGGTGATGCCCTGCTTAAGAATATTCATAGGCGTAAGGCTGGCTGGATCCTTGTTAGATGTCATGACATTCTGAAGTCCTGGCCGATTGAGTTCCTTTCGTAGCTTGTTGGTCTTCCTACCCAGAAGGACGACGTGGTTGGTCTCGCGGTTGAAGACGAAGATACCGCCGGTGAGTAGGCACCCGACAATCAAGACAACCCAAAAGTCCCAGCGCCATCCTGCCCGTTGGGCAATGAAGCCGCCACAGACAGGACCGAGAACGGGGCCGAAAAGTATACCGAGGGCATAAAGAGCCATCGCCTTCCCACGCTCTTGGGGCACGAATAGATCAGCGATCACTCCGGAGCCGATGGTCAAACAGGCGGATCCACCAATACCGGCAATGAGACGCATGACGATGAGTCCACTGAGGTTCGGTGCCAGTGCGCAGCCGAGGGTGAAGGCACAAAAGATGACATTAGAGCAGTTGAGAACAATGCATCGGCCGTAAATCTCGGAGAGAGGGCTTAGGAACAGAGGACCAACCTAACGTAAATTAGTAAATGTAGACCAGTTTGCTGCATCACATCATACCGAAAATCCTAGGACGAAGACACTGATAGATAGAGCACCTAGATATTGAGAGGTGTTGTGGAAATCTTGGTTCATGAAAGGAACGGCAGGAGCGAAGATGGAAGACGCCAAGGGGCTGAGGAAAGTGATTGCGCTGACAAGTGCCAGCGTGAACCATTTTCTTGACTGCGCGAAGTTTCTAGGTTGATATTGTTAGAAAGCTGTTCATTGTATTTGTATAAGAAGGTCTTCTCTCACCTTGGGTTCTCAGGATCCTCTTGCGCTTCCCATCCGACGAGGCCATTGTCAAGATCCGACAAGGGATACCGTTCTTCAGGTAATGCTTCTCTCTTGGTGCTTTTTCTTGACAAACGTTTCTCAAGTTCCGTCCCCATTTGATCTTTAGAGCCTCCAGCCTAGCAGAGACATGTTAGTAAATGCATGAACTACGAAATCCAATGCGCGCAAAACTTACCTTGTCTTCATCGTCAACTTCATTAATTGGTCGTCCTTCACCCTTCTCCAAATCAACCCCTTTTTCCAAGTCGACTGGCTCCTCTTCCGAGCTGCTTCTCGATGGGGCTGAGCCCATTTCCTTGGTGGCACCTTTGATAGACATGATGGTTGCACAGCGCGTCCTGCGCTCGGCCGAGGATAGACGGTCGTCCGAGTGCGGCGGACTACTTAATCGCGGGTGGTGTGTAGAAAACTCGCCTAAGTTGTATGCGGGCGCACAAGGTGAAAGCGCAACCTCGTATCCAAGGCTTTTTTGCTTGCTGGGCGAAAGGCTGAAATGTGCGAGGAAGCAGGCGTCATGGGATGCAGCAGGTAGCTGTCATAAATGCACTTTTTTCTAGACAGCAGGCGGGAACCTTTTTGCGTATGGGCGTGTGAGCCAGAACCCCCGGTAGGCCATGGAGCCAGCCCTGCAACCCTACATGAGGCGCCAGCTAGCCTGATTCGTAGACGATCCCTCGGCCTCGCTCTTAGGAATCCGCGAGACGGAGCGCAGCAGACGGAGGCTCGATGGCCGCTTGGAGGGATTGATTGATCAGACCGATCATGGCTTTGAGGCATAGCTCTTCTCGGCGTTTGAAGCCTAAACAGTACAAGAAGCTTGGGGGAGAGGGTTAGGCACTCGGTAACCTGTACTGAATACTGAAGTCGTACCATCACCATCCACCATCCATAGTCCCAAAACAGTCTCAAAACAAAACATCCTTTTCTGTTGTCTTGGTGATTGCTTTCGCAGATAGGCAAGAAAATCAATCCATGGCCCCGCAGATGCTCTTCGTGTGGAGTCGGTGACGCTAGCAAACACCACAGCGTGGGTGCCAATGGTAGTCGTAGGATCCGCACACCCGCAGCTTCTTCCCTTCTTCCCACATGTTTTGTCCCCTCCGTTGCAACAGTCAACAGGATCCCGTCCCAGTTCGGTGATACCACCCGTGTTTGCTCTTTTCCATGCCCCTATCTCTTCCTGAGGCTGCGCAATGCTCACTTGACCATTCGGGCCCGAGGCGCGCAAACAATACAAGGGCCCCACCGCTTAACACCGACAATCTCCACCCTCCACATCCAGTCAGTGGGCCCTCGTCGAGCCACCTACGTCGTAGGATTGGCTGTCCCTTTAAGTACGACTAACTCCGTCGTTGCTCCCGGACAACCTACTGCATATTCTTATTCATTCTTCATCTCAAGCCATCAATTGAGTCACCCAGCTCCTGCGTCAACTTCTCCTATACATCATTAGCGTGAGATCATTGTCAGACACAATTGTCAGAAGGTGGTGGAGTCATGAGGCGTCGTTGATTTAACGTGCAAAGTAATATCAGCTCGGCCCGTTACGTACCGCTAAGGCGAGACATTTGGCACCCACCGGCCTGGTCGGATCAGAGAAATAACATTTGTTTGTTGCTTGGTCTAGCAGAGCCTCATGGCTAATAGTTGTTGGGGGGAAAGGGG
>JAQGEP010000205.1:0-73561 GCA_028476805.1 Acrocalymma vagum
TGATAACAGAATGTATATAGCTGGCGCATCGTAACGGCCCATACCCATAGGGTGCATGGCCATAATAGAACACACACACACACACACACACACACGTGGAGATGGGGTAATTAGTCTTGGTGGTACAGACGAAGAGGCATCAAGATAGGTCTTGTCGCCTCCATATAGAGCATGACCTAATGGGGAGGTGCGGCGAGCTCCAAAACGGTACCTATGACTCGGCAGATCTGAGCTAGAGTCTCAAAATAGTAATGAGATCCAGCGATCAGATGTAGGGGTTCATGTGCATATACGCGCCAAACTGCTCCTGGCCATGCGTCGTGTCACAGCGCGTGAGTCATAGAGTAATCGCGTGCTCTACTTCAACAGAACTTTCAATCTATTGCCGAATCGTAGAGATGATGGTCGCTTATTAGGTCGTAAATACGGGATATGCGAGAACGCCGAGCTTGCGGAAAGCGGTGCTTCGTTAGCGGACTATCATGGTACAAGCCTGGAAGTATTAATTTAAACGAATAAAAACGCATTTCTTTCAAGTTCGAAATATAATAAAGCCCAAAAGTATCTCAAGTGATTCCAACCCTTACAGCAATAACGATCCATCTAGAATGCTCGGCCACGTATCCATCCATGTCTTGGACCTTGAAGCCTCACTTCAATTCTATCTCACTACATTATCTCCACTCTCTTACAGAGAAGTGAGATTTCCTTTAGTCGTTGGCCTGGGTTCCACAAACTCTACTAACCCCATCCCTGACCTCTGGCTCCGGCAGTATACACCGGACGATCGAAATAGCTACGCGGAGAAACCAACACCCGTCCATATTTCGTTTTATGTTAAAGAGCGGAGGCTTGTGGATGAGTTCTATGTTGCTGGGATTAAGGCTGGCGGAAAAGATAATGGCAAACCAGGTGTACGACCTTGGATGGAGGGATATTATGGCAAGTATAAGTTTGATCGCAGTTCATGAACGTGGGTTCTGTTCTAACTAGAGATAGCTGCGTACGTTCTTGACTTAGATGGAAATAACATCGAAGTTGTACACTTCGGTACCAAGATGAGTGTCGAGCATTAAGAATTTCGAAACAGCTTGGCTTATCGAGGCTGACATCCTATTCACATTTATACCTCGTTAAATATTGCCTATGATGCTTGGCCTCGTTACCGTAGTTTCTCTTACTTCGAGATACTAGGTATAGTATCTTAACTCTGTGGCCTACTCGCTAATTTGTGCTGTAACCTCAATGAATACCAACACTCTATTCCAACCCCGGATTTCCCAGATTGTGCAGAGAGAAGTACTTGAGGACAGAATAGACCGCGTCGGTGTACGAGCTGGATGTGACGATATTTAGAAGACGGATTAGGGAGAATAAAGCCAGATCCAGCTCGTCTTGTTGCGTTGCCTTCCCAGGCAGCACTTTCCTCCACATGGCCCTCATTCGGCAGGACGTCCTCTTTGCTGCGTTGACCTTGCCTAGTCCGACTGTCCTTCGGCCGTGGCGAGCGACGTCTCATACTCGCATGTGTAGACTAGGGGCGGTCGACCTCGCTTGCGTTGTGATGCCTACGGGAATGAACTGGCAGCGCTTTTCTCGGAACGGACGAGACAAGGCTGGTCGGTGATCCACGTCGAGGGATGAGTGTGAGAAGACACAAGAGCATAAAATACTTTAAACTCGTCCCACTAACAGGGAGGGCGGACGACCCGCTCCAGCCATAAACTTGCGCAGGAGGCGATGATTTGTGGATATGGCTGAAAAGAAAAGTGCCGTATGCAGCTCGGAATAGTGTAGAGTCTTGCCAAGCATGGCCATCATCATCAGCTCCGCTGGTACTCATCCTCACGAACATAAACAATTCAAACTCTTCACGACCGTCAGAGGTCGAATTAAAGCATATCTCTACGGCCCTAAGGATTACAGTAATTATGTGAGAAACCATTAGTTATCTAACCATGCGATAGCTATATTACTAAATATATAGTGACTTTCCGCCTTCGTATGCTGTTACAACGACGGCGTTTCGCTAGTAACGCTTAGTTAAACCTACTTGCCAAAGCGCAGGCTTTGGTTTCTAGGGCCACTATACTCTATTATAACTCATATCCTTTCTATTTATTGTATTCCCCTTCAACGAGCCGAGACTGGAGCTTGCTTGTAACGGGGCTACTTGGGGATAGCCTCGAAGGGGTATGGTGAGAAATGAGGGGACAGGAAGCGGTAGGTGAGTCACGTGAGTGTGAACGTCAATCGGATACTGTGTAATAGCTGTGAGGGGCGTCACGCAGTAGGATCCAATAGAACAGGATGCAGGAGGTCTGAATCGTGGATTGGCGATGTCTCTCTAACTAGGACTATCTATGTGTTTATATATTCAAGCTCCTAGGGTGGATTCGTGATGATTGGTGGACGAATCAATCACGTGACTTACACATCGTGTCTAAGTTGTGATCCTCGGGATCCTCATACACTCTGTTGAGCCACTCGATTTCTCATTCGTCCAGGGAGCGCAGATGGGCCTCCTGAGTTCCCCGCCCCCTGTGATACGATGTGAATCTGTTTGGTATAACCATAACAGTACCCATAGTTTTTCTCGTTACGGAGTGGTTCTCGCTACGTAGTGGGGGATGTTATTCGAACACCATACTTAGAGAGCGACATAAGAATACCATGATGCCCTAATCCATAGCGCTTTGTGCTTTGTGGGTCATTCCGTACAATCAATCTCATAAATTTCCGACAATCTAGGAGGCAAACCCATATTTAACCAGTCTTGACCGTTAAACCCAAGCAACTATGTGTTCGCCCATTCACCATTGTAGCGCAAAGTTGTTCACACGATTCGTGCGACAACCCTCTGTCTCACTACGTAGTTATTTCGAACCAACCCAACTCCAACCCTCTTGTACTCTCCACGCACACCAGTTGGCCTGACAACCAGAATATAGTACACCGTAGCGCCACTCATCCTCCCTACGACAACACATCGTTCTTCATGAAGTTTCTTGCCGTCCTCAACGTCATATCGTATCCATCCTCTTTTCTTTCTGTGATCCAAGATAGCACAATGATCCCCTTCTAGCTCCATCGTGCATCCCTGAAACCTTCCTAGGTTTGCGATCAGGGCATGTTCGCTGTCCTTATCGAATCGGAGTCCATCCACCCAGTCAACGCGGCCAAAAGGAACAGCTACGAACCGTACCCCTCCGGCATAGGCCATCCATGACCACGACGGCACACGCCGCTCTCTGTACGCAATCCGTTCCAACTTCTGGTCAGACGCCTGCCAGAGGAGATTCCTGTGAAGATACTTCTGAAAAACGCCATATCTGCCCTCACACTTAATAATGCGTGAAATACGAGCCGCTAACCCAGATATAGCAACGCATCTGTCGGTCTTCTCTGTCAGACCACGCTTAGAGTAATTTTCGAAAAGGAACTCAAGGAATCCCACGGCACGTTCCGCACTTGATTCCAGGAGCCGGGTCGGGAAGTTTGGATCAAGCGTGAAATATGTCTTCTCCAAGGAGCTGAGTATAAGATATCCAGTCAGAAATATGTTAACGTCAGTATTACGGAGCTCGTACCTTTCCAGCCTGGTGAGGTTTTCGCAATAAACTCCTTTACCGCATTCCCAGTACGTTTGATTGGCGCTAAAGTGAATAGTCCGCCGGGCTAAAACTGCTTCTTGCATTACCCATGCTCGATGGTTGAGTTGAGCCTTGCCCACATCGTCATCGAAATTATCGATATCAGTGCTGACATAGAACCGTTCGCCTAAGTTATTCTGAATATAGGCATACTCAGTGCTCGCATCTCGCTCGAGGAATCCTGCGTTAGAATCAACGGCCGAAGTTGCAGCAACTACGCAGTAAGCCGCCGAAAAGACGCTTTCCATTTGGTTAGATTGAGCTTTCCAGTCCTCTCCATGATCGCCGTATTGGATGATGCAGAGTGAATCGATCCAGAGATACCGGACGCCAAGTGCTCTGGTCACTTGAACTGCGTCTTGGAAGGTTTTTGGCAAATTATAAATTTTAAATCCGCTCCGCCGTTGGGCAATATTCTCCTTGGTTGTACAGTAGGCTTTCTTCTCTTCATGTAAGAGATTGCCCCAGCAATGGGATAATGCAACATATTTTTGCTCACTTGCTTCTGAGGCAAGTATTAGACGCACGGAACTCGGATCATAACTCGAATCTCTTGGATCACCAACGCAGAGGATTCTAGTCGGAACGGGCGTCTCGGATTCATCTTGGAGCTTATTGCAATCGTGGTACTCGTCACACCAATCGAGCCAGGCGCGAAGCAGGGCGAATCGGTGGGAATCATCAGATTCGGGTAGGATTGGGAGGCCGACCGGAATGCTGCGCTCACTACGGGTCACATATTCTATGGTAAGACATGTAATGAGCATGAAGTATGTGCAGTGCGCAAGAGGATTGAAGACACTAACCTGGATCGGAACACAGCCGCAAAAGACGTGGGCCCCGTAGTCCTCTCCGAAGTGCCGTGTCATCTCGCACTATATCAATAGTTTCATCATCGTCATTCAAGCAGTGCTTAAATGCTTGGTACAGTACTCTGCAGATTGGACAACTTTCGGAAGAAATACCTATGTTTGAAAGACTTGCCTTATAAATCAAGCCCAGGTTTGCTTCCATGATTGCGCTGCAGCAGGAGCAACAGTGAGCAGCGGCAGGCGGCACCCTCGAGGGGAAACCAGCGTAAAGGGTTTTAGCAAAGGCATTGTCGAATGAAAGAGCCCAATCGTTGTACTACTTCCAACTCGTATCAGGCGCAAGGAAGATGTCAGAGCAAGCTGCAGACTACTTACCAACTACACCACCAAACACGCCAGCATTAGCAGCAGCCTCGCATATCAAAGTTCGCAAGTCTACTTACGCCCTACACCACCAGACACACTAGCATTAGTAGCAGCCTTGCATATCAAAGTTCGCAGGTCTACTTACATCCTACACCGCCAAACGCACCAGCATTAGCAGCAGCCTCGCGTACCAAAGTTCTTAGGCATACTTACACCCTACACTACTAATTAGTAACAGCTTTAAATATTAAAGTTCGCAAGTCTACTTACATCCTACACCACCAAACGTACTAGTATTAGTAGCAGTCTCGCATATCAAAGTTCATAGCTCTACCTACCAGCTACACCAGCAAACATGCTAGCATTAGCAGCAGCCTCGCATATCAAAGTTCTCAGGTCTGCTTACGCGCTACACCACCAAACACACCGGTATTAGTAACAGCCCTGTATATTAATGTTCGCAGGTATACTTACGCGCTACACCATTAAACACGCTAGCATTAGCAGTAGCCTTGTATATTAATATTCGCAAGTCTACTTACGCGCTACACCACCAAACACGCCAGTATTAGTAGTAGCCTTATATATTAATGTTTGCAAGTCTACGTACGCGCTACACCACCAAACACGCTAGCATTAGCAGCAGCCTTGCATATTAATGTTCGCAAGTATGCTTACGCCCTACACCACCAAACACGCCAACATTAGCAGCAGCTTCGCATATCAATGTTCGCAGTCTACTTACGTTCTACACCACACGCTAGTATTAGCAGCAGTCTTGCATATCAAAGTTCTCAGGCCTACTTACCCACTACACCACCAAACACGCCAGTATTAGCAGCAGCCTTGCATATCAAAGTTCTCAGACCTACTTACGTCCTACACCAGCAAACGCGCCAGCATAAGCAGCAGCCTTACATATCAATGTTCGCAGGGTTATTTACCGGCTACACCACCAGACACACCAGCATTAGCAGCAGCCTCGCATATCAATGTTCGCAGGTCTACTTACGCCCTACACCACCAGACACACCAGCATTAGTAGCAGCCTTGCATACCAATGTTCGCAGGTCTACTTACCAACTACACCATCAAGCACGCCAGCATTAGCAGCAGCCTCGCATATCAATGTTCGCAGGTCTACTTACACCCTACACCATCAAACGCGCCAGTATTAGCAGCAGCCTTGCATATTAATGTTCGCAAGTATGCTTACGCGCTACACCACCAAACACGCTAGCATTAGCAGAAGCTTCGCATATCAAAGTTCTCAGGCCTACTTACTAGCTACACCACCAAACATACTAGTATTAGCAGCAGCCTTGCATATCAAAGTTCGCAAGGTTATTTACCAACTACACCACCAAACATACTAGTATTAGCAGCAGTCTTGCATATCAAAGTTCTCGGACCTACTTACACCCTACACCACCAATTAGTAATAGCCTTAAATATCAAAGTTCGTAAGTCTACTTACATCCTACCCCACCAAACGCACTAGTATTAGCAGTAGTCTCGCATATCAAAGTTCGTAGCTCTACCTACTAGCTACACCAGCAAACATGCTAGCATTAGTAACAGCCTCGCATATTAAAGCTCGCAAGCCTACTTACATCCTACACCACCAGACACGCCAGCATTAGTAGCAGCCTTGAATATCGAAATTCGCACGTCTACTTACGCGCTACACGACCGAACGCGCCGGCATTAGCAGCAGCCTCGCATATCAAAATTCTCAGGTCTGCTTACCTCCTGAAGACATGTTGACTCATACAGTTTAAATCCTAGCATATAGAATACTTACCTGCTAAGCATACTATTAGCTAGTGTTAAATATTCTAGTGAAAATCACAACCTACCGTAAATGACCAGTTATTATGCATATTTTTACTCACAGACATTTGTAGAGATGTCGTAGATGGTTGTTGGTCGGTGTCCTAGTAAGAAGATATCCTTGACGCCTATTTATAAAAGTGGGGTAGCACTTTTCTTGGCGGCTGCCTTAATGCGTCAACCATACAATTGCTCCACTGGCGCCACGCAACTATCAGGTCAGGTGGCAACATTAGTAAGGATAATAAATTATGATTGTTCATAAGTGGGATATTAGTGATACTTGCAAGCAGAAACTTGATATATTAAATACCTAGCCTCGCTACAGCTATCAGGGAGGATGGCCGACCCTCACTGGCTACATCCTTGTGCGAGGACTACATTTGAGGTTAAAGAATGGAAAGAAGTACAGGAAATGTGCTACTGAGGTTGGCGTTGAAACCAACAACCCTTTTCGGTGTGGCGTTGTGCACAGCCGCACTCACTAGCCACATCTCGCTCCGATGGTCTTTGGTCACTGGAAGCAGACGCGAAAGCAACTGGCAGCGATATTTGAATTATAGGTCTTTAGCTTAGTACCGCTTTTTCCTTTCTGCCGTTGTGATTATCCGGTGAGCACTCGTTTAGCAGTCTGTCGGCGGTTGCATGATGCCGTTTTCGTTTCACCGGAAAACTCAACGACTACATCAACACACACATGCATGGGCAATTAGTAGTTGAAAGAGCTAGAAATAGAAAACGCATACCGCCTTTCACAGTACCTTCTAGCAACAATGTCGTTCAAAATTTAAATGCCTAGACCATGAATTCAATATACTCACGCGCACGGGTAGTTCTCGGGTCACGTTTTTTTGCCACTTGGACTCAAGAGATCTCACTGGTCCACACTGCAATTGAGCACCGAGAATTTGGTGTTGCCACCTCAAATTCATCCCCAAATAAAATAGTGAGTGAACAATCTCCGAATGAAGCGCCAGTTCTCATGCCTCCTCTTTACGTTGAGGATCCTAATCCGCATTACACTGTTGCGTTGTCGTACCCCTGACAATGACGGATTGGATATCATTTTGAGCTGCAGAAGCATCAGCGTCATCCGTGTCTATTACGGAGATGTTTGCAGGAGTAACCTGCTTTTAGGGGAATAAAGTCTGCTATCGAGTAGGATTGAGGCGTGACAATGCATCAGGCTAACCTCAACCTGGTGCAAATGTAGTCTGCAGATGAAAGATTTGGAGTCGTAAAGTCTAGTGATTGAGGTGGCCTCTTCGAATCATATGCAATGACGTACAGGTCCAAATCCAAATCACCAGGTAGAATCACCTGGGTATCGATATTGAAGCTAGACTTGATATGGCATAGGTTATATCACGACGGCGCACGCGAGCAGTAACAGCTCGAATTATACATTGACTGCAGCATTACGGTCTAACTTCATGTTCCGATCCGTGTGCTTAATTACCTATCATTCGACACTTGCAGTATCCAGCGCCCAGGCATCGCACTGTCAGCAGATCTGAGCATGATTCAAGTAGTCCCTGCGGCGCAAATCAATTTATCAGCTGCAGTGGGAACGAGCAAGTTAACGACAGCCGTCTATCCTCGCAGCTATTTTTATAATTGCTCCCCTGTAAACGATTCGTCTGCGCATAGACTACTAACAAACAACTTTCCCCGTCAAACATCTGTCCGCAGGACAGTCAACTGTTATTAGGCACATGGAGGCGTGGGCGGACTGCTCGGGCATTAGTATTTAATGACATTAAATCAAGAGGGGGGAACACACAAGTGATATCGTATGCTGTTTGCCCAGGCCTTCTCAATCAACTCCCAATTCTCATTCTCCCATTCAGTCAATGGCTCCATCGTCTTCTTGATTAAGTCTTGAAACGGACCATCTCTGCAGCGAGAGATGTCTAGCAAACACCACTCAAAGATTCGAGGATAATATCCCGCAGAAGCCCAATCAACGATACACAAGGAATCTTCGTGCAGCCAGACAATGTTTCGGTGCGCAATATCTAGGTGACATAATACAAAATCACACTCTTGAAACGATAGACTCAGGCCATTATGCTTTATTCGACGATTGAACCAATGCTCAAGCCTCTCGATAGAGCCATCAAACGAGTACTCCGTCGTAGTCCCCTCGCTCCACAGTAGACCGCGTGAAACACCACCACCACCACCACCACCACCACCAAGAGGGCCAGGCTGAAGACTCCGAAAGGTGGAAAAATGTTCGAGCGCTTTGCCGATTTTCTCAATACGAGAAGTATCTGTAAGTTCTCCTAATACAGTACCTTTCATGTATTCCATGACAATGTATCCAAGATCTCCGTTCTGAAAGAAACGGTATGGCCGCGGTACACGCACTATAGATGGTTCAAGTAGCTGGTAGGCGCAATTAAGGTTCATGTATTCCTCGACCTTGATTCCAGGGCCATATTTGACAACTTCTTGGTCGGAAAGCGGGATGACTGTGTTGCCGTATCTGCCTAGAGGGATTTCCTCCAGAGCTGCCGAAGGTGGATCGGAGCAGTAAGCTATGATTTCTGCATCTGAGGAGGTCAAAAAATGAAGCGTAGAAGGGATTTTCTCTTTTTCTGAAGCGTGCGATGTGGCCATGTCGCAAGCTGTTGATAATGTCGATGTGAAGGAGGAGCGACAAGCTAAGATAAAAGCTCGCTGTTGCGCGAGTACCTTTTTGAAACTTGTGATAAGTCGATGTCTTTCTCTCCCCTTCGGCTCTCTGCTTAACTGACGCGCACTATGTATGCAAAGAATTCTTAACCCTAACGAAGTATCAATCATCATACCTGGTGGTGTTTGCAGGCTCCCAAGCTAAGTACACGTGATCTGTGGCTCAGTACCAAGCGAAAGGTCTACGAATTTAAGCGCTTGTAAGCGCACATCTTCCTAAGGTTTACTACCCACCTTTTTCTATCCATATGGAGTTAATCAGTATCAAAGGGCGTACTTCCAAGATATATCGTATAGAAGGAGGCCTTGTTTTCAAAACACCATGGAATGCACGGAACAAACGCTTAGTGGCCGAGTTCGAAAATGCAATTGCCGTTGAGATGCAACTTCTGGAAAAGCTGGGACCCTATTCTGGAATTATTCAGTATGTCTAATCCTATACCTACCTGTATATAGTACTAATAGCTAATAGTAGAATACTAGATACCATGGACCCTATTATGTTGAGGGGATGAAGGACGGGTTACTGCTTACCGAGGCAAATTGTGGAGACCTTCAATCGTACATCGATAGAGTAGACGAGATTGACAATACGTTGCGACAACAATGGAGCCTTCAGCTTGCTCAAGCTATGGCTTATGTTCACGAAAAAGGCATCATCCATAGCAATCTGAGCACGACGAATGTGCTTCTCCATAAGGTCGACCAAAGCACAGATGCGTCTATAATCCTCGCTGATTTTGGTGGCTCTCGATGTCTCGAGCTAGATTTGGACGGCGGACTGGCTCCGGATGATCCGTATCGCGACCCACAGTTGACCGAATTTAATTCGCCAAAAGTCGACGTATTTAGTTTAGGCATCGTTATCTATATTATTATAACTGGCCATTACCCTTTCCACGAACGCCCAGCGCCTGAGGGTGACGATATGTATACATATGGTGCCCGTGTACAAGGGCTGTATCAAGAAGGCAGATTCCCAGACCTAGTTAGTGTGCAATTTGGAGACATCATCGCAGGGTGCTGCTGTGAGCGCCGGTTCGATACGGCGAAGGATGTCGCTGTAGCCTTACAGGCAGCGATGGGATGCTAAGCATCTTGAATTTAACTATGCGGTGGAGTCTTATTGATTTGGAGGGCAGATGATAGAGCAAAGTCGTTTGAGACAAAATAGCGATTAGTGACCAGGGTGAGGACAATCTACATAGGCATTTCATCGGCTTTAGGAAGGTATCTATGGTAGTTGAAGCTCAGATGCTAATAACACCATAGCCCTTTCTCTATCATAATTTAATCGCATCTTCTAGATTGCTACGTGCTCATTCTCTATCCTCTCTTGACTTCAGTTCCAAGAGCCTCTGACCGAGATTAGTTGGGCCAAAAAAATTGTACGTATGGTTGTCGAGTTGGCTTCGCTTCTCTTTCCGCAAGGGAGGGTGTTGAGTATACTAGTCCATCTTACCTTAGGCCGGCATCAACTCGGCTACGCTGAATTGCACTAGACGGGTAGGGAACGGAGGTACTGCATTTAGAAAAAGTGGTGCTCAGTTGGATCTGTGTACTTGAGGCTCAGCCACGACTACGGTGCACTCTCGGTGTGGCTGGTGCAGTGACGAGGCGGCGAGTGGAGTCAAGTTTATGCGGGTGGGGGCTTTGTATCCTGGGTCAGCTGAAAGTCTACATGGATGGAGTATGGTACGATGGTAGGGCGGTAAGAATTAATTGCCGGATTTGGACACTGTTCCTGGTATCGCGAGGGTGAGGGAAGTCTAGGTCAACTGTATTGAGTTGTGAGCTCATGCGATGGAATGATTCGGAGCGGGTTGGCTACATGGATTCGCACGTATCGTATGCGACGCATAGCCAGTTCTTCCTTCGATAGATACAACAATATAACGGAAACATGCCATCCCGCATCCACTTCAACATACCGTTCGTACTAGTAAGTGCGTCAACGGAGATTTTCAGTCGTTCGCGGACTTCCCCAGTCTCACGCACCTCTCTATCTACCTTTAGCGAGACACGATTCACAGCGCCGGGACGGAAGGAAATTATCTGACGTGAGAATTGACGTACATACAGTTATGCACAGTGCGCCTTATCGTCAGAAGGTAGAACGCGATCCAAGTTCCGGGGAACTGGACCGGGGTTCGGGGACGTATGAGAGTGACTGTGCGACTTACTGTTTGAGAATACGTTGCGGAGAACAGCAACGCCGTCTCGCGCCTCATTCACGTCAGATAGCCGTCAAGTTTCGCTGTCTTGTTTCGTTTTGATTTTGCTTTAAATATCATGTGAATGGCTGCTGCCTTGTGGTACACTGATAATTTGATTTTATTGTAGAAGACTTGGTAATCTTTGACTGACTTCGTGCAAGTAGGCTTTGTATGTCTATCGACTGGCGCAACGTGTTTTGAAGCTTGTAAGTTAAGTAAGGAGTAGAGAGCTCTAGTGACTCAACTTGTCATGGCGACATAGCTAACAAGTCAGTATTTCAAGTGCACTTGAATCAATAACCCGACGATCTAATTGTTTCATTGGGCCTCCTCGGTAGAGAGAAGAGCAAATTAGCAACCAGGCTGGTTGCTATGGGGTATCATTTTCTCTGCTAAAATCCAACGCTTAGCTAGTATACAAAATTCCATCATTTTCCGCTGCCGTGAATACTTTTCATCCAGTCAGTCGCAAGTCCATGCTAAGAAATTCATTATCACAATGCTTGATCAAGCTGCAACCCTCTTTGACCTTATAGAACTCTTCCTCCTGTCGGTGGGAGGCCCCATGCCACCCATAACTATATCTGCAGTTGGAGTAGCAACTGTAGGCGTATCATCTCCACTCCTGCCTCTTTTGTCCAGGTTATCTGCATCTGGGGCGCCTTCTTTCGGTAGCCTAAATGCAAGGTACGTCTCTTCCGCCCGCTTGCAATTATCAAACACCTCGTCCATATACTTACCGACCGTCTCTGCCGGCCGGAAGGCGCGAGCAAGGGACTGCAATATGTCTTGATTCTGGGCAAGGATAAGAACAGTGACCGGTTGATAGAGTTCGATGTCATTGATATCCTTCCGTTCATCAAAGTCTTCAATTCGAGGCGGTGGCACGTGTGGTTTTACCGGAGCAGCATTTGGTGTCGGGGTTTGTGGGGTACCTTGTGCAGGAGGAGCACCTTGGATAGGAGTACCCTGCGTAGGCGTGTTCGGAACGGTGGGTGTATTGGCATTGCCAGCTGCTGGATTATTCGAAGTAGCAGGCGAATTTTTAGTCGGGGCGGGGGTAGTAGCAGGATTTTGGGCATTTTTGGCGGCTGGTGTCTTTGGTGTATTGTTTTTGGCTTCTTCCTTTGGCTTTGGTTTCATCCTCGTAACCAGAAAGGAAATCTTGGCCCCGGTACTGTTCGGCAGCCACTCCAAGAAGCTGTACGAAGGCAAGTAGAACCTGTCTCCGTTCCCTTCAACAAAATCGAAAATAAGAGGTCGATATGTTGGCTTAGGTGGCGGTGGAGGAATGGTCATTTGCTGATTGTACTGGTATGGCTGGGGGTGATTATATATGTTGTGGTTATACGAATTATTGTAAGGAGGTTGATGATGCTGGGGAGGAGCCATTTGCTGGTGGTGGCCTTGATGCGGAGCCTGGCTGTAAGGTTTCGGGCCGTTTTGCTGCTGGTACTGGTATTGATGCTGCTGCTGTTGATATTGGGGTTGTTGACGAGGTTGTTGATAGTGTGGAGGAGGAGGAGGTTGTTGAGACTGATGCTGCTGTTGCATTTGTGGCTGTGGTTGGGGTTGCTGGGGTTGCTTGGGCTGTTGATAGTGCTGCTGTTGCAGTTGTTGCTGTGTCTGATGCGGTGGATGGGGTGGATGCTTTTGGGCTTGCGGTGCCGGTGACTGGGTTTGCGTTGAGGTCTGTTGCTGCTGGGGTTGTTGCTGGGGTTGTTGCTGAGATTGTTGCTGAGGTTGTTGCTGAGGTTGTTGCTGAGGTTGCTGCTGAGGTTGTTGTTGTGGAGGTTGCTGTGGAGGTTGCTGAGCGTGTGGCTGCTGAGGCTGTTGTTGAGTTTGCTGGGTCTGTTGAGGCTGTTTCTGTTGCTGAACAAGCTGTGGCGCAGGCTGTGGGGGTACAGGTTGCTGCGAAGGTGTAGGTCGAGTAGATGGAGCAGTAGGCAGAGGTCGAGCGTTAGCCTTTGTTGCATCTTCCTTTTGTCTTGCAAGTATTGCAGTCAACTCATTGATATGTCCTTGGAAAAACTCCAGCTGCGCTTTCGTTGCCTGTCCGGCGGCTACGATCTTCATCACTGACTTCAGCTCTGGATCTGTCCCAGCGCGTTGTGCCAACATGTGAATAACGGGATCAGGCGCAGGCGTGGTAGTTGCAGGCGGCGGCGGAGGAGGAGGTTTCTGTGGCGCTGGCTTGGGTTGGGGTGGTGGGCGTGGCTGCTGGACTACAGGCTTTGGGTAGTTGCTCGGCGGGGGCGGTGGATGACTATATTGTTGATATGAGTTGTATTGAGTGTATTGATTATGATTAGGCCATTGTCCGTACAGGGATGGCTTCTTCTGAACCTGGCGAACAGCAGCTTCTCGAGGCCCATAGAGTCGGATAGGAAAAGTATGTGGCTCGATCACCAGTTGTGCCTCCACATTCCCAACTTGAGGGAAGTTGCGTATTATCTCCTTCTGCCGCTGGATGTTTTGCTTATCCTCGTCGGTTCGGTCGGCGACGCGCTTAGGGGGGGTGAAGAAGGCGTGGAAGAGACGGAAGTTCGTGCCTGATACCCAGACTGCACGCGACCGTTGTAGCGATGAGCTGAGCACTCCGCTCTGTTGGATATCCTGATATTCACTGGCAGGAAGTTGGAGAGGCTGGGGTTTCGGGAGTGTAGGAAGTGGTTGGCCTTCGACGAGTCTGATGGGCAAAAGAAGCTTAGGCGGCTGCTGAGGAGCTTCGGTGACAGATGGTGCTGGCGTTGGATCTTTTGCTGCTACGGTGCTCGCCCGTTTCCGCTTCAAATTCGATTTCGCAAGAGTGTTGTTGGCTGGCTCTTTGGGCGTCTCAGGCGCGGCGGGAGCGGCAGCGGCTTCTTCGCGTGCGCGTGTACGCGTTGACCGTCGCGGCTCCGTCATGACGAAGGGTTGGTAACTGTGGAGGGAGAAGTCCCAAGCGACGTGTTGAGATTCAGGAACCGCATGCTCCAATGACGATGGAGTTCGTCTGTCACGTGATAGATTAGCCATCATTCCCGCTATTCTAATATAGGCTAGCTTATATTGATCATTCACTTCTACGAGGCCAGGCCCAGATCTAGTCGAATTTCTCTCAGCCATTGACAAAAATCATGGAAATGAAGCATACAAGGTCGTTACAGACATGAAGAAATACATCCTTTCAGCGATCATCGGCCCTTATGATCCTGTCCGCTTCCCCTCTAGCCTCTCAACCTCTTCTCAGTAAGCGTTCCCGACTACGCCTCAATACTCCCCAAGCTCGTCCCACATTAAATAGAAAGTGCGAGTGTCGCCTGAACCGTATTAGGCCTGACAGCGAGAACTCTAACTGAGAGGAACAGCCGGATGTATAGCTTTCAAATATACTACTGGTCACAATCATCCTGTAGAATTACAGCTATACCAGGTAGCATGTGGTGATTGAGAAGTGTCGAACCTGCATTTGGGTATACAGAAGACATTCCTAAATTTGCGAACAGCGTACCAGATACGGAGAGCGAGACCGATCCCAACAATGAACTGTGTTGTAAAGCATTTAGCGCTGGCGTTCAGTTTCTCATCCCGAGGCTGGCCTTTTCCAAGATTCTTGAAGGCTCCTTCCTTATTTTGGCCATTTTGACATTGCTACCGAACCTAGAAGGGCGGTGCCGCGGCTTTTTTTCTCATGAACTCATTGATATGTTTCAGCAATGGGCCGAAGTTGGGCTTCCTGGCTCGTGTCCATTTACCATTCAAGGGATAGCTCCCTCTAACCAGGGGTCGTTAAGAAGTTTGGTAGCCCGCCGTCTCTCTTCTGGTAACCATTTGAGCATCGACCTCACGAAAATGAGAAAGCGCTTTTTTTTCTTCACCTGTCAAGGTGATCTCTGCACGCTCCAAAGACATACCTGGCACGAAGACACTTCCTGCGCCTTTCCAGTTACCTAGCAACATGTCAGATCTTGATGAAACTAAACAAGTCTTTAAAAGAACACTGATCTTGTTCGTCAAAAACATTCTTTGTGACTTCGCTCCGACGTAGATATCCAAGAGGAGGGGTTCCAAGATATCCAACCATCTCAGCAACGTGATGAGATGCAGACGACTCTTGAGCTTCGTCCAGAGCATGAAACAAGTGTTTGCCCTCAAATAGATCCCATATCTGGAAAGGACGAGTTAACAGAAGGCGGGTTTAGCAAATACTACCAGTGATTGGCAAACTTACCAAGGCAGCGACATTCCAGATATCTACACTACATCCCCATTCCATGTTGAACAGGACCTCCGGGGCACGATATGTTCAGGCTGGATCAGACCTTTGTGGGATTGGCCGATTCTCGCCTCTCCAAAGTCACACAAAACAGGCTGGCCCCAAAGCGAGATCTTCGGTAGACCAAGTTTCCGAGAAGCATAAATCGTGCGAGTTTCATCAATAACTTTTGTCGTCGACGGTTCCTCAACTTCCGCTCGTTCAAATTCGGTAAGGAGAGACTCATCATCTACGGTTAGCATGATATTCGAGGGATTGATATCTGTTTCAATCGTCAATTAGATGCTCAAGGAATATAGTAAATACAAACTAACCAGTATGTGTCACTTTCGCTTCGTCATGAAGGAAGGAGAGCGCACTAAGCACGTTGAAAAGAGTCCAGTTTAGAATTTGCTTATTAAGTCGCTTTGATGCATTTTGTCGCTGAAGCTCTTCAATGGTCATATGCATTGGAGGTTGGACGAGGCACAGATGATTTCCCGTTGGGCCATTGATTTTGAATGTCTCTAGGAGGCTGCGAATATATGCCTGGCCATGGTGTTATGAATTGAGTGAACTGACATGCTCGTAGAATTTCAGCTCTCGGTCATTCCGTACTGATCCATGCTTATGCCGAGTGCAGACTTTCACAGCTACAAAGCCGGAATCTCTTTCCAATTGGTTAGCATTTCAGTTGCACTAGCCCTAGGTGGAATAACCGACTTTATATCTCGGCAGAGCCAAACCGTAGAACGGGCACCATATCCGAGTTTACCAACAACTTTGTACTTAGAGGCGAATACCTCTCCCAAGTGCACCGGGTAGAACTGGTCTGCGCTATACCAAGGGAGTCGCTCCTCCTCGAAGGGCTGTGAGTGGTTCATTCTAGTTGCGTTGGTACTTCTAGAATACGCTGTTGAGAAAGACTGCATTTTCAAGAGTTGACTAGCCCATCCCTTCGTTCTGGCCATCATAAGAAGCGATTTGAAAGAGGTATTGAGGTCAGCTATGTGTATTTCTATCGCTCGAGACTTTGATAAACGCGTGATGTTGTGTGGTGACGATGCAGAGGCAATTTAGATTGAGGGCGGCCTCCGCGCCAAGAATCTTACTTCGCTTTCTAGGTGCTGGCGGTGATACCCCTTATTGATTGGATCTCAGCGAAGTTTATCACAACATTTGCATTCCTGAAACTTGATATTAGGTCTTGGAAGCCAACTACAATTACTCTAGAATATGTACACTAATGACATATCGGGCGGCTGCAAGTGACTTTGACTGGAGTAGAAACATATTACATTGTAAGTCAAGTCTGTGCGGACAATCCCCCAAGTGGCCAAAGGAATATATCTTATATATCTAAACCTTATTCTTTAGTAACTGTAGTTATAGATTTATTATTAATTAAACCGTTTTAGCTCTTACAGCGACCGCTGAAGGTTAGAGAATTGGCTGCTGGGCGTATAAGTTCTAGACACCTAGCTATGCCATTGGCCAAGCCACCGACCTGAGGCACTATAGCTGTATCAGGAACCGTATGGTGGTTAGGAGTACATTAGGTAGAACTCTCGAAGTATCCACACATCATGGAATGTTGCAACTGTTTCTTGCTGCTCAACGGTGCTCAAGGGCCGCCATCTTTAACTCAGAGTAGAGACAAGCCTATTCGCCTTTACAGTAATTGAACGATCAACTGTATGTTCAGGAGACGCATTTCAATGACGAGGTCTGTGGTAGGCTAATACTTGAGGCAACCGCATATTTGGAGTAGTCGCGTCCATATGGCAATTCCACTGTTCAGGAACCATCTTCAGAGGCCGGCCTGGTGGCTTCTACATTGCTCAATTTGCTGTAACGCGCCTCTCAATCGGGTGCTTGAAGTTCTTTCTCCCGGGCTGCACATCTCGGGCAGAAGTTGGCGGAGGAGTCGTTGCTTTTCATCCATTGACCAACACAAAAGGTGAATATAAGCCAGATGGCCTGGAAAAAGACAAGGTCAGCTACGAGCACCGAAAGAATAAGATGCCTAGCCGGCTTGCGCTTTGGTATTTGGCAAAGGTAGATTGTTGACAATATAGAAGGGTTGACGACAAGTGGTCCATATCGTCCTTCAGCGAATTGTAGTCTGCGCTGGCTGGCCCGACAGGACCGCCCAATTCACCACGAAGGCTGTTGAAGTTGGATGTATAATTTTGGAGCAGCGAGGCCTCTAGTAGGGCATTTGGTCGTGTATCAACTTGTCCTAAGTCGGTGAGAATTGTTGATGCGAATGACTTGGCTAATGAATCCACTAGCGGCCAGATATTGGGCCCTTCCGTGCTCTCAGCCATAACGAGAATCGATGAATATTCAGGCCGTAGCCACCCAACACGATATATGAGTCCCGGCAGCCCAGCCGATCCTGGATCGCTCAACCCGGTAATTCCATTATGACGTTCTGAGACGTCAGCTTCAAGGTCGATGACTGTTCCATTCGGGTGTGGGTAGATCGTCATGTCACGCTCCTGCATGTTGAAATACTGTAGATCCGAGAGGTCGGAGAAGGTATTGTTTTGGGTAAGGTATAGGGACATTTTACTCTGGTCACTAATCGCTTGATCTAACACAGTTATGAGGTGCATCGACTGGAACGATAGCAGCGACTCGCACCACCATAGACTCGCAGCGTGTGTGGAATTTCTTCCTGGGAACATATATTGCCCGGCGAGAGTAGAAATCGTTCGTGGATAAAAGTTGTAATCAGTGAAAAAGGTGATGGTCATGGCTCCGTTCGGTCCTTAGACTTGACAAGATATATTTCCTGAAACATCCAGTCCCCAGAGTTTTGCTGCCATTTGATTCGCAGTTCGCTCTATCTTTTCGAAAGACATCTGAATCTCCTGTACGCTGAAGTTTACTAGTGGGTTACTGAGATAGACCAGCGATGGTAATGATACGACACTAGTGTCCCTGGGCCGTACAGCGTTGAGAGTGTATAGAAGCGCCGTGTTATTTGTATAGAGTTGGGTATTGATCAGTATGGCACTCGCTGAGCATGTTGGTCGAATCCGGCTTCGAAGTGTAGGCCACTTGTCAAACCAACCTCCCCGTTGCGTAGTTGAGTTTGGATTAGTGGAATATTCTGAGATCAGTGTATAACCAGAGGAGGCAACGTTGAGCACCGAGAGAAGGACAATGACAACAACACCCCCTATGATAACCACCGGAGTGAACCATTTGAAGGGATAAGGCTTGGATATAGTGTAGCTGAAAGAAGATTCGTGCATCTTGTATGACAGGAGCTTTGTTGTTGACAGAAAGCACTAGGTACCTGTGTATGTTTGGATGATACCGATGGTGGAGGCTCTAGGTTTTTGTAGGTGATTTGCAATCAGGTTGAAATAGCTCAGCTATGGAAAATTGGCATGCGACTAATTGTAGGAATACACCCCTGTCTCGAGGCTGAAGAGTCCTTAACGTTATTGGCGCGTCGAACGAAGCAGAAGGATGCGATACTGATAGAAACCAATTACCATTCAGTCACCAGTCAATCAGTCACACAACAGCCACAAAACGATGTCTGCCATTGGGGGCCTTCGCCCCGTATTCTATAGGCTCGTTTGTCAGGCTGTCAAATTTCTACACAATGTATTGTCCACCTCTTCATGTACGAATTTGTAGGCTCTCACCTTACTAGACTATCACGACTATCCCTAAGTAATCTATTGTCACTGGTGTTTTTGATCTTGTTTGTCTATACCAACTCTATTCGAGTGTTTTATAAGAGGACCTTTGGGAACTTTAGATATCCCTCTCGTTCGAGCTAACACGCAGCCTCTCATGGACTAGACCTAACTAGGAATTTACACGAGGTACAAAGCCCCTTCCCACGAAGATGCCTTGTCTCTTCGTTGACGATATTCTTATATTGATCACGAATGCAATGCAAATATTTTAACCAACTCTTAATCACCAGATTAGACGATGTTTTTACTTCTTGATTGAGAGCAGGCAGACTTACTGTTCGTCCATAGTAACCAGTCTTCAAGTGAGCTAGATAGGTGCTCCACATTTGTGAAGAACCCGTATAAGGCTCTTCCTTGTTACGAGATATGTTGTAATGATTAAGTTGATCTTCGAGTTTGATACTCCCAGATCATTCGCGATACCAGGCAGAGCTGAGTAGTAGATGCTTGCAAACAGTGGAGCAAAGAAGCTGGCAGTAGAGGCAGGACGAACGATTCATCTTCGCGCCCCTAGCCCATGTGTAGAGTACGGCGTATCGATAACTAAGTCTTCTATTCTCGGGAATCTGCTATTCTCTCCTATAGCTGCTTGTTATATTACGATCAGTGATAGGATTTGTTGCATTTGTACCGAGACATGGTTTTGTACTGGTGCGGTTGTCGACCGGGTCATCAATTGGATCTATGAAGCTAGTAGGGTGATGATAGGATGTAGCTCAACATCCTGTTGCTTCCAATATCCAAAATTGGTGTATTTACCGCTGGTACCTGTGTTCTGGCTCATCTACTAGATCGCTCAATTCACTACACAACGTTGGTATGTAATCAATGCTATTTGCCGAACCGGGTCTAGCATCAATTTACCTTAAATCCCAGGTTCAACTGTGATGTGCACCTATGAATGCCTATTATCCTAATGCACAACTGCTGCCCAGCCTTATTTCTTGAGCCAGTGGAAGCACTGGACCGCTGCGGCTCTGTCATATCAGTCGAAGTTTTCTAATCAACCAAACTATAAAATCTTTAGCAAGATTAAAAGTCCCAAACTTCTGATCAGATCAAGGGCAAGTAACCCACGTGACCGTTTTGTGCATGGCGCTAAGCTATAAAATGCTAATGCGACAACTCCACCAACACGTTGGAATGAACGCTTTGCAGATGCTCACAAGATGATACACTTGGCGACTCAGGTTGACCCCAGATTTCTTAGAGGACTATTCAAGACACTTCCAACCGCCGGAAGATACCGCTGAGCCTATGACGACGATTTCCAGAGTGTGTACCTCGCTAGCGCCTGCTGGTCGTTGACGCAGGGTATTGGCCGAAATGAATCCCTCATGATCGACGACCTGGATCATGAGAATATCCATGTTTACAGTGGCCTCATATCCATTGCGAGCCACTTCCGCTAAAAGGGCCTTAAAGATGGGCCGAACTAGCCTTAAGGCTTGTGGTCCCATTGCTCGCGCCTGGCAATCTCCCCTCCTTCCATCCTCTTCTGCGTTTTGCGCGTCCTGGGTGCCGTCATGTACTCGATACGACTTTTGACCGTATTGACTTTTATTACCATCGCCATTGCCGATTGCTTTTTTCCGAATGGCGGAGTCGCTGGCTCGGATACTGGTCAGTGATCAAGACGATTGCAATACGAATGCAAACTGATTTTTGCAGCTTGTAACCCGAATGCGCTAGTATCGCATTGCTGTTTTGATGTATGAATCAACGCAGGACCAGGTCTCTTTTTCTATAACTGATCATTTTATCTAGAACCAAGCGTGTCTATCCAACGGACTTTGTGTCTCCGGTACAATACCTCATCTTTGCTTGCGCACACGACTCCATACCTGACTGACCCTTTCCCAAGACCCCCACGATGCTGAAAAAGCGCGCTTCCATCGAGGAACTTGCACAGATCAAGGATGGAAATCAGGAAATTGCCCACGGTTCTGTCTTGGTACATAACTATGATTTCATATCTCGATCAGTGATGAACTGACATTCTTCTAGATATTGACAACAACGGCGCTCCAGTCTACGGATGCAACCAAACGAACGTAGATAGCTATTGTTGCGGTGATAATTGTGTGTGCACAGAGTTCCTGGGATTTACACTAGCAGACTCTCCTGACACGGTTTCAACCATAACGATCATCGGCGAATCGTTCACGCAAAGTCGTACCGCTACTCCCTCAGCAGCTTCATCAGCGGCTTCGTCAAGAGCTACATCAGACGCATCAGCAGATTCATCCGCCATTTCGTCAGACACTGCATCAACCGGAGCACCTTCCGCCGCAGCGTCAACAGCCAGCGGAAGCGCCCAAATCGCAACCGCAACCTCCCAACCTGCCGAAGAAGGAAACAAATCAAGCTCAAATTCCGTCGCAATTGGTGTAGGCGTCGGCGTAGGAGTAGCAGCCGCTATCTTAATTGGAGGAGCGGGCCTTTTCATCTTCTGGCGGCGCAAATCACAAACCCAAAGGCTACCAGGCGCCGCATATAACCCTCCCAGAGAACTCGAGAGCCGTGAATATACCGGTCCAGTGAAATACACACAGTGAGTCTACGTATAGCCGTAAATCAAGAATTGTTTCCGCTGACAATGTGCCAAAGTAATGGTGCTATCAACCAAACACCTGGCGAGCTGTACACCGAAGAGGTTGCGTATGAACTAGCCGCCCACCCAGATCGAAACTCTCGTGGATACCATTTTCCAAAATAATAGCTACTAGACCGACTTAATATTTTCCCTCGATTTGTCGCGATACCCCAACATCAGCTGCAGATAATTCAGAGCGACGCGTATGTTCCCTAGGGACTTCCTATCGGCAACGATGAAGCCGGCGATCGCCCAATTCCAAATAATGAATTTGTTTGAACATCACTGGGCCTACCCACGCCCTTGCCTAACACAAGGACGCCCCCCGCCTGACCGGAAATACATTCTCCTCGATCATCCTTTCCAAATTCCCACCACCTAGATCCACTCTCACCGCGTGCGAACGCGATCGCAACCGCGCACCTCACAACCAAAAATTATACCCACAGCCCACGTAATGTTATGTAAAATAGATACGATGCAATTATTATGGATACATTTTTATTCCCGGATACATTGCTCTAAAGCAACGACCGTTGACCCGGTGTTTCCCACGGACTGGCGCGGCTTCTTGTTGAAAACCGTTCGGCGTTGTGGGGGGTGGGCATTTAGTGGACAGGGGGTTGGGCATGTTAGGGAAATGAGTCGGATTGCGGGCCGCGTGAAACGGGCCGATTGGGGTGTGCAGTTGGGGTGCAAGACATCGGGATGGGAATGAGGATATGATAGGAATGCTAAATTTGTAGGATATTGTACAAGTATAGATGTTATTATTATGATATGTTCAAGGAAAGTACACCCGGACTTTGCGTCATCGAATCTGTCCGTGTCTCGCACCTACAATACTGGAAGTTCGTGTCACAGAATCACCGGAAATAAAACCACCTTGTCATAATTTCTTAAACTGACAAGTCTTATGAAGCTGAGAAGGCCATTTAAAGTGCTAGAAATCAGTTACAGAATTTTAGTTTGGAAGACCGTCATATACCATTCATTCCCCCACTTTTATCCAGGCGTAACTCACCGCGTAAGACGCTGCCTACACCAAAATTACTCAACATCGAACCCAGGCTTAAAACTCTTTACTTTCCAAGCTCTCCTCACAGCCAATGCCACCTGACTGAATCCAACGACTTCATTATGCCCTCCGTACCTCACAATCTCAAGTTCGACACTCCTATCCCCAGTTCCACTTCCATCTTCGACTTTCCTATAGGCAAAAGCACCTCTCTTTACTCGCTCCCCACCATGAATGCTCCTCCGTTCTTCCGTAGAAGTGCTACCTTCCTCCGCAAGGATCGTTGCTTCAAGTCCGCTGTACAGATTCTCGGATTCCCGGAACGTGATTTCTTGATCGTTGCGTGCGTGCAGAAGAGTGAGGCGAACGCTCGTTCTAGACTTCGTCGGAGCAGACGCTGAGAGAAGGGCGTTCAGGCGCTCCTGGGTGGGCCAGCGGTCCTTGACTTTGTTAACAAGGAATTTCTCAATTCGAGGGTAGGGTCGCATGGGCGAGAAGATAGGGATAATGCCGGCTAATGTGTAAGTCTTCAACAACTGCGGAAGGTCTGTGAATCCGGCGACCAGGATGATTCCTGCGAATGATTGTGGTTCTACTGCGGCTTTGGGAGGAATGAGATCCTTGGGTAATTGCTCAGATTCTAGATCCGTGAAGTAGAGTGCTGAAGCGGAAGCAACTCCGGTTCCTAGGCTTTGGCCCAATAGGACTGTGCGGGATGAAGGATGCTTGAGAGTGTTGAGAATGTAGGAGACAAGCGATATGCCGTCGGTGATGAGTCCTGTTTCTGTGGGAACATGAGGTGGATTGTTCAGTGTTGAGAGCCCAAAGCCCCGGTAGTCGCAAGTCAGAAGATGTGTATGCGGTATCCCGGATATTGAGCGGTACGTAGAAGGGCGATATCCCTGTGCGATGTGTCCCGCATTCTATATAGGATTAGCAAAGAGCCCCAAATCGAGAATGGAAAAAGTAAGAGTAAAACTTGAGATAAGCGAAAGGAGATATTCGAGAAGCGTACTGAATTTGTGGATGACAGAAAGGCACACAATTGACGAAACAGAACAGAAAAGAAATCGAGGAGAAAACCAACTTACCCCATGAAAATTAACTACTACTCTGCTCTTCAAGTCTTTCTTCAGCAACTTTCCACCAACTGTACCCTCCAACCCATCCTCGACCTCACCAGTAAATTTCGTCACGATCTCATTCTCGTTATCCATATACACATCAAGCGGAAGCACGTGCCAACAAAACAGCTGCTCCCCGTCCGACGTATCAAGCCAAAACGGCTGAACCTGGCCCTCTGCAAAACACCATTAATCAAAAGCGAAAAGGGAGCAAAGAAAAAATCTTGAAAATGGTGCATTGAAAGGATGCTTACTTGCGAAACCGAAGGATTCAGGATTCGAGACGTTATGCCAGAATCCTGTATGTAATTTATGCGAGTATAGCGCCCTAACATTATCTTAGCATGCGGCCTACGTGTGGGAGAGTAAAGTTGGACAAAGAAGAAACGTACTGTCGCTGGAACCATGGGTTCATCAAACACAAAATGAAAGTCGCCCAAAGCCCTCCTAGCCCGGCGAGAAGCCAGTAGGACTTTGACAGAATGGAGTTCCAGGCTGTCATCTTAAGCACCTTTCTTCCGATGCCTATTTAGAATTCTGGTTGCGCTTCGGGCGCAACGATGAAAGAATATGAAAGTTTAGGGTATCAAAGAACGAAGAGCCTGCATTACTGACGTGGACAGTTGATGCGAGGATGTTTGGAGAACTGGAGGGAGATCTTCGAGATAAGTTGAAAGTTGCGCTAAGCTTGTCTGGGAAGCCGCGGTTATCTGGCTTGGCATCATTACGAAAGCACAGACGTGCCTTTCGGAGGTGACCGCTGAACTGTGTATTGTAGAGTAGATGGTAGATATGATAGTTCTGTGAAAATGTGTCATACCGGAACCTAAGATGTGGAATATGATATGCTGAGGGTAGAGGGAGGGGATATCTATTTGCCTTTTTCTAAGTCTACCAATATCGGAAGGTAAGTATACAGTATGTTACAACCCAGATCCCCCAAATGGCGCCTAAATACATATGTTCTCCCTAAGTAAATGCATACATACGTCCCTAGTCCTTTTTGGGTAATGAACAAGAAGCCCAACTACAATGCCTATCCTAATGAACCTGTCATTTCATCCATTAACCCTCTCTACGAGTTCTTCTCCTTCTGCTCCTTCTCATACTTGGCCATGAGTTCCTTTTGCAATTGTGGTGGCGCGGGAGAGTAATGGCTGAATTCCATGCTGAACTCACCCTTACCCTGTGTGCTGGCTCTCAGTAAGCTAGAGAAACCGAACATGCTGTTCAAACTGCAGTCGGCATAAACAGTGAAGTCCTCAGGTCCAATCTCGGTATCGTTGATGATGGCGTTGCGCTTGTTGAGAAGACCGACGACCGCACCTTGGAATTCATTCGGAGCAACCACAGTGGTCTTCATCAGAGGTTCGAGAACCTGAGGAGCACCCGCTCTGAAGGCCTTACGGAACGCCTGTTGTGTTGCGTTCTTGAATGACATTTCGCTGGAGTCGACCGCGTGAGTGGCACCATCGTTGATAACCATGGATGTACCGAGAACTTTGTGGCCAAGCAAAGGGCCCTTGAGTGTGGCTGCATGGAAGCCTTTCTCACAAGCGTACAAGAACTTCTCAGAGATGGAGTCACCATGGATTTGCTGCTCGAATTTGTTCTCAGCGAGGGACTCGCTAGGCTCCATCCACCCGACGATACGAGCATAATCTCCAGAACCTCCGGTCTGCTTCTTGAGGGTGTGATCGAAATTAACACGCTTGGTCATGGTTTCTCTGTAAGCGACCTGCGGTTGGCCGGTCTCGCAGTCAACTCGATACTCTCGGCGCATACGCTCGACGTAAATATCTAAGTGCAATTCACCCATTCCTGAAATGACGGTTTCCTGAGTTTCAGGGTCCACATGTACTCGGAAAGTAGGGTCCTCTCGGGTGAAGCGGTTCATGGCTTTGCTGAAGTTGGGGGTATCTCTGGTGTTCTTGGGTTTAATGGAAAGAGAAATAACAGGCTCAGGAACGAACATAGAGGTCTGAGTCGTCAGCTTTGAACGGAGTAGCTCGCAAAACACAAAAGCTTACCATTGTGTAACCAAGAGCACCGTCGGTGAAGGTATCACCCGATGCACAATCAACGCCGAACACAGCGCAAATCTCTCCGGCACCAATCTCCTGTACTTCCTCCATTTCATTTGAGTGCATGCGCACAATCTTTGGAATCTTAATTTTCTTGTCTGACCTGGCATTGAACACGTTCATACCCTTCCGTAATGTACCCTGGTACACACGGATATATGTCAACTGGCCAAAATTGCTCTCTTCGAGCTTGAATGCCAACCCGACAAAAGGCAAAGAGTTATAAGATACCAACTTCACTGGAGCTTCCTGGCGCTTCTTGTCGAGGGCCATGTTCTCCACCTCGGCGGGGTTGGGGAGGTAATCGCAAACGGCATCGAGCATCGGTTGGACGGACTTGTCGGCCAGTGCAGAGCCCATCATAACCGGAGAGAACTTCAAAGAGATAGTTGCTCGTCGGATTGCTGCTTTGATCTGCTCGATGGTTGGCTCCTGCTCTTCCAAGAAGAGCTCAGCAATCTCATCGTCCACATCTGCCAGTGTCTCGATCAAAACCTGTCTTTTCTCTTTGCACAGTTCGACTAAGTCCGCAGGGATTTCGTCCTTCTCAACAACAACTTCTCCCTTTGCACCTTCATTGTAGATGGCTTTCATCCTGATCAAGTCTACAACGCCCTGAAAATGGTCCTCGCGGCCGATGGGAACCTGGATTGCAGCAGCGGGTATACGGAGCTTGTTGTTGATTTGCTCGACGGCTTTCCAAGGATTGGCGCCCATGCGATCCATCTTGTTGACGAAGGAAATTCTGGGAACATTATATCTCTTCATCTGCCTGTCCACCGTGATACTCTGACTCTGTACGCCACTGACAGCGCAAAGAATCATGACCGCTCCATCGAGAACTCGCAACGCCCTTTCGACCTCGATGGTGAAATCGATGTGGCCAGGTGTGTCAATCAAGTTTATGTGGTATCGCTCGTCCTTGCCATCTTCTTTCTTTACCCAGTCGCAGAATGTAGCAGCGGATTGGATAGTGATACCCTTCTCACGCTCGAGATCCATGGAGTCCATCTTTGCGCCAACGGCATCCTTGCCTCGCACTTCGTGGATCGCGTTGATACGGCCGGTATAGAAGAGAACACGTTCGGTACAGGTCGTCTTCCCGGAGTCGATATGGGCCTGCAATATTGATTAATTTTGTTCAAATCCTATATTTTCCTCCGTTTGGATGTTGAGCAACGTCCTTACAGCAATACCGATGTTCCTGACTCTCGACAGCCTTGCGGCTTCAACAGGGTCCAAATTATCAACAATGGCCTCTTGTGATAGCGTCGTCGGATCCTCTTTTGCCTTCTGCAGCCTATATGTTTCGATTAGCCTTCAATGGCTCTCCTTTCGCCTTTGGTGTTTGGCGTTGCAACGTCCGGAGAGCACCCACACTGAAGCTGCACCAGATTGCCATCTCCTTTGTGCGTATGATTTCTGAGTATTTATCCACTGATCGGTCTTTGTACCGTATGTGTATCCGGTGCGCGAAACGGCTGCAGTGGAAAAAGCGTATCGTGAAGGGGTTCGCGACACTGTCCTCGCCGATGGACGAAGACAGTTTGCAGTGAGTGACGATGCTCGGATAAAAGACTGGGTCCTCATCTTTGATCAAACTCAATTGTTTCAAAGAATGAAGAATGAATGAAAGGACGACACTGGGGTTTGCTGGAGTTTGGTTCGAAAGGACGACACCACCAGAAAAAGTTGAGCAGGGATTAGGCGGCGTTTCGGGAGTCTCACGGTCACGTGCTCAGGCGTTTGCTGCATCCAATCGTTTCAAGGCATATGGGCATATCAGATCACGAAGAATGAGCACAAGAGTAGAGATTCAGTAAGATACAATAGATCAATAGTCTACCAAGCCCTTTCAACAAACCTCTGCAGCAACAGGTAACCAGAACAGCCGAACGTTGTCTCTGTTGCGCTCAAGCAAGTAGTTGGTATCCAAGTAACTAGATCGATTCCTCAATTTCCTTCAGGACAAGGGTAACAAGTAAAAGAGCAGGACAAACAACCCCAATAACACCCCCGCCATGGATATGAAGCTCCGCCAAATATGTTGTGCTCCTGAAAATGCTGCAAAAGAAAGGAAGAGGGAATGCTGCGAAAGGCTGCAAATGTGGGCAGACGAGCCCAGAGAACGTTCTAAGTAGAGAGAATGCCACTTCCAGTATTACCCATGCTGGGGCTTCTGTTGGCAGAGTGAATCACCTTTCTCTGTGAGATCAAATCGCGCCTTGGGTGCAACAGATCACACCAAATCCTGTTCTCGCATGAAGTCTAATGAGCCGCCTCATCCTCAAGACTTAGATTTTTGATGCCTTCGGCAGATGATTCTACCTGAGGCTCTGGAACAATTGGCTTATTAGTCTTTTCCATGATAGCTTCAGAGGACGAGGGGACCTCGGCAAGAGGCTCAATAGCAGGCTCGACGGCAGGCTCGACAGCAGGCTCGACAGCCACCTCTGGAACAGGCTCAGAAATAGGCTCAGAAGCAGGTTCTGGAGCGTGCTCAGTGGCAGCTTCAGCGGTAGGCTCAACGGCAGCCTCAGTGGCGGGCTCAACGGCAGGCTCAACGGCGGGCTCAACGGCGAGCTCGACAGCTTCAGCGGTAGGCTCAGGCGCGGGCTCAGAAGCAGGCTCAATGGCGGGCTCGACAGCTTCAGATTCAGACTCTGGCGGGACCTCGGAAGCTGGCTCAGGGACCGCTTCGACAACAGGCTCCGACGAAGGCTCAGGGACCGGCTCGGGTGCGGACTCAGGAACTGGTTCGGAAACTGGCTCAACAGCAGTTTCGGGCTCGGGCTTAGAGATGGGCTCAGGAGCTGATGAAGATGCTGGTTCGGCCGCTGGTTCGACAGCTGGCTCCACAGCTGGGGATGTAGTATCCCTAGCGGGTGCACTTTCGTTGGTTTCCTCGTGCTCACCATGGTCATTCGTCACAGCTTCTTTTGCCTTGGTAGCCGCCGCCTCCACCTTCTTCTTGCCTTTGGAAAGAACACTTTCCTGTCCCTTCGGCTTAGCGGGAGCCTTGCCGGTGCTTTTAGGTGGAGGAGAGTTAGGCTTGTCATGGGTCTTACTCTTGCTGGCGGCTGTAGGTCGCATCATGCGAGCTAAGAAACCCTCGTCTGTTGCACCTGCTGTCGACGCACGGGACTCTGGCCGCTTTGTGGCTGCGGTACTTGGAGCAAGAGACGCTCGAGAAGTGGGCTTCTTTGCTGGAGCTGCAGCAGGCTTGGTGGTAGCCCGGCTGGTAGTGGCGGGTTTAGTGGGTGCCTTTTGAGTAGCTTCTTCTCCATGCTTTGCTGCAGAAGCTGCAGTAGGAGCGGTCAGATGAGAAGGTAGACGGACCGGCCGTGTTGGTGACTTTGGCCTAGGTTTCTTGAAACTACCTGGAGAAGTCTTTGCATCATCTTTTGCACTGGCTGCAGTGGTTGCAGGCTTCGAGGTAGTAGTGGTTTTGGCTGATGCAGCCGGAGCTTTGGCTTTGACAGAAGCACTGGCAGTTGAGGTAGCTCCACCCATAGATGGACGTATAGAGGGTCGGCTAGTCTTTGACGCCGCGACTTTGGCGGGTTCTTTGGCTGTGGCCGGCTTAACTTGTGCTTTGCCTGGTGCGGGCGATTTTGCTGCGGAGGCAACCGAGGGAGCCTTAGGTGTTGTTGGGGTCTTTGGAATAGGCTTCGAGGGAGAAGCCTTGGCGATCGGTGCCTTGGTTGTTGATATGGCTGCTGGTTTCTTCATCGCAGCTTTTCCATTTGTTGCAGGCACCCCATTGGCCTTGGGTTTAGTCTCAGCGGCCTTTGGTGTCTGGGCCGCTGCTTTTGCAGTTTTGGGCGTTTCTGTCGATGATGGCAGAGAAGCGCTACTGGAAATTGGGGCTTTGCCTTTTGGTTCAGCCGCCTTCGAAGAAGCTTGCCCATGTGCTCCTGGGACAACCTTGCCTACTTTACCAGCTGGCGTACCCTTAGAAGTGGTAGCGGCCGGTTTGCTCTCCACCTTCTCAGCAGTTTTCTTGGGCTCAGTTGGTTTCTGGACGGCTGGTGCATTGGCTTGGGGCTGCTCCGGAGCCTCAGAGGAAGGCTCAGGGAAATCAGACCCCTTCATAATCGCTCCCAAGTTCGGCATGTTGGCGTCCGTTTCTCGGTCTGGCTGCGGTGCTCGCGATGGTTCTCTCGACACGACTGCCTGTTCTGGAATGATCTCAGAAATAGCGGCGCTCTTCTTGCGCTCCTCCTTTTCCTCGCTGACTACCTTCTTGAGATCTGCAGCCACGTTTCCGGTCAAATCGTCACTGACACTGAAGCTCTCCCGGCGATGAGCCGAAGCGTTATTCGAGGGTGTGCCTTTGGTAGTGCCGAGGTCCCTAGTGACCTGGCCCGGGAATTCGACGGATACGAAGGAAGCGCGAACTTTGGAGGTAGGACGTTCGTTGCCGTCTGCAGATGAGTTGCCTGCTGGTGAGCGACCGCGGGGTTCAGGGGAGGCAGCGCCCTGGTTCTCGAACATAGCCCGCAGGTTTCGGACACCGCTGCTTGCGCTCATGGCTGCGGTGGGGCGATGGCCGTCAGTAAGTTGATTCTGTGTTGTGGTGGTGGTGTGCGAAATGAGGGTGATGGGGGGAAGTTGCAGTGCAGTGCGACGTGGAGATGCTGGTGAAATTATAGACCAGGATCAGCTGAAACGCGTCTCGGTGACTACCATTTGTTTACAAGCGCAACGGGTAGAGCAGTTTCAGGGCTAAATTGGGTGAATGCACTTACAACGACTGCGTCTCTGTATAAATGAACTCGCAATGGGAAGGCTTTGATGCAGGCAGCCAGCACGAAAAAGGGTCAGATGTCTCCTGAGCAACGGCACAGCTGGAATAAAAGGAACGAAGCAGTCCCCAACCACAACAGACGCCAAGCCGCATTGGCTACGGTAGCTCTAGCTTCGCGCTGGACAGGAGCTAGATGGACGTCACGAGCAACGCCGCACACCTTTTCAGCACTTGCACCAGTCAATAATGTGGGCAGCGCGACTTGTTTCTCAATTTGCTTCCACGTGTTCGGAAGGCTTTTTTCCAGAAGAGCACACGAACAACAAGACAATGCGGACTGTCGTTCCCTGGTTTCATGCGGGAGGACCCAGTGTCTGCGAATTTACACTGACTCAGCCAATGAGACGCAAAGACACCAGCCAATTTCCTGGCAATTGGGCATAATTGCTGCATTATTCCCAATTGCGATATATCCTCTAGATAATTCTTTATCTCGCTAGCGCTTGCAATTAAAGAGCATCTAGGATGCTTGATCTCTCGCCGGATTGATCACGATCATTGTCTCCAGGACAATAGGGGCAAGTGTGAGCATGCACAATTAATCCCATTTGCACATTATGCCATGCTTCGTATCGCATTGACGTTCGATTTGTTCCTCGTCCAATAATTGACTTTAGAATCCTACAGGCTCTATTCGTTCTTGACGAAAATAAGTGGTACTAGGAGTCGTTGACTCCTACCGCCCCTCCTACTTCGGCATTTCTCTCGCCAACAATCAATTTAGCACACTCTAAAGTATATAGAAGACTAATTATCTCAGAATACCCCATGCACATGTACAGACCATTCAAATATTTACTTTTTCCATTCAATCTATACTTCAAACTCTTCTGATGACGTAACTCCATCTCATCCCGCAGCCCGACCCCAGTCCAAAAACACCAAAGCCCACACCTTCCTTATCGATAAGCACATCCATCCACCAAAACACTTCCGCTTCAACACACCCCAGCTCAGACCATTCAATTCCAACGCCCCAAAAATGTCATCCGCACAAATTGAATCCGCCCCAGTCGCCATCCCCCGCGTAGCAATAACCTACTGCACACAATGCAGATGGATGCTACGAGCTGCATATGTGTGTTTTCCCTTTCCTTCACTTTTCAACCCCACTGCGGAACATTGTGTATTCCAATTTCTCAAGAGAATTATATGCCTATTGATAACTAACTAACCCAGTTCGCACAAGAACTCCTCTCGACATTCAGCACGCAGATCGGAGAGGTAGCGCTTATCCCCGCTACTGGGGGGTTGTTCAGTGTCGAGTTAGTATGTTGTATTGTTTGTTACTCACTTTCCCTCCTGGCATAAACCCCTCTATTTTTCTGTTTATAATGTAATAATACTAAATCCTTTGTTTGTCACGACAATAGACATACATCCCTACCGTTCCCTCAGGCGAAGTTGAAGGCGAGGGCAAAGGCCAAAAAGGCGAGGTTAAGAAAGTGTTGATATGGGATCGGAAGACTGAGGGGGGGTTTCCTGGTATGCATGTCACTATTCATTTTTTCGTCTCTTTTACTTTGCTAGGGGAGACCTTGGGACTTCATTGTAGAAGCTGATGAATCGCTCAGAGACAAAAGTATTGAAGCAAAGAGTAAGAGATCATATAGATCCTGGGAAGGATCTCGGGCACTCGGATAGGCATGGGAAGAAGAAGGAAGAGAACAAGGGAGAGAGTGGGAAGCAGGGTCAGAGTCAGGAGCAGCAGCAAGAAGAGAAGAAGGTTGCCGTGAGTGAGGGAGGCGTCAAGAGAAATCCGGATGGAAGTATTTGTGAGGATTGTAGATGAGATTATGTCATCTTATTGGGTATTCAAATGCTATGCTACATTGACAATTGTGGTGGCCACGTAACCGAGTAGGCTTATTCTACTTCGCCAAATGTATTTTCCAGAGCATGTTTCTTCGCGCCGCACATTCTTGGGAAACCCAACCCAAGAGCTCGTGCGCAGTCCAAAAAGCCTTCCATAGATGACCTGATGTCTACAACCCGAGAAATCCCGTCCCCATTTAGCGCTCAATTGCCCAAGCACTCCATAGATCAAGTCCACCCTAATTTTTTCTCCATCTTGCTCACCCGCTTCGTCAGACGAATATCGATATGGTGAAAATTCCGATTCATCTGATACATCTGTTTCTGAATCCTGTCAAGCTGCCTTGCGTTCTGTTCAAGACGATTGTGAATGGGGTGTTGATCCGCCACAGGGATTTCCTCAATGGTTTCATTCCAGAGTAAATCAACATTGCCAAGGAATCCTTCGATGTTGTCTATGCGTCGATTTATAGCTGCGGTGGCGGCCTTGGAGCTCTCGTCCATTTCATGCAGTTTCTTGAGTACAGCCTTATGGTCGGATCGATACTGGCTTTCAGTAGGTGGTGGCAATTCGTATGGTATCTTGACGTATCCACGGCGTTCGTATTCGAAAATCATGGAGATAGATGTGGCAGAGAGTAAAATACTGACAATAGCGACTATTGCGAAAAACACAATGAAAGATGAGGGACCTGACGAGCTGTTGTTCGAGCTTGTCTTGTTTGAACTAACAACGACGGTTGTGGTCTCTTTTTGTGAATCCGCAGCGTCCAGCATATTATTGAGAATGTTCATGGTAGCGTACACTCGGTTTGTAGTATGAGTTGAGAACTCCAGCATTTTGTCGCATTCTTCAAGAAGGAACTCTGAAGAAGTGCCATTGTCCTCGGTATCCGCTGGGGAGCTCAACAACTCGCTCAGACGTCGTTCAGTCTTCTCGTTCATGATACCTAGGGCGAGGCATGAGGAGTCACTAACAGATGTAGCGAACTGCGCAGCTCGATCCCGGTATATGACGGCGAGCCCTCGTGATATATGTGCCTGCTTGAATGCGTTAGCAAGGAATTGTTTGTGGAGACTCGAAATCTTTCTACCTTGGGCATTTTTTCGAGTTTGTCTGTCAAAGTATCAAGCGTCTTGACATCACCGAAGATCTTCTCGTAGGTGGCACGATTGTTGCACTGATACACTGGCTTGGTGCGGTACTGCTGGGCAGCAATGAAGCTACGAAAGTCTATCATCGTCCTGTCGATTGCTGCTAGCCTTTCGAGTATCTCGTCCATGGTGGCACAGAAGAGAATCTTGTCTTTGACAATTGCATTGTAAGCTTTGCCTTCGGTCAAAGAGATGGTGATCTTACTTTTTGGAGGCGACCAATCGCTCCTGTCATCGTATTCGATACGTCCAATGTCGGTCTCGGCGTTGGTTTCTTCGCTGGAGATGCTGGACACATCGAGCCTCGATGACAAATCCGCAGTCGAACCTGTACTCGCCATTCTGCTTGAGGTTGCCTTAGCTGTTGAGGCGGGTAAGCCAGAGAGGGAGCTGGAGTTTATCTTGAAGTGTTATGTCGACGACCGAGCACGCCATTTCTGGTGAATACATTTGGTGAAGTGAAACCAAAAGATTTCACGGTGAAGTTGCAATATCTACTTGCATAAGGCACATGATTGGCTGTTGGGCAGAAGGCACCCACGTGCCTTTCCTTCCCAAAGTGGCGTATTGTAAACAGCAGTGAAGTTCATATGGCACGTGACAAGTGCGTCGAAAGAGACGTTGTGAGCAAGTATGCAGTTCTCGTTGTGTGGCTTCATTGAGAAACTGACTTTGTCATCGGGACGCAACGCCATTGTGTGGCCCTGTGCTCTGAAATGCCATACGGCGCCTCAACCCGCCTCGATCCTAGTGAAAGCGGGATTTACATGAGCTACCGACTGCTAGGAATAGGGAGCAACCAGCAAACTCTACAACGAAACAGGAAAATTCTTAGTCTACCAAAGTACTCTGGTAGAAAACATTTACCGTACGCGTACGTTGCAGTGGGGATTTCCAGTTGCAGCTAGGCCTATGCAAGGTGACAAGAGCATTGATACAAATTCAAACTTCTTTAGCTGTGCACTATGTAGGCTAATCTGAGTACTAAGGGGCGCTAACGGAACCATGCATAACGGCTTGTGCTGAAAGAAGAAAACACCAAACCAGCTAAATTCTCTGCTACAGATAGGATCCTAGACGAAAAGAGGCGATATCCGTTGAGCTTTGAAATCTCACTTGACGTGTGCATCTGGTGACTGCATGTGTATCTCTTAGGGCCAGATTTGAACGTGTCCAATGGCACCTGACGGTGTGTCTGGCGGTGTGTTGAACAGCAAATGCATTGCGTAAGAGAGAGGAACTGGAGATGGCTGCAAATTTGCATCTGAACCTGCTTTGTAACAATTTCGATGTCTAAGAACAGTGGTCTGCTTTTGCTTATAGTTATGTACGTAATCGATGAGACAAAAAGATACAGCATGTATCTCTGAGTCTGAATCAGTGTTTGGTAGCGTTCCATATATGAGGTTGTAGGTATGCACTTGGCAGTGATAAAGATGCATCTGTTGGGGTAGCACCCACGTAGAGGTAGACATGGTCATAGGGTTG
The DNA here is from genome assembly GCA_028476805.1 of Acrocalymma vagum. Classification (NCBI taxonomy): domain Eukaryota; kingdom Fungi; phylum Ascomycota; class Dothideomycetes; order Pleosporales; family Acrocalymmaceae; genus Acrocalymma; species Acrocalymma vagum. Next base: position 35,633 of record JAQGEP010000205.1, read on the forward strand.
ACATCAGAAACATAAGTGTGCCATGAGTTTGACACATCGATGTATCTTCATCGGCCATGGTAGGCTCCGAAACAGCGACATAGGCTGTGTAGCATTTTTTTTTCTACATCTGAATGGGTTTAGTAGCAGCTGACGTACCTCTGTATGCATACCGCCGACGGCAACAGATGGGCTTCTGCAAGTTGCATGTAGGTTAGATGAGAGAGCATGTGAGAGCGAGCATGCCTCGCACAACACAGAACTAATGCGGAAACAAATCCCTCTCTGGGACGCGACGCTCCTGCTGCATCAACGTGCAGCCCTAGCTTCGGGAAGAATGTTGTACTACCCAGGTACGCCCTGGGGTAGGCTACCATACGTTTAGAAAACCACTGAACTCATTGGTAGGGATAATAGCATCCGAACTCCATATCTGCAGCAACACCTTGACTTCCGAGTCAAATCCCTAACATTACTGCATCCGGATACAATGAGGGTGTACGTAATTCATGTCGAAGTGGTGCACCCGAGTTGGTGTTGCACTTCCACATCAAATGCTGACAAGATCAGCTCGAAAGAGATGAAGGCGTGTTGCAGGCTTGAGATGATACTATTCAATGCAATGCAGAGGTATACCACAGAACGACAGGCGCGGGCATGAACTGGGCAATCTTGGAACGTTGTGGATGGTAAGAGAAGAAGAGGTTAGGCAGATGGCGATCGTCGGTGGTCGGAGAATTACATACCAATGCGGAATAGCTCTATCTACCAGTAGCATGGAAAGACAGGAGACATGCACTCTGCAAACGGCGGACGAGAAGGACGAGTCAACTGGCGGGTTTAAGAAATAAAGGTTGAAGGCGGGCGCGTACCATTGGTGGTGGTGGTGTTGTTGTTGTCGTCGACGTAGCCACCGTAGCGAAGCCGTGGGAGAGCCGACATGGCAGGCGCAGATCGCGGCATCCCCCACATCAAAGCCCGACCGCTGTAGCACCCACATTCATTGGTCGGATTTTCTTTTTGATACGACGGTGTGAAGCATGAACGCATACTCATGAATGATGTGTGCAGGGCATCAGACGATGAGCAGAGCAGAAGCAGCAGCAGTCGCGTACGTGTCCAGTTATGACACCACGACCTTCGTGGGGTGGTGGGGTAGGCTCTGCTCCAGGCTTTTCAGCTTGACACCTCTAGATTGACACTTCTAGGTCATGCTAACAAACAACAGCGCACGCGACACCGAGACAAACCAACGTGAACATGGGTACTCAAACATTTTCTTTTTTTGACTCAGTGCAAACGGACGAGCATATCAGTTCACAGGCAATCTCCCAAATTCTCGTCACGCTTCCACGGACCCCTGTGAATGGCCATCTTCTGGAACGCGGCCGGATTCGCGGGCTTGCTGGACAACCTCAGGATCGCAAGTTGCAATCATGAGGCTCCGACGCTTGTGGGTGCTCAATTTAATTGACATAGCTAGGCGAGACACGTCTGGTTCGCTGATGCTATGCTGCAGCCCACAGCAGCGTACCCATGGCGATAACATGTAGTCCAGAAAGCCCAAAGTCAAACCATGTTCACCAGCACCGGACAGCGCGCCATCTGGGACCTCTGGGCTCTTCGCCGTCGTCCTGGTACAGAGGAATTGAGCATAGCGCAGAGAAGCTCTGGTCTGGGTCCAAAGCCTTGGGCAACCGCTCGGAGCTGGAGGAGGCACATCGTGGACAAAGATGGGCGAGAGCGCGCCTCGTCAGTCGCGGATTGTTCCCAGCCCGCCAGAGCTCACCTAGCTCGATCTTTCCGGGGCCTGCAGACGGCGCTTGACCGCTTGCGTGCCCCTTCGTCTTCATTCTTCGTCCCTTGGCGATGATCAGCCTCGTGCAACTCCCCCATCTGGACCCGCTGTTTCGCTCCGGCTGGTCTACCAAGCTGCAGCCACCCTACGCCATAGACTGCGCCAGCACCAGCACGGCCCGGCCGCTACCCACAACTCCGCAAGCAGAAAGCTGAGATGGCTTGCAGCTCCTGGATACAAATAAAATGCTGCCTCGTCCTACTCTCGGCTCGAGCCTGCTTGCAATTGTTTTCGAAATTTGATTCTGCGACCTAGGACGGCCCATGTTGCTCAAGCTTCACTATCCCTGTTGTTGAGAGTTCCCTCAATTCCCCACTGGCATTCAGCTCCTATTTAAAGAATGACCATGGCCTCACTCAGGACTTCTTCCCGCATGTCTAATCATGAGGACACACGCCGGCTGCAAGTTCCCAACCGCAGCTCGTCCCTTCATCACTCCCGCCGTGGTCGTGCTACCAAACCTGGTAATCTAACTGTTACCGATCCGCAAAAGACGAATACTTTGCTCACCCCAAAACAAACGTGGGATGCCAAATCTACCCTGATACAGCAAACTCTACTAGTGCAAAGCGGCCCTATCCTAGACGCTAGGGGCAAAGAATCAACAAGAAACCCGCAGCGCAGCAGTTCCTCAAGAAGACACTCATGCCCAATTCAACCATCTCGAAGGTCGGCTAGCTGTTCTGCCACTATGCGTCACCCAATGCAGCCCGCACAGGTGCAAAGATGGGGCGGCTTTACCCGTACCACAACTGGATGGGATGGATTGCGAAAGGTAAGCGTTCTTCCCTATTGGCCACGGCAATTGTAGGTTTAACTATAGGAGCGAATATTTCCACTGACTTTTGCAAATCTAGGATTTAGAGCTATGGTTCGAAGACGGAGACTGCCTCGTGCACCTTTACGCTCGTGGTCAGTCACAGCGAGGCCCATCTTTCTGTGTCCCGTTTCGAGTTCTCAAGAGAAGCAAATGTGGTTCGATGTTTAGTCTTTGCTACTCACAAGTTGTCTCAGACACCAAATCACCCTCTGAGACTCCGAGACGGATATCAAGTGGATATTCAACTCCAGTCCCAGGCTCCAGCATGGTCGAGCTCTATATCCCAGCCCCTGAAGATGTAGCGCGCGAGGACGCATTTAGGTGGCACCTTACCACCCGAAACTTCTTTGCCTTCATCTTCGGGGTGCCATTGGTTGGCTACCACATGGGCCAGGCGCTCGTGGATCTACAAGAGAGAATGCAACTATTTAGGTCGGGGCAGATCGACAACCAACAAGATATCCTAGACTATGCTGAAAGGCAGGGATATCGCGATCTGGTAGACTGCATAGACTATGCGCTCTCGATGCTTTATTATGCAGAACACTACAAATTGCGGAATGTTTGGATCGATTCGTTCGCTCACTGTGTTGGTATGAACGAGGGATTAGCCTCCAGCCCGGAGTTTGAGGTATGTTATAATTTGACAACCCTGCAGCTTTATCTCACTGACACGTTCGTACAGCCGATATCGCCGCTCACAAAAGCCTTAATCACACGAGCGAGTCTCGAGATGGACATTCATTTGAGCCGGGTTACGAGCGCACTCAGCACTTTCCTCGAAGACGACCTCTCTCCAGCGTTTCTCGGTCTACCAGACGGCGCTCGCGCTCATCTCCATCGATTCCGATCATTTTTGCACAGCTTCTACGCTGAGAAGTTTGGATACTGGCCTCCTCCCAAAGGCTCCCCTTTCACAAAGGCACTATACAAGTCCATGTTCTACGATTTCAAGAACTTGTATGACTACCTTGTCGATATAGAGTCGACCTCTGATATCTCCTCACAGAAGCCCGCAAGTGGAGGTATCTGTGTCCTGCAAAATGTGGATTCCTTCGACAAGAGGCATAAATTCAGTCACCTCCCCCATCCCTTACCTCTACTACCACGCTATGTAGCACTAAAAGGGAGAATAGATTCGCAAAAAGGCCTCAGGACACTAACACTAGGCACGAAGCAAGCCAAGACGGATCGAATCATGACGATGCGTGCTGCTCTAGAGGAGGCTACAAATGATCGCAACACCAACGTCACCAGATCCCCAATCGTCAAGGCATACATGAGCTTCGAACGTACGGGGACTTCGAACCAACGCGAAGAGAAGGTATCGATGGCTGATGCTCGTAAAGTGCGTTGGCTTTTGATCTACGGAACCTTTCAGTACCTGGTTTCCGCACTTCAAGCACCCAAGGAGGTCCGTGACATGGACAGTCCTGAGTATGCCTTATGCTGCCTTGTGACGGAACAGTCATCTTGGTATGGCGATACTAAGTCCATGATATCGTCCATGGCTGCTTCTGTAAATGTCCCAGAGGAAATCAACAGTTATTTGTCAGAGTTAAACGATGCAACCCCAGATGAACTTCCGTCCAATAACTCGAAAAGCTTGACGATCCAACCGGATTGCAATAGAGATGACTATTTCACACCACCGAAGATCGAAGCAGCCCCTTCTGGGGCGCGGCGGGTTTCTGTAGAGGTTCCGGCCCCTCTAAGGATACCTTTTCCAGTGCGTAACACGTCCATTCGTTCTTTCCGCCGTTTCTCATTGTCATCACGCGGTTCTCGCCCAGCGAGTTTGCTTGTTGGTACGGCGACACCGAGTTCTAGCAATGGCGCGGCTGGGACAAATGTAGATTCCGTATCGCTCGCTGTGTCCAGTCAACATTCCATTATGACGTCCCAGAGATCCTCGAAATCGCTTCTTCCAGAAGGAGCTGGACCACAGACCTCTTGGTTAAGGCCAGTCACACCTGAGTCCTCGACACATAGCCGGAATTCATCAAACCACGCAATTGAACGTGATATCGCCGAACAAGTCCGAACACCCGTTGTGGATTCCTTCGAGATGGAGGAGCTGATAACTCCTATAAGTCCTAGCGAAGAAACACCGAAACCTGTGTGTTCTGGGAGCGTCAGCTCTACAGACAGTCGGTTTTGGAGCGATGAAGCAAGTTCCGCTTCATCGAAATCTAGTACCAGCGCTGAGCACTCGGAAAATAAAGCTAGCCCTGCCGAAGAAAGTGGATTGCTCGGCGGCCTAGTTCCAGTGGAGAGTCCTACTTCCAGCCCACAAAGTACAAGTTCACGAATGACCCTCCAAAGGGAAGGCTTTCGATTCAGTTTCAACAAATCAGATACAGCTCTCTTTAATACGCCACATGATGGGACTGAATCTTTTGAAAATGGTTCAGCAATCGGCGTGGCGATTTCATCACCTCCACCAAAACACTCACCCAGTTTGCCAGCGGCTTCGCTCTCACTGGATGACTTGCCCACAAATCATAATACAAGGCATCATCCTCTCCTAAAGTCTTTTTCTGCCCTTCCAACACCTACGTTGGAGCAAAAAGGCCTCATGTCGCCACTAAAATTGAACCCACCTTCTCCACATGACGGCCATCCTTCAAGCTCGCGGAACAAAGGCAAAAGCATCGACATCTTCCGCGCACTGGCATTCATGCCTGAGAAAAACACATATTCCATTAGCCAAGGGGCTGATTATTTCCAAATGCGCCAACCAGAATATGGAGGAGTTATTCCACAGACTACATCAAAAGAGTCACAGATTTCCAAAAAGAAGAAGAAAATGTCACCACTAAACAACAGCAACACTGATGACGGCGAAGACAAAAAAATGAAGAAGGAGCGACGGAAGAGCACATTTTGGCGCCGTTAATTGTTTCCTCTGACAGCATCCAATGGTGCTACATGTTACAACATCTACCCGACGCTACCATTTCCTTCAATCTACAGTACGGCGCCTCTGGCTCATTGTATTGATATCATACACTCTCTTATCACATTTCCTAAACTACGTTGCATACTGCACTCTACTCTTGCTCATATTAGCCAGCGCCATCTCTATCAGCCTATTATACCCGTCGATGAAATCTTTTGACTCTCGACACTTGGAATCCTAATGTCTTTTCATCATTTCTTTAAGTTGGTTGGTTTACTATTGAGCGATGTGGTATGAATTTTATGCTGAATCTGTAAATATTTGTATCACATAATATCAAAAAGCTGTTTTCTGTCAATTTTACTAGAGTTTGAAACAGAATGCGGTGGAGAGTGAAAGGTGAAGAGACAGAGTATGTATCCAGCAAGAAAGTTGTAGAGGGGCCAAGGACTGCGAATTAAGAAAGTTAATGTCAATGCATGGGTACAACTACTTTTTTTTTTTCGTCGTGAGAATCGTGATGTTCTCTTTATTCAGGCATCTTTGATGGCTGACGTATGCTCAGTCATACCGGTACGTCCACCTCGGGCACAACACCGTACACCTATGACGCTGATTTCATGTAACACCAATTCATATTTACAACACAAAATAGCTTAACCAGTTTGCTCAAAATGAAAACTTGTTGCACATGCCATTTGGCGACGTAGGCATTTATATAAGAAACTGGTGCAGCAGCCTCTGCCTCGCAAAACGCCATCCATATGTTGTCAGTGTCAAGCACACGTAATTACTGTGGCTGTCTCTCCGTTTCCCTTTTCCGTGATGCCTGCATTCGTCACACATCTTCCATGAGGCTCATTAACTCTGTACTTGGGGTAAGGGTCGTCATTTGCACTGACGTCCGATTCGTGGCTTCAGTCGCTGATGCAGTGATTCCCCCTTCCCCAACGAGCTTATCCTCCGCCACGAACGACGACTTCCATCTCGCCACGCATTGTGTTGGCCTATTCTCCCTTGTCTAAACATCCTCAATGGCTTGACCGCCTGCACCCTCCTCGCCGTTGCGACGAGGTCGACGTTCCTGCACCGCTCTTTGTTTTTCATGCCATACCACTTACGCTCCCTTGCTTTCCTTGCCTTCTACGTCTCCTTGTACGATGACATCGTTTCTGGGCTGTCGGGCCGGTGGAAGCTCTAGCCGCGCAGGCGAAATTGAGAGGGAGGTAACACGCCCAAAGGAAAATGCTAGCCACCCCTAGGCATGATCTCGAGAGACGATGACTTTTTAAGCCTTACGAAAGTCCAGATTCCTCCAGGAGCGGCGGGACTTCAAAGTCGAAATCAGATGGGAGCTCGTTAATAATAGAGCGGACCCTGGTTAAGTGCTTTGGCATCCATATATAATAGACGTTCTTAGTGAAGTTGTATGCCGTCCACTTATCCCTTCCGTCTAGGGCGGTGAAACCGCACACATAGATATCATAGCGATAATACTTAATGTCTCTTCCTTCGATAACTGGGTAGTGTCCATAGATCTTCATTGAAGAGTCGTTGTGAGAGATTGAGAAGGCTAGGATTTGCCGGTGGAGCTCTTGTTCGCGCTTTACGAGCCGGAAAAGCTCGACGATCGCTCGAACTGCAAGAGTCATGCTATGAGCATTCTGCCGGTCTGCGATAGGAAGTGCTATAGCACCGCATTTTACTTCGCACGTTAAGAACGGGAAGTACATATAAAACGTAGCCATGAAGAAGGATTGTTATCCGTTAAGGAAGTCGCCAATAAAAGGTTGAAGCTTGTCAAGTTGGTCCTTGGTGAACGTTGTTCGTTTAAATCCTACAGAATAGTCGGGTTGCGGGCGAGGTTTGGTCACCGGAATAGAATTATTCCAGCCTTCATTGACTGATTCGACGAGACATTCAAGATGCTCAGAACTAAAGTCAGCAAGCTCTTCTGCAGAAGGAACTATGAGCCGAGTAATATCTTGGATAACCTTAGCCTCGTTTCCGTCTCGAATCCTCTTGCAGGTCTATTTGAATACATTATCGGAGAAACGTGAAACATCTGGAACGTCCTGTTTTTCTTCAAGCAAGTTTCGACAGAGATCTTTGCTCGCCTTCGTAGGGCCTTCTTGGTCCTCTCCCATGAAACTGCCTTTGGTTGCTAACAGGGTTGGATAACGCGCGTCGTTGTATGGTGCACTTTTCTCCTCTCTTGGTTTCTGATCGCTGGGTGTGATGGAGCTTTCTGAGGCGGAGCCCGACTCGGATCGTTTTCGTTTACGCTGAAGAGAAGGTGTTGATTTACTTATTGCAAGCGGATTACTTATTGTGTCCGGCTGAAAATATTCTTTTGGCCAATTCTATTCCCGCAGCCAACAATCGATAGGATCAATTTGGGTACTCCTGCCGAAAAATAGTTTTTCTTGATCACTCAGCCTCTCCTCGCTGAAGTCTGGAGATGTCTGTGGAGTCATCCTGGCCTATCCAAGTTAGCTTGAATTCGCCGAAAGAGCGTAACAGGAATGAAGTTATATACCTCTTTGCACAAAGTCTTGTTTGCCGGTAGGGTATGTGGGTCCTCGGTATTTCCGCTGTTCTCCGGGTTGAGACGTTACGCTTCTACGAACGGGTCTCGGCGCATTTACTTTACTGACACTTTGTGCATGTTTCTCTATAAACAAGTCAACGGCGGGCATTAGATTTGTTGAATCAGCGAAAGGTGCGCCTCCATTTTGTACAGACCGTTGCCGTCTGTCCTTCCGGGCATTTTAGTTTTTGCGATACCTAGTCATGTTGATTAGCAGATTGTTGCGAAGGAAGAAAGATATCAGTGGAAGGATGCATGTGAAGACTACCTATGGTAGCTAACACCGGGTTGGGCATAGCTTGAAAGGGTCTTGAAAGGGTGCTTTCCCCTTGAGATGTAGGTTCAGGACATGGTAAGTTACCACCGCCACACAGTGAGAACTCTAATCACAACAAGACGCCCACCCGCGGCCGCTACGTTGATTAAGCCAACAGGCACCCTTGTCCTTTGCAGCCGCGGTAAGTACTCAGGTAAAACGCACGGGCTCTTTCGCAACACGGCTCATCCCTTGTGGTAGCTCACATCTCATATACCAGAACCATATCCTCTGCCGCACCAGTTCGTCTGTAGCTCCCATCCTCGCTTATTGTCGCATTTTCGGCTTACTCCTGGTCTCGATTGCTGATCATGCCTCTCTCCGTGCCAGCAAAGCGTGAGCTGCTCATGGTGGGCATGAGCGCCAAAACTTACCGTATTGGAGACACCATTAAGAAGGAATGTCATGTGCTCCCCGATGACATCGCTATCACGGAGCAAAATTTCGAGGCATGCAAAATTGAGGCTGAAGTATATCTCATCCTAGGTGACCACCCACTCATCGCCAGATGTTTATCGATCGGTCCTGGAAAAGAATACATCGAACTCGATTACTATCCTCACGGTAATCTCAAGCATTACATACAACGCTATCACATAAGCATTACGGAAATAGAAATAAAGCGTTGGGCTCATCAGATGATCCAAAGTGTCATGTATATCCATTCAAAAGGAGTCCGACATTCTGATTTCAGGCTTGAGCAGTGGCTGGTTGACTCAGACCTTAACGTCCGGCTCAGCGACTTTAATGCTGCAGGGTTTGATGACCAACCAGACCTTGGAATAAAAAGGAAGTCGGCACAAGGGTTTGAGGTCGCAAGCAACTGCCTCCCTCGAGATCTAGAGGCAGATAACACAGTAGCGTCGGACCTATTCGCACTAGGTTCTACGCTTTACGAACTTGTAGCCGGTCAATACCCCTCCCAAGGCCAAAAAGACGAGTCAATCGAGTTATTGTTCAGAGAAAGAGAGTTCCCAAGCACAGAAGGACTTCTGCCTGGGGAAATCATTGTAGGCTGCTAGAAACAGGATTTCTCTTCGGCCGAAGAAATCCTCCATCACGGCAATAACATCTTTGGGCTGGAACTTCCGCTCCGGTCTCTATGATTGTATCCCGGACGCGGACCTTGCTTCCTAGTCGAACCCGAATGAATCATCTGGTGTCTGTGGTAGAGTCAAATATTGCTAGCAGGTTTCTCATTACATGGATAGGTATTGTTTGGATGTGCGCCGATCTTATGTATTGTAATGATACTATCACTTTTCAATATGTACTCGAATTCGACTTTGGTGCCCTGGGGACGAACATTCTCGATGATATATATGAGTAACCCCTTGTGGGCTTCGCCTTCGCGAAGTACCGCCACTCCGACATCGTTTTCTGTGGCTGAACGAACCTGGCCGTATGTTAGCTATAGCCTGGGGCGGCATGCTATCCCTAATCGCTTGCCATTATGATTACGCTCTAGGTTCACGTTAAGACTGCGCATACAACTATATTCAGAGAAATTCGAAAAGAGGTGCAAAAGATCACAAGATAAAGAGGAGACAAATGGTAAAATAATTATGTTTGTCAGGCTGAGAACGCCTGCTGTGTGGTCCATAGCGAGGCTGAGCCAAGAGATGCAATACAGACTCGCTATTGGCTGAAACCTGCTCTACCATAGACAAGTGCAAGTAGGGGCGTATGGAAAGTCTTGGTCGTGTTTCAAATCGCCCCGTTCCTTGTTTTATTATTCTTCTGAGGATTTCTACAATCCCTGATGACAGTAACACGCTTCCAGCCCCAACCAAGGCTGAGAAGATGTGTGGTGTGTTTTGATTGTCACTTGTTTACAATCCAACCAGCCCCAGCCATTTCGCGCTGTCTCTTGAATTGCTGTGCCTCCTTCAACTGGCGCTGTTTTCTAACTAGAAATGAGTTACGATCAACTTCCCTGGCGGCTAGGACTGGTTTGTACACCAAATCTGATCCTAGTGCTTGTGTTCTAGGAAGCTATTGCATCCAAGCTTTTTGCAGGTTCCGCGGGTGGGGTGTTAGCTATTGTTAGCGACTGAGTTATTTGAGAGGAAATTATTCAACTGAAGCCTTATTTTATAGGTATGATCAGGGTAATACAATGTTACAATGTCGTTTGCACCAAGTCCAAACTACTTAACTCTCTGACTCCACCACTCTCGTCAGTTTATGGGACCGTTGTTGTTTTCGATATTTTGCCTACCGATTTACTGCTTCTGCGCCATTCCCATCCGCTGAATCGCGTTATATCTATCTACCGTAAGCATCGAGTGGGCCACGACTGGGACTGGTATCTCGTCCCATATCTTGTTGGATTATGTCGATTAACGCGGATAACCCATTGTATGTTGATTCGAGCCACGATCAGACGTCTTTGAGAGCCGGTGAACCTTCTGAGCACATATGTCCGAAATGCTCAGCCAGCTCAAAAGATCAGGCTATTCGCTGTATATCAGTGTCACCAACTCCGTCTCCATACAACACAGCCACTCCATGAACTTCATCTCCCAGAAGCTCGGTTGTCCCTGTCCTTAAGTTGCAGGCAGCAGCCGGGCACTGGCCCAATCCTGTTTGTCCATCTCGACCTGCACCGACTTTCCGGCTCAATAGGGAAGGAAGGCGTGTAAGGTTTCGAAATAATGCCATCTCCCCGGTCCATTCGGCCACTTCCGACTAACTCCTTCACAGCGACCGACTGAACCAGTTAGGACTTGGCATACCAGATGCCCCGTTCAATCTGTCAGTCCGATCACGCCTGGGACGGCAGAGAAAGCCGACAAATTAAAGGAGATACAAACTCAGGGGAGCAGTTCTAGAGGCCTGTTTGGTCCATCAGAACTTGCCCAGGGGGTCGAAAAGAAACTCTGGAAGTACCAAACTTCTCGTAATGCTGTCAAAGTATGGTTGTTGGAGATAATCAGCTGGGTTTTAAGCGCATTTTGCATGACTACCACTGTGATCGTCTTGTACGTGTACCGCGATCAACCTTTACCGAAGTGGCCACTTGGCGTAATATTGAACGCTTTCATTTCGGTCCAGGCAAAGATTGCCTCGGCGGCTCTACTTTTCCCTGTTTCCGAAGCTCTCGGGCAATTGAAATGGAACTGGTTTAAAGCAGGGCAGAATAAGTTCAAGGAAAGCAAGAGGATGTGGGATTTTGAGTAAGTAAAAGCAAAATTACAAATACGCATTGGCTTTGGAAGTCAGTATCGCCCACAAAGGTATCGTTTTACTATTTTTGTGGTGTACAACTCGAAAACAATGGCAGTTCTTTACCCTGGCGAATTACGCTGACGTGATAACCCACGTATAGACTGTTCGATGATGCCTCCAGAGGTCCTTGGGGGTCATTAATGTTATTATCCCGTACTAAAGGAAGATTACTAGCAGCCCTTGGCGCAACAGTAACTCTCTTTGCGCTTGCTATTGACCACTTCTTCCAACAGGTTGTTGGTTCTCCTGAGAAATGGCGTGAACAACCAAATAAAGGATCCATTGCGCGTGCGACCTCATATACTGCGGATATAGCGGGGACAGACTCGTTCAAAGGCACTGCCATCATGGAGATCGATCGATTCATGGTAACAACCGCATATCATTACTTCTATAACAACGGAACCAGACCAGTCACTTCTAGAAACGGTATTGGACTTAGACTTTCAATTCCGCTGGCATGCCCTAACGGCAATTGCGCGTGGACTGGATATGAAAGCCTGGGTATATGTAACAGGTGCCAGGATGCCACTGACCGCCTCAAATTTTGTTGTCTTGATTCTACCCTCGACTGGATACGGTCTCCAGTTGCTTTTCCCGACATTACCGGTTGGGACTATCCAAATGGCAATGCATGCGGCTGGTATCTCGAAGCAGACACCCCGATTCTAATGACCGGCTACACCACCGATCTTTTTACTAATCATACTGGAGAGGTACTTGTGTCACGCTCACAGCCACTGTATGATGTCTTCACAAGAGCTCCGCTCTCTGGGTACACAGCGAAGCTCAATGATACTCGCAATCCAATTTCGCATTTTGTCGTTGTTTGCGGCTGGAATCCAGTGCAGGTTCAGCAGAATGCAAATCCTATAGCCCGTGAGTGCATGATATCGGTTAGAACCCCACGGTCCCAAATTCCATGCTTCTCCTCGACATCAGTGTGGGTGAAACACTACTCAGGGGGTGTTTCAGTTACTCTGTTGCTCCAGGAATTACATACACTCTTACCAAATTCCCCTCTCTTCGAAAAGTCATACTAACTCCATGGTCCGGCATTTAGTGGTGCATAAAAACTCTCCAATCAACTTTGTTAGGGGGATCTTACGCGGAAAATGTCACAGCTACAGCCTTCAACAAAACACTTGGACCCGGTCCATGGACTACTACCGAATTCTTTGACGACAATAATAGGTATGCTGGCATCATCTTCGTATACCACGAGAATATTACCCTTATTGGAAACAGTGGGTATGACTACCACGTCAAAAATTGGACGCATTGCGAGATTCTCACGATTTTCGACGACATTTTCCTTCAACATATACAGTCACTAACACTACAGACATGTCTCAAGCTGTTTTGCGATACGCACAGTACAGGACGAACGGCTACCGGTCACGGGTTGATGCACACAACCCTTTTCTGTATGATAACATCACGGCACATCTAGACAACTTGGCCACTGATTTGACGAACATAATGAGATCGAGAGAGGGCACAATTGAGATGATACAGGGCCCAGCATTTGACTTCGTCAATGTCGTCGAAGTCAGATGGGAATGGCTGGCTGTACCTCTAAATTTACTCATCTTCACTTTCATCTTCTTGGTGGCAACCATTATCCGAAGTTCGAGAGAGCAGGAAGTCAAAGTTTTCAAAACCTCCGCCCTTGCAACACTTCTTTACGGCTTCCCAGACGATGTGCGGGAGAGATTTATGTCTGCCAAAGGCAATGGAACATCACTAGACAATGCGAAACATACGAAAGTGAAATGGCTTCTTGGGGCTGGATGGAGGCTCTCTGGTACGAACGGCGAGTTCTCGCCAACCTCTCTGAGATCATCTGGTCACAAACCTCAATAGTCAGAATAAGAACGATAATTAACAGTCGTCTTGATGAATGTTTTCCATTTCATCCATGTATTTCATGCTTGTTTTTTTATTCTGCCGCTACTAGCCAACCAAATACTTTTCGCAGACCTTACACATGACACTTTATCAAATAAAGTCAACCCCGTCTATGTTAGGGTTAATACTGTACAAATGGATGGTGATAGTCGATAAAGCAATCCCTCCAATTAGCCTGCAGAACACCATCTTTGTTTGTTGCCTTTACGCGTGTCAACATCACATCATCCCAACAGTTCATGTACATTTCCAACTCAATTCTCTGTAGCCGGGGCAATTTTTCTGCAGAAGCGTCTAGAATCTCATAAAACTTGAGGAGATGCCAGCAAAGTTGCTGCATATCTAATCCAGTCTCGCGGTAGAGCTCTTCTTCTGTGTATGCAGTTCTTTCTGGTGTCATAGTAACAGTCGGTTTATCGTAGTTCGGATTGGGAATACAGGCAGGCATACTGCATATATGGTAAGCATGCAAAACTATATGATAAGGGTTCATCCATACCTACATCTTCTTCAGATTCAGTGTTTGCGTAGTATGGGGCCAATAGAATCGTTCTAGCGAATCAATGGGGTCTGATCGGGGCCTCAGGGAAATTCGCTCGACGCAGCAACCAAAGACACGAGTAATGACATTCACAAACTCCTCTGCAGACGTAAAACTGTTGGGGTCGTCAATATAGCGGGCTTTGGTCACCATGACTGTGGAAGGCTGCACAAGAACGGGTTCCGGAATTTCTTCTCCAAGATCGCTCTGCTCTGTAATAATATAGAACAAATTCATCGACTTGACTTGGGCGCGGCAATAGTCGACTGCATGCGAGCGAGCCTCAGAACAAACAGTCGCTATTGAGAGGCGATTGACCGAAATCCAAAATTCGTTGACACCAATGCGCATCTTATCTCGCTTGGGGGTATTGTAGATATACACTCGAAGAGGTTCTATTTCAGCATCGTGTGGCAGATTATCGTAGTCAACAACCGCCTGTCGCAAGCGCTCATCGCACGAAGACCTTAGAGGCCTTTTGATGATGCTTTTTCACCGACGGGTCAGTACAGGTTGGAGGATGAAGGCGAGCCTTACCAATGCAGGCGGGCAATACTGACTATGTTACGATCAGCATATCTCCTCGGGCTAGAAATGGTGACTTGCCTCTTGATACTGGAAAGCAGCAGCAGCCAACCATATCATATCTCTCAGCTCTCGAGGAAGTTGCGTAAACATTGTCGGCGACGTCTTGCCAGCGGAATGTGTTGTGAACAAGTGAGTGCACAGTAGTGGTGCCTGTAGGGTACCAATAGTACCATATGAAATCTATAAGGATCAAGCGTCGCCTGGGTTTAGTGTAGTCTATAGGTAGGTAAAACTTTGTAACAATTTTCCTTAAATAGACCATATTATGTTTTACATGTTTCGGCCATTGTCAAGCGGAGAGAACGGAAACTGGCAACATACTCCTTTCGCTAACTTCACCCTGCTTTAGGATGTTAGCTCGAGATTTTGGTTAGGGCTGCCGTGCAAACCGAAGAGTTCGCAGTATAGGACGACATCCACGGGCTTTAAGGAAATGATTCTACAGGTCGTGCTCCTTTTTCTACACCTAGCTGCCAAATTCGTGTTTGCTGGCGCCACCTCGATGTAACCCGCAACTCAGCTCAACCCAGCTGAGTGCTTACTACACCTGTAATACTATACAAATTCTAAGTTGGATTTGGTTAATAGCCATATTCATCTAATCCCAAGTACATAATTTAGGTCATAAGCTTAAGCCACACGTGCGGACTTGAGGCTTGGCTACTGAACTTACCCGATCATGGACATTGTAACGTCTGCGAGTTGCGGTGTAGGTGTGCGAAATGCTATGGACCTGCGCAAAGTCTGCGACAGAATTTGAAGTATAAAATGGCGGCAATGTTCCTCTTTTCCAAAGCAAATCAGTCCTTCGTTCTTCAATCTCCTCACTTCCTGTTTGATACAGGCCCATTCTTTTTGTTATTCTGGTTTTTGTTTCCTCAACTACTACATTCGCTTCTACTCCTGTTTGATACAGGCATACTACTTCGTTCGCAGTCACTCATTAGTTACCAAATCGTACATTTGATTCATTCTTGCTTTCGAAATGCGGTTCAATTTACTCCCCGCGCTTGGAACAGTACTCAGCCTGACGGCGTCAGGAGCACTTGCAAGTGTTACCTGCGATACCAAGCCTGGTGGTTCCGATATCAAGAGTACTGACGGACATTTTCGAGGCGACCTTGTTACAGAAGCAGTCATAAACTGTCTTGAGAATATTTGTGCTGCCGAAGGGACTGGGAGACCGCTTACAGAGCACTGCGGACCGGTTGCTATTACTATTACCTACTTTGGTGCCACATTCTCTGATGTCAGAGAGTGTATCGATCAAGTCCACAGCATCATTGACCAGTGTATTGGCTCTGAGAGTGTCTATGGGGGCATTTCACAGACGGATGAGGCAATATACGATATCCTAGTTGCGAAGAAGAGTCATGACCGGGACGATGCCCTGGATGAGCGAGGTCTCGGACATGAGCATCTGGCACTTGAGGCACGCGCGACATACAACAGAGCGCGGCCCACAGCAACTCGTTCTAGGAAGAGGATTACGCCGCTATCCACACAAAAGCCTAAGCCCACTCAAAAGGCCCCGCCAGAGCCCTCATCGGAAGCACAGCCAAAGGTATGCCCACTTCCAGCGGACAGGAAGAAGAAGAATAAAAGCAATTCAACTACCAAAAACACTATCCGAGATATTGCAGAGAGCTTCCTTCCGCGAGTACTAGGTGGTTCACTTCTTCCGCGTGGAGTCACCATCTCAAACTGCCTTGGCGATCCGGAAGAGCCCCAAGCCTCACAACCAATTCCGCCGCCCTTGCCGCAGCCTCAGATAGACGTACTTCCGTGGTATAGAAAGCCCCCACTCGCTAATGGTGTTACGTGGTGGAGTTTCGACAGAGTCAATCACAACGAACATGGCGTTCCAGCAGGGAGAGCAGCCACAGTCCTGGACGAAATGACCCAGTACGGCAAATTCAATGTTGTCAAGGTAACAGATGGAAGCTTGCACGTTGTGGGTAAAAAGGAAGTTAGCAGAAAACCATACACCCCTCCCGAGTATGCAAAATACGACGATCAAGGCAGCTACCTTCTCTCTAATGGCGGTTTCTTTATGGCGAAATTGGAGCATATTCAAACTCCTGGATACGGGGGATTTCCCATTTACACACCAATAGGGGAAAACAGTTTCTCGGTTGAAACCGGACGTGCCCCTGCTCCCATTCATGCCGATTATACGGATCTCTACAAGAAACTTCAAGGCAGTGATGGCAATTATCTGAAAAGCGGACCATCCCTCAAAACATTGAACCTAGGTTTGTCGCCATTACAGTGGAAGAAGGAAGGAGATC
Source organism: Acrocalymma vagum (assembly GCA_028476805.1). Taxonomy (NCBI): domain Eukaryota; kingdom Fungi; phylum Ascomycota; class Dothideomycetes; order Pleosporales; family Acrocalymmaceae; genus Acrocalymma; species Acrocalymma vagum. The sequence goes on from JAQGEP010000205.1 coordinate 52,660, forward strand.
CAATGGAAGAACAAAACAACTACCCTGGAAGTCTCACGCATGCAAACCAACCTAATGAGCGACTTGCAGCCGCAACTTTTCCAAATGGCGACAAATATCTCTTCGCATACACTGCTGGCCACAAAGAAAACAGTTACGGAAGGGCGAGGAGGAATGGTGTTGCTCTTGACCAACTAGCAGCACTCATCAGAATCTTCTTAGAGCAATTCACCCAGGATAGATTTGAAAACGCTATCGAAATTCTTAACATGGATGGTGGAGGCAGTGTATATGTAAGCTGGGTTTCTAATGGTGTGGAGACCGTGATAGCCAGAGGCGGCACGTTAGGCAAGGTTGACGAAACAGACCCTAAACGTCTTAGAGCTGTACCTAATATGCTCAAAATTTCTCCCAACCAAGACTTACCCAGTACCTCTAATCCGGGATCAAGCAGTGGTTCATAGAGATTCCTTCTGGCTAGGACACTTGGATAGTTGTATCAGAACTGGAGAGTAGGGAACGACGAGAGGCTTAATGTATCCGGTATGATCTCAAGACGATGTTGGCGTTCTTAGTCTCGAAGCAGTAGTACAATCAATTGACACAACTCTCATGCTGAAATGTTTTTCTACCTGATGCTGGAATGATGAAGTATAAATCCATCATGTTCATTTACTATACCTCACTTCCATCGCCATCTACATACTATCATATATTTCCTTCAGCCAGGCCCAGATACATCCGGAAAAGTTGAGGGTAGGTTATTATTCTTAGCTACCTAATTCTCTAAGTAGTTAAGTTAATTGTAGTATTCATCATCTTCTACACCAGGAAAACACCAGTAAACTTAGTATAGATAGGTAGAGCAATGGCACGAAAATGGATTAACAGGTATATATAATAGTAAGACATATCCTTCGTAAGTATAAGGATTCTGGGAGTGATATATACTCTGCACAGCGCGTGATTTCCATTCCCGGAGACGCTTTGGAGACACGGCACATACTTCCAGAATGACTGTGACACCTACTTTCTATACCTCACACGAGACGCCATCTTACCCACGCAAACGCACGCGACTCAGGACTTGCTCAGGTTTGCTCAGCCTTTAGGATTTCATGATGAATAGTTCATGCCAGTATCTCAGGCGCGGCAACGTTCTTGTTATTGGGCGGCACAGCTACCAGGCTAGCTGTCAACAAGTCTGTAAGCGCGCATCTTTCAGCAAACGTGTACCATTTGCCCCAGTATGTTATTTTCGTTGCCGCCAAGTGGGCGCTTACCTGCTCAATTAAGGCGGTTAGTCAATGTAACTAGACTTGAACGCCGTCCTTCCTCAGTCAACGCCCTTCAAGTTCCAATATGTATCGGCCATGATGTCCGACATCGATGCCCTCTTCATAGGATCGAGGTTTGTCATTCTCAGTATCAGCCTCTTTGTCTCGCTGTCGAGGTTGGGAAACGTGTCTGACGACCAGCTGTCGAACGTTTCGTTACTCTCATCCTCTGATATCGCTTGCCAAAGGGCTCTCAAGAGCTCCCCTGATTCGGCATCGTTGGCGTGTTTCACGAGCCCGTCTGGTAGAGGCCCAAAGGCTGAAAGCAACTTGAACAAAATCACTGACTCCGGTTCAGCCTTTAGCGTAGCAAAGTCGGCGTGGAGCCATTCCACGCCCGTGATGATATAGAAACACTAGCATTTCATTTAGCACGTCCGCTATAACATTCTTTAAGCTCAACTCACAAGGAGTCCAAATGAAAACACCTCAGAATGCTTGCCCACACCTTTTCCTAATTGGCCTTCAGGACTACGCCACATAACGTTTCCTATCCGGTGATTAAAGAGTCTTTCATCTTCTAGCTTCAAAGCTACATTCAAATCACCTAGTGATACTTTTTCAAGGTGGAATTGGCCCTGTTGGTCTATATGCCAATTGACAAAAACATTATCTGGCTTCACATCTGGGATGATAGATGATCAATGAGTTGAGGGCGACAGTAATAAGACTATTGAATATAATCACACCAAGGTGTATCCAGTTTCTTACATGCATGTCCCTTAGGCCATGCCCGACGTCCCTTAGAATCGCCTTTCGTACCTCGAGCGGGAGAGGTGGATAATTCTTCGCCAGGGACAACACATCAGTCGTGAAACCTTCATATACAATTATTTTCTCCTCATCGTTGTAGTCGATGTGGGTTGGTAGATAAGAGTTATCGCCAAACTCTTTATTGAAGTCGTGTAAGTGATCAAAGATAGACGGCGAGACGGGTTTCAGGACGAAGAACTGGCTGTCCGAGCTAGCAGTCTTTCACTTTCAGTTGTTTCTGATGAGAACTGGGGGATGAAAACTGGCAAACTCAAGTTGCGAGGTAAATATCCAGCTCAGACTTTTTGGGATGTGAGTGCAGCACTTGGATTCGCTTGTACTCGCGACCAGAATGGCCAACAAGGGTTGACTGCATCCTCGCGGCGACGCGTCGGCCAGTCCAACAGGTCACTCGGAGCGGCCGAGGATCTGCACAAGGCCCTATGACTACAGTTTTGGTCGAGTTGGCCAACGAGACCAGAGACGCGACGTGAGCGCAAACGAGAGTAGAAGCACGCCGACGCTGATCTAGGCGGGATGCAGACGGAAGCCGACCGTGAAACAAGTGAGGAACCACCCGAAACCGCCGCATTGATCGAGTGGTTCAGGCAACATTTGAGTGTCGGGAAGTTGAGAGAAGACGGAAGTTAAAAAAGTGGTGTTTTCCCTCGTCGACGTTCCCCCAAGCAATAAATTGAGCTATATCAAGTTAGGATGTGATGATTCAGCTTTTATTGGAACATCTGAGCTACCACCCTAGTAGTCACCTACAACTTTCCAAGAGTCTTGATAATGCCTTACCTTTGGAAGAGAAATATTCAGCGTGTTTGAAGGCATGTTGAACAGTTTTTCGTAGTGCTATTTGATATAGCGTCTTGTATGGCTGATGCTCGTCGAGAGATGGCGCCCTGCAATTTGAAATTGTAGTTATATGAGCCTATCGTCACTACGCCTGGCCGCTGATATCCTCAATACTACCGCTGGTCTTCGCTCGAAGGAAACCGACTTTAGGAAGAAGGGCTTTGAGAGACAACTCAACAATGCAGTGGTGAACCTAGCTAATACTCAAGCTGAAGCCTTTCTATTTTCCTCCATTTCATATAGACTTTCGACTTTTCTCGCGTATCAGTTACGAATGAATCTCCAACAAAAAAAAAAAAAAAAGCACTGTCACCTATGTCACAACTTAGAAACCGAGCAATCCATGCAAGTTAACGCTATGTGGCTTATTCTCCCAATTTCTATATATTTAGGAACTGCATTCTTCTTTTCCAGCGCCTTTTATAAAGCGAAAAATATCCCTATCTGTAAAGCCTCGTCACTCTTTCTTTTGCAATGCTTTGATGATAAATATCCACTCGCTTCGAGAGAGGATATGGAGCATGCCGCTAGACAGGCCACTATGTATCCGGAGAATTCGAAATCCGGCATGGGACCTTGAAGACGGGAGTAGAACGTTTTTGGACACCCCCTTTGAGAGTATCTAGTTTTTGAGGGATGACACGGAAAACTATGTAACAATTTTGTTTTGAATTCATGTGCTTGGTTGACTTCTATAAAATACGTTCAAAATTCAAGGCTGTCGGACAATTTCAACGAGAGCACACCCATGATATAGTTCCTTCCTCAGACATTCTCCACCCCTCTTCTCCTCTTCATAGCGCGTGATTAGATATGAGTCCATCTCCCAGCGAGTTAACTCACACTCGGATAACGAACATTTTCGAACAATTTGTGACAACTGATGGCGCTCCGCGAAGGACAGTCAGCCCGAAATTGGTGCCCGTTACGTGAAGGGCCTGACCCCACGTGCGCTTGTCTATGGCTCAGCGCAAGCTGTTGTCCTTGGCCACTTACCATGATGACTACTTAGGCTATACCTGCAACCCAACTTAAAGAGGTTTGAAGAGACACACTGGAATTTTATCAAGATAAAGAGGAGATAAGAGCCAGACTGATAATTTTGTCAGGCTGAACCAGCCTGTTGTGGGTTCAGTAGCGAGGCTGAGCCAAGAGATACAATAGGTGCGTTGCATGCTGGTGTGCCAGCGCTCAGGTGTGATTGGGGAGAAGGGTTTCTGTATTTCCGTTTATGGAAGGAGGGCGTACGGTTTCTTTTGAGCGTGGAGACTGGCGATTGGTCGGATTGGGGCGTCCCGGTGAGAGGATACCTATGGTGGGTTACACACACCGGGCACCTCTCGAGCCAGTAGGAATCGCCTGGAGTGAAATTCCGCAGTAATCAACAGCAGAAGGTTTATTACTCTCTACGGAAGGTTGGCTTGAGGGATTATTGGCCCTTGTGGCAATTGGTCGAGGTGGCCACCCGCGAATGACCTGTGTGTACGGGCCCAGCTCGTCTATGAAAAATTTCCAGATAGGGTAATTCTGTTACACGTGCATAATCGAAATGTTTTCTTATTTTCGTATTAGTCCTACCGCACCGAATATATCCTTCTCCGCACATTTTTACTATGAGAACAGTTCATTTTTGTAAATAAAAACGCCATTGGAACGCTGGGTAACGAAAACCGAAAACACTGTTCCTTGGGGTTTTGAAAAGGCAAATAACGTTTCTTCTGAATCCTGCATTGAAGTTGAGAAGACCCTCATCAAACTGTCTGAGCATGTCGATGTTTCGAATGGAACCTGGCAATGTTTTCCGTTCCCTTCTGGACTCCGTCAAGGAAAGCTGTGATTACGTCTTGGAGATTAAAGTTTGTTGATGCGGATGCGAGGGCAGTAGCGAAAGCAGCTGCAATGCTACTTTTTGTGTGAATATCAGCTTTTACGTCTTTGATGCCCCAACCATCGACCAATACGGTGACGAAGTCTGAAAATTAATTAGCTTAATTATAAAATAAAACAAAGATATAAAAAAATTAACTTACTATTAATGTGGCCGAGTTGAACTTGTGGAGAGTTTAGTCCGAAAATTTTTGAAATTTTTCCCATTGTAAGCGCAATTCTTGAACTGAGCGTCAGATTTCTCTCTAGCAAAAGACAGCTCATGGTCATAGTATTCAAGCGATGATGGAACGCATCTAGTCCAAGAAAATCCGCGCAACCTCGGTCGTTGTCCGAAAGAGTTTGAAGGTCCCGTAAGGGGAAAACCGATAGAACTGCTTCTCTTGGAATATCTGCCTAAAACGGCTGTTAGTGAGAGCTTTAAGACAGACAGAGTCATGATCAACTTACCCAGACCATGTACTCAAATTGGGCGTGGTAACGAGCCCAGAGAGCCTGGCCTTCGGATTTAATCCATTTCAAAAGGGGTTTAGCATGTTGGACCTTGTGGAGTTCTGCCAGAGACGGGTGGTTGAGATCAATTAAGCCGATCTTTGGATCCACCATACCTCCTCTAGCCTTCACCATACACCAGAGAAGACTCTGTTACGCATTAGTAGAGTATCGACTGAATCAGGCATTGCGGACTTACGGTTGAAACGGACAGGAATGGTGAGGGTGACTTGCTTTGTTTGCAAAAATGACTTGTCGCAAGAAGCATCAATAAATCCTTCGCTTCACCGTTTGGTTGAAGCGGCTTTACGAATGGTCCCTTCCAGCAGGCATGCATTCCTGCAGTGAACCCAGATTTCGTGAATTTAGTCCCGCTTTTGGAATCGAAAACACGAAATGCCAGATTCGGTCTTCTATATGAACGCACGCTTTCGTGTTCATCGAAAAACTCAAATTCATCCGCGTCGGCCTTCCCATTGATGGAAAAGCCGCCTAGTTGACCTCGTGTTGACTTGATGGGTCTTGCAATTTTTCCTCCCTCGACAACTTCAACAAACTCTGCCTCGTCGAAAAGGGTAGGAGCAGTGATTGCATGACCGCCCAATTTTGTCATGGGTCTTCCAATAATGGGGATACAGAATTGTGTAGCACGATGGCGCTTCTGCTTGGCAGCTTTCTGGACAAGGTCTACGTAGGATTTCCTCGTATGCTCAGACTTCGACCGAGCGGCCATTCCCGAACGAAACACCCTTTCGGTTTGCCGCTTGTACAGCCGGAGACCGAGTTCGTTCGCTTTCTCTTCAATCGCGCTTCGAGGTTGGCGATAGTGACCTTTGGGATCCGTGAATGCAACTGTACCAAAGACGCGAGCGAACTCTGGAAATGCTTTGGCGCCATAATATAAGAGATGGCCGTCGAATTGCATCCTGATGGTATTAAGTCGAACATCCTGCCCTGTGAGGGAGTTGAATATCTTTGGAATTGTTGCCCAGTCCGAGGCGTAGTACCAGCGATAGAGGACGCAGAGTAAAGTCCTTTCATTTGAGGACCATTTATGCGGTGCATCACGTTCGATATCTCGAAGATCCTTCAACGACAGACCTTCAGCATCCCTTTGTGCTTTCCTGGGTTGTTTCGCCACTTGTTCTTTGCTCACTCCGGCTCTTCCCCAATCGAGTGGGTTCACGGAAGCCTTTTTCGATGAGTTCTTGAAGCTCTTCCTTTTTGCATTGAATTTTCCATCTCCAGTCCTCCTGGTCCGATTATTAGCTCTCTCTAGAGGAGGCGCAAGTATTTCAGTATTTGTGGCAGGGCATGGTGAAGAGCCTCCAGATAGGACACTGTATTCATCTGAGTCTTCCTCATCGTCCACATAGGGTGTTGGACAGTAACCGCTATTGGGTTCCGTAGGCTCGGGAGAGAACAGCTTGTCGGCGAACTCTTCAAATTCTTGCATGAAGTCGTAATCTTCACTGGCGTCTGGGGTCGAACCATTCTCAATACTTGGTATAATGAAACCGTCGTCACTTGAGGGAGTCGAGGTGGTAGGAGGAGCGAAGTTCCCAGGCGAGAGGTCTTCTATAAACTCAACCTGATCTAGAGACGCTTCTCTCAGCGGAGGAAGATTGCGATTGCTTTTTCGATTGCTGTATTGACTACCAGAAGGTGTAGCTTCTAATCCTATTAGCACTGATCGAAAGTCTGACAGGCCAGATCACTTACCGGCAGCAGGTTCTTGGGTAACACTCAGCCGTGCGAGCGACTTCCTTGCCGCCTCGACATCAGCGGCAGACGGCTCATAGGTCATGACACCGTCAGCAGCAAACTTCCAGTTTGACATGCTGCTATAGCAAACGAATGAAACAATAGTGTGTAAAGTGAATGATAGCACAAGAAGCGTGCAGCAGTTTCTAAAAAAAAGAGAAGTACGTGAAGATTGTAACGAATGTAGTTGACGAAGCTAGGAGTCATCTTGCAAGAGGAGCGAGGTTATATAGCCTTCGACGCGTGTATAGATCGCTCACGCGTGGTGAAGCGGTCGTGTAGAGGCGTCGCATCGCGTGGTGAAGAGATTATAGCGTGTGGTGAAGAAAATTTCGCGTCCCTGAGGCAACATTGGAGTTGTAACGCGTCTTGGTGATCGGGAGCTGGAAGAGAGAGATGATAAATCAGCATTTTGCCGTGTGTAAGAAGAATTGATTAGAAGTCGAGATGTGGTAGTGAGAGAGGTGACGCGGGCGTTAAGGGTAAAGGGAGGTCTTATCTCTCACCGCTACAATATAATAAGATAAGTAAAGCCACATTGGCTACTGTATAATTTAATAGTCCTAGGTACCAGAAGGCGATCCTAAGTGGTAGCTTTACCAGGTAGGAGATGTCGCCTTAGTGGACTCCACGCATAAATGCGGGGTATCAACGGCGACACTCTCCTTTATCTTGTTCCAAGATCTGAATACATCCATAAAAAATCAAAGCTCAGATTCAGCTAAAGTGACTACGAAGACATACAGCAAGTCGGAAAATGCTATACAAAGGCGAGTCATTGACCACCCTTTAGAATAGACAATGAATGCATAGGAAAACCGGGTAATCAACTTCCCATTCGTGACCATACCTCGGCAAACCGAACCCCACTGTCGATCTCCCGTCCTGCATGTACCAGCAATAAGATCCAAAAACAATCTCTTTTAGAAATTTCAGTGGTACCCACATTTCCTTTCAATTGCGATCATGAAGGCCATATTAATCGACAAATTCGTGAAGGTGGGTATAAGCCTTTGAAGACTCTCCATCTAATGCTACGCTTACTTAGCCATCCCTGTCACAGGACCTCTCAGATCTCAAACCAAAAGAAGTTCCATCTCCAAGTTCCAAAAATCCAAAAGCTCTCCGTATCAAAATCACACATGCAGCTCTCACTCACGTCGACACGCTTTACGCGCAAGGCCTGCATCAGAATAACAAACGGCACATGAAACCTCCTTTCATTTTGGGCAATGAATTTGCGGGCATCGTGACTTCAGCGCCGCGATCCTCGCAATTCAAACCCGGCATGAGAGTCTTTGGCGGAGGGATAGGGTCTTATGCGGAGGAAATTTGCGTAGACGAGTCGAGTGTGAGACATGTACCCAAGCAGTGGAGTAACGCGGATGCATGTGCAGTTGGGGCTTCGGGAGCAATAAGTTGGGGTGCTTTGATTGATGTCGCACAGCTGAAAGCGGGAGAAACAGCTTTGATTCTCGGGGCCTCGGGAGGATTGGGTGTTGTCGCGGTGCAGATTGCGAGGGCGGTTGGTGCGAAGGTTATTGCGGTAGTAGGTGATGACGAGAAGGCAAGAATACTGAAGGAGAATGGAGCAGATGGTGTGGTGGATTATCATGAAGAGAAGTGGGAAGACAAAGTGAGGGAGTTGACAGATGATGGAGAGGGTGTGCATGTGGTTTACGATGCTATTGGAGCCGTTGAGAGCGGAATTAAATGCTTAAGGTATAGAGGGCGGTTGGTGATTGTAGGATTTGCGGCCAGAGGTGGGAATATTGAAAAGGTACGCGCGAATAGAATACTGCTCAAGTCAGTCATGGTACATGGATACGTAAGTATATTTCCTTGTTTTTAGAGTGGCAATCCTGGTAACAACTATTTCTAGAGGTTCGGTGAAGACGGCCGAAAAGACCCACAACGACCAAAGGCAGTCTGGGACGGATTCATGAAGATGGTGGAGAATGGTAGCATCAGGCCAGTAATATACAAAGAAAACTACCAGGGCCTCGAGTCAATAGCCCGTGCTCTGCAAGATTTGCAGAAGCATAAAGTCTGGGGACGGTCTATTCTGAGGATCAATGAGAAGGCTGAGGCCGAGGCCGAGGCGAAACCTAAACTCTAATGAGATCGAATACAAGAACTCTAAGCTTCCAGAATAAAGTCCAAAGGCGCAATACACTATCCAAAAAGCCAATGGCAGACAGTGTTATGGAGGACGCTCCGATATCTGCGCTGTACAAACTCCAAGGCGATGAGGTTGTGATCAGAGAGCGACGTCTACACAATGTATGCGTGCGTCGGTTATCAGTCTGCATAGGTAGAATAGAATGTAACATGTAAAATCGAGCGAGGAGCCGTGGGACAGTTGCAATATTTAGTCAAAGTACTCCGTACTTATGGTAGCAAGGTGAAGCCAATGATCATGAGAGACGCCGTCATCGGGGATTGAGCGCGCCAAGAGATGTGGCTAGTTCCCGCACGGGCCAGGCTGACTAGTGCTGTTTCTTCAGATGCTCGCTCACCTTTAACCAAGTGTTCAACAAAGCCCGCACCTGGCTTGTCGTCCCCCTTTGATTTCTCCACCTCCATCCTGCCTTGCTGTTAACTTACGCGCCTAAAAGCCTCCCTCGCTGAAATTCAGGTGCTGACACAGGCCTGTATTCCCGTTCCCTTCACTCGAACAGCTATTACTACAGCTCCGGCCTCTCATCTCCATCATCCCCGTTCAGCAGATCTACCACCATGTCTGGCTATCGGAGCGGCTCCGAGTCTGAGGAGGACAACTTTAATCCCGAACCGGAGGTAGATGAGGATGAGGTTACAATAAACAATGCCGCTCGGCGCAAGCCCGCCCGAGACGAGGATGATTCCCCGGTCGCTTCTCGACGGCAGCAGGCCGACGATGACGAGGATGAGGAAGGCGGCGATGACGACGAGGAGAATGATGATGAGGAAGACGATGATGAAGATGAAGACGACGAGGATGAAGTGGTTGTGCGTTGCAACCAGCCCTTTCTTCCCTCTAGGATGCTAACTTGAGCCAGGCCCGGCCCGCCAAACGGCAGAAAAAGGCACGACGAAACATGTTCATTGATGTCGAAGCCGAAGTCGACGAGGAAGAAGACGAAGAAGAAGACGATGTTGACGAGGTTGGCGACGAAATACATCCCGATGATCTGCTAGAGCCCACGGGCGCCGATCTGGATGACCGCCATCACCGAGAGCTCGATATGCGACGTGAGGCGCACGCACAGAAGGATGTAGAGGAACTTGCAAAGGAGTTCGACGAGAAATATCGACGGAGAGAGATGCAAAGCGCGAAGAGAGGTGCTGCGGGAGCTGTACCCGTTGCCTTACCCACGGTCAATGACCCTTCGATTTGGGGTGTAAAGTGTCGGCCTGGAAAGGAACGAGAAGTCATCCTGGCTATACAGAAACGTATCGATGAACAAATGTATGCGAGACAGCCTGTCAGAGTGTACTCGGCATTTGAACGAGGAGGAACCATGACCGGATACATCTATGTAGAAGCCGATGCGAAGCAGGACATGATCGAAATGGTTGAACATATCCCAAATGTATTCATGGGACAGGCACAGATCGCGATTGAAGTCAAAGAACGACCAGACCTGCTCCGCAAGCGTAAAAGGACGCCACTTGAAGAAGGCAAATTTGTGCGTATGCTACGCCCGCCGACATACAAAGGCGATCTCGCCAAGGTTGTGGAGGTTCATCCCAATGGCCTGGACTGCACTGTACAGCTTGTTCCCCGTTTGGATTACGGTCTCAACGAGGACCAAAATGCTTTGGATCAGAACAAACGCAAGCGAGCCTTTGGCTGGGGCCGTACAGGGGAACGCCCGCCGCCAAAGCTATTCAACGAATCCGAAGCGAAGAAACGACACATGAAGCATCTCACCATGACTGGTTCTGGGAATCAGAAGACATTTACATATAAGGGTGAGGATTATCAAAATGGCTTCCTCATCAAGGATGTCAAGGTCGACTGGGTTAGCAGCACCAATGTTAACCCGAGAATGGAGGAGATGCAGTTTTTCTCGGTCACAAACGCCGATGGAACTGAGACACTGGATCTTGTTGCTGTACAGGCTGCACAAAAGGCTTCCCAGACCGGTTCAGCGTTCGTCACTGGAGACAACGTCGAGATATACGACGGTGAGCAAAAAGGTATTCGCGGTACCACAGTGACTGTCACTGGCGACATAGTTACTATTCGAGTCACCGAAGGCGATTTGAAAGGTCGTAAGATCGACGCACCCGTCAAAACACTCCGGAAGCTCTTCCGCGAGGGTGACCACGTCAAGGTTATTGGCGGCAGCAAGTATATTGATGAGGTCGGTTTGGTCACCAAGATCAGGGACGACAAGGTCACTCTCCTTAGCGACTCAACACAACAAGAGATTACTGTCTTTAGCAAAGACTTGAAGCGCGCAGCCGACTCAGCAACGCTTGGCCACGACTCGAATTTTGACCTGTATGACCTCGTACAGATTGAGTAAGTCCCTTCAGAATGTTTGATCCTTCGTAATGCTAATACATAAACAGTGCCTCAACAGTTGGATGTGTGGTCAAGGTTGATCGCGAAGTGCTGCGGGTCGTAGACCAACAGGGCGATGTCCGTACACTACTGCACACCCAGGTCTCTCAGGTCATCGGCAGGAACCGTAACGCTGTAGCAACTGACCGAGATGGCTCCGAGATCCGTCATGAGGACACAGTCAAGGAATACAGCGGTGAACAACGACAAGGCAAAGTCATTTACATCCACCGAGGTGTGCTGTTTGTCAACAACCGCGAGCTGGTAGAGAACCAGGGTGTGTTCGTTGCTCGCAGTGCAAATGTCGTTACTATGGCTGCGAAGAGTGGTCGTGCCCAGGCACTTGGTCCTGATCTTAGTGGTCTGAATCCTGCTTTGAACCAAGGTGCGAACGGTAACGCGAGCGCCATGCCTCCGCCTCGATCCTTCGGACGCGATAAACTGCTCGGCAAGACTGTTACAATTCGCAAGGGTCCATACAAGGGACTTTTGGGAATTGTGAAGGACACCATGAACGACGAGGCCCGCATCGAACTGCATACCAAGAATAAGCAGGTATCAGTTAAGAAAGAGCTTCTCGCCGTCAAAGATCCCTACACAGGCCAGACCATGGGGTTGGCCAGTCGCTCGCGTGGAGGGTACTCTGGCGGCACACCAGCCAATAACTCAGCCAATAACAGCGGACGCACTCCTGCGTGGGGCAGCAATTCGAACCGCAGCGGACCATCATGGGGCAACTCTGGTGGCCGTACGCCAGGATGGGGAGGAGGCAGTGGTGGTCGAACTCCTGGTTGGGGCGGCGATGGAGGACGAACAGCTTACGGCGACGGGTCGCGAACTGCATATGGAGGTGACGGATCGCGTACTGCGTACGGAGGAGCAACTGCATACGGGGGATCCACATCATATGGCGGCGGAACCGCATACGGTGGCAACGACGGTTCGCGCACGTCGTATGGAGGAGGATTCAACTCTGGCGGTCGCACGCCGGGATGGGGCGGAGGTGCATCAAGCAATGCTCCCTCCAAGTCATCCAACACTCTGTCTGCGCCCACGCCAGGCGCATACAGTGCCCCCACGCCGGCGGGCTATTCCGCCCCAACCCCCGCTGGCTATCCATACTCGGCGCCTACACCTGCCGACCCACCAATGGACGCGCCGACGCCCGCCAACTTTACGGCTCCTACGCCTGGTGATACGACAGCATCTGGGAGAGGCTATGGAGCTACACCTGCGGCGTATCCAGAGACGCCGGGGGCTTGGGGCGGGGCTCCTGAGACTCCCGCGCCGAGTGGGGAGGACCCGAGGTATGATTAGGCGGGTGTGGTATGGCGTCGTTGGTTGGGGATGCGGTTCAGTGCGGTATGGCCTGTACATTTGACATTTGGGTCGTATGCGTATGCGTGGGTATTGGGGGACTGGGAGATGAGTGGAGATCTGAAGCATAGGGCATGGGAAGACGGTAAAATATTGTGTGATAGTATATTATTCGTTATTTCTGGGCGAGAAAGCAGCAGTAGCAGCATAAAGCGGATCCCCTATCTCTCATGCATGTGTCTTTGGCGTTTTGAGACTACGCAACGCAGGGCCACTTGGACGGACTCCACCTAGCTTTGGTTGGCAGGACGAAGCGGCAAGGCTGCATTATGGATTTGCTTTCTTTTTTCTCTCGTTCTCTTATTGGGATGGACTTTCCTAATTGATTGAGTTGGGTCTTTTGGCGATTCTGCATTGCATTGCGGGATATTTATGGCTCTTCCTTGTGTTTTAGAGACTTTGAAGAAAAGTGAATGTGTTTCAATTATTTCGAATGCATTGGTTGATTATCTCTGATTGCCTATTTGTTTGTTTGTTTGCTTGTTTGAATGTTGTAGTCTTTGGAGATATTTCAGAGGAGGGCGTTGTGTTTGAGTGGTTGCTTGCTTGTTGTTTGTTGTTTGTAGGTATGGATTCAGGATGAGAGAGGTTATGGCATGGCATATCATATCATAACACTTCACATTTCTTATTCTTCATGTTTGACATTCGAGTACGACGAGCGAGTATCAAGACAAGTCGAACAAGAAAACAAAAGTGGAGATATCTCAATCGTATAATAGTAGGATTTGTTTGCTTTGCTTTTGTTTCTTGTTTGACGTAGATAGATGTCGAAAGCAGGATCGGGATCGGGGCTCGATAGCGTGCCTCATGTGCTAAGTACCTCTTGACATATATACAGTACGTCACTTCGTCCCAAATTCTGAATCGCCAAATCAGTAAATCAAGAAAGGAAGAGGAAAAGAAAAAGCCATACTCTCTATTCGAGAGTTTAGTTTTGCTCCAGGAACATCTTTTTCCGGCTAAGTTTTTGTTTTCTGGGAAAGCAGGTATGATAGATAGGTAGGTGGGTTTATGACATAATTTCTTTGCGAAAGACTCGCGATGTGGAAATGGGAATGGACTGGATAGAAGAGAGTGGGGTACAGGCTCCAGGACTTGAGACCAAGTGCTGTGATGTGCTGTGCTGTGCTATGCGTTTGGATTAGCTTAAATCCGCTAACTACAAGACTAATAACAAACAAAGAGCAACACATATATACACCCAAGCCATGACAATCTAGCAAGACTGTGTTGGGATGGTTATCTGGTAGGTCAAGCATGTTCTGATCAGTGCGTGGCACGCACGCGTCGTTCGGCGGCGTAGTCGGTGTGCTATGCATCATTGCACTTAACTAAATATCTGGCTCCGTTCCGCTCACCAGTCGCAGAGGGTCCGAGCTGCGGCGAGGACTGCTTAAGACATCATTTATGGGGTTGAAGCGACGCGGGAACCAAGTGGGTCTTCCGTAGCAATATGCAGGCGAGAAAAATAGGATAGGAAGCTATGGTTCGCTGGGAATACAAGGATTTGAAGGCAGGAGTAAGCTTTTGACTCGCCAAGACGTGACAAGTCTTGATTGGAATTGAACCACCAAAAAGGACAATTAGCCTGGCGAGAGCGAACTCAGGTAGTGGGAGGAAAACCAAAATTAGGAAGCGCTCACTGCGGAGACGCTCTTGTATTTTTCTTTCTTGATAAGCGAGTAGAGCGATTCGACCTGTGTACCGAGTGCGCTACACATATGTATATACTCGTGTGTGGGTGTGGGTGAGTCGGAAAATCGACTTGTAGACGATCACGAGCTTTTGGAGACAGAAGCGGAAAACGATCAGCAAAGGAAAAAGCAAAACAATGAACAACATCAAAGAAGTCTATCCTGTTCCCACCCTGGACTAAACCAAGCCAATCCACCCGTTGTCCGCTGCTGACAACGCAGGTCGCTGTACAGCTCAGGAAACAGATGTGTCTGAAAAAAAAAACTTGAACTAGGAAAAGAAAACAAAAGGACATGTGTTTGGAGGAGCACTTGCAGCCACGATTCGCCGATAATGTTATGCTTTGATTTCTGCGCCAATCAATGCAATGTTTCGAGAATGGGGGTTAAGATAATTGGAGAAGAGACAACGCGTGATTGCAGAAAAGGATTGACAAGGAATCTCTCGGCGTTCAATCAAATGTCGAGGTGATCAGCAAGTCATAACGGAAAGATCAAGAAGGACAAGAATGTGGCGTTACGGTAGAAGGATCAATAGACGACGTGAAGAGAATTTTCGGGGCGGTTAGGAAAAGCCCAGAGGAGAAGGACGGTGCAGGGTGGTGTGTCCTGTAGGTTAGGCGGAGCGTGTATGCATATGGCGAGGCTCGTGGTCTGTGCGTATATGGGATGGTAGGTGCAGAAGCGCCGAGTGGTAAAACGGTAGGGAGTGGTTGTGTGCGTTGTTTTTTTCTCGGTCGGTGTGGGCAGACATAGGCTAAATAAAATCTCGTCCGCATGTCAGACTCGGTACGTGACTTCACTTGCAGAGTTTCCTAGGCGGGGTAATACTGCGAGTACCGGGGAACTGATAGATGTCGTCGGTTGGCTGTCGTGTCGGGAAGCCTTCCTGTATGATGGCGCATGTCAAGCTCTACTAGTGGCGGGAGAAAAGTTTACTTGGTACAATGCTGTTCAGCGCAGGCCTTTCTCACCACCCACTTCTCCCAGAATTTGCGCTGCTGATACGTCACCATAATGCCGTCATCTCCCAATGCTTCGATGCTATCCAGGTGCCCATTGCAATTGCACCATGGAACCGAGGCTGGAGTGTCCGGGGACATTGGTGGGAAATGCATGTTCCCTCCCTGCTCTGGCTCATCTGTACCTGCGTCAGAGTCTGAATCATCAACCGTGAATTCGCTGTCGTCATCGTCAATGGCATCTGGCACGTAATCCTCCTCGCCTTCATGCGGATCCCAATCGTCGCTTTCGTCGCTGCTATCGCTCCCTATCAGGTGATCGTCGGGAACCTCAGCACCTAGGACCCACTGGTCATCGAAATGCTTCTCATAATCAATTCGCCGTAGACTGACCCAGTCGAGTCTCATCATGTCCTTGCGAAGGAATGCCAAAACGTCAGCCCATCGGCTTCCGTCCTTGAGCAATACATCTCTCAATCTCAGTCCTCGAAGCTTCTCTCGATGCCGTCGAGCTAAAGCAATGATTTCATCTGCATCCAGCCTCCATGCCTGGATGCCGAACGCGAGTAGCTTTTCCCATTTTACGTTGTGAAATATCTCTTCCAGTGGCAGGCTCAATGGCCGGTGTGAGGGAAAGCCAATGTGCACCGCCTGCATGTTTATAGCAGCATTGAAGACCACTTTGGACAACTTTGAGAGTTCTTTCATCCGATTGTCAAGATCGGTGCCGTCGTCAAAGTGCAGCTCGAGACAGGTCAGTCGTTCTGCAAGGACGTTGAGTGTCGAAGGGGGGTCGCTTGCAGCGCCTAGGGCGCTTTGGGGACTGAGCATAGGCGACGAGAAGCGCGAGCATGGTGACCTGGATGCAAGGAGTGCTGCTCCAATAGTTTTTGTGGAATGGGAGCAGGCAGGAGGCCATCTGAGTTCCACAAGCTGGTTGAGTTGGTCATGCTGGCGAATGTAGGAGATGAGCATTCCATCCTCGCGATCCTGCAGGCGGAGGATCTGCACATGCTGCAGTGAGGTGAAGGCGGAGATGGCCTTGTTCAGAACGCGGACATCCTCTTTGGTCTGGATGATCTCCTTTTGCTCGTTGACCTTTTGCACAAAGTGGCGGACGTCGAGATGACCCAGGCTCTCCGGCAGGGCGGGCAGCAGTTCGTGCACGCGTTCTCGTCCTATGACCAACGGTTAGTCATGTGTGCAGTTTCCCAAAACAGGACAAGCAATATGGAGATGGAAGTGGAGATGGAGATGGGAAGGAACAACCTTCCACGTAGAAAAAAGGCACCATGTAGCTGAACTTCTTGACATGCTTGGCGAGGTGCTCCTGGGCGGCAATGTTTTCGAGGCGCTTGAGGCCTTTGCGGGAGAATCTGGTGGTGACGCGGGAGAACTGGTGCAGGGCGCCGAGATCAGAAAAGCGGGTGCACGTGAGGCGGAAGCTGGCGATGCTCTGGGCCTGGTCGCGGTCCGGGGGCGGGGGCGGCTTGAAACTCTCCTGGGAGAGATAGGCGCGGCGGTCGACGGTGATGAGCTTTTCGGGATCTGATTCAATGTGGTCGAGGATCTCGCGCAGGAGCTCGTTGGACAAATTGAGGATGCCCATGGCGGCGGAGCAGCAACCATTTACCGTGGGGACCGCGGGGTAGAGAGGGCAGAGGGGGGGCAGACTTTGAGCACCAGCACCACCGAGCTCTCTACACGCTGCACGCTGCACACGGCAAGTTGAGGCGGATGCCAGCGCGAGGGCAGCGAGAGCAAAGGGCACCGCGCAGCGGATATATGTATGCTAGGGCAAAAGGACCGGGCCGCGCGGCGAGGGTGCAGTAGCAGCAGTAGCAGCAGCAGCAGAAGAAGAAGAAGAAGAAGAAGAAGAAGAAGAAGAAGAAGTGGCGGGAAGGACAGACAGTGAGTAGTGGGAGACGGCGATGGCGATGGTGACGGCGGTGGTTACGCGCAGCTAAGACGAATGGGCGGGCTGGTGGTGTTGAACGTTGGACGTTGAACGTTGGACCGACAATAATGGCACTTGACACTGGTGACTGGCCACTGACCACTGACACTTGCTGGCTGGCTGGCTGGCTACTTAGTATGGATGATACCGATGGTAAGTAACTCTGTCTGAATAGCCCCGAGGCTTGGACGTCGAACGGGACAACAACAACAACGTCGCGCAGACTGTAACTAGCAGCCAGCGGGGCGCCGCAAGGGAAATAAAAGCCCACAGCCTGAGCCCTGGGCCTTGATCCGGCAAGCAAACGGAGCTGCGGGCATGACCTTTTTTCCCCAGCAGTCAGCTAAGCGTAGACTGAAGGTGTGGAGGTGGACTGGACACGGTAATAGACCAGGAAAAGCTGCACCCTCTCACGCCTCCTCTGCACTGCTGCGCATCCAAGACTAGGCCTAGGGCTGCAACCGCTGCAACCAGCCTGCGCCAGGGCCTGCAACCATCCTCGCCGGGCCTGTAGAAAGCCGTTGTTGTCCTGCACCAGGGGTCACATGATTGAATTTTGCTGCGCGAACAAGACGGGAAGAAAGCTCCTCCCGAGCGACACCTTGATTCATTTGCTTTGCACGGCACGCCGCCAGCCAGGGGTGCCCGCTCGTACTGCCGTATGATAGGAGCTGCGCTTGTCTTCTCCCCACATGCCGCCGTGCGCTTCGAATCACATCCTGGCGGTTCTGGATGCTGGATGCGTTGCCAGCGAAGCATGCAGCGTAAGAGCGCCTGCGACGCCAATCGGCCTCATCGTCGAACAGCAACCGCGACGCCGAGTGGTGAGCGCAAGCTGCTATTCCATTGCCATTCCCATGCCCGCGCCCTTGGGTTGGCCCTCGAGCCCACTGCGCTTCCCGCATTTCATGACGACACCGGGCTGAAACACCACCGACCGAAAAGGAGACCAGAGTAAGTCCGTAGACAACAAGACAACCAACGAGACCCAAGAGACCAGCGAGCAGAGGCCACAGAGCGGCGGCGGATGGCGGGTGGCGGACGACTTCGGGTAGATGGGCATAGGGCATATCTGTAGGACACAAGGCATAGCGAGACTCAAGGCATACACTCCGGTACCTACATATCCAATATACATGCAGTGCCTGGACTATCACCAACAGCACAGGACATCACCATACTACACGGTACTAAGTACTACACCACCATCTCTCTCTACGGCTACTGTCTAAACAGTCAGCACACCACAGAACAGCACCTTCTCACTCATAATCTCAACCACCACCAACACCACCACCTACCACCCGCAGCATCACCAACATGCAGTTCCTGTGGTTCCCTCTGATCTGTGTGGTGCGGTGCTGATTGCTTGCATATATCTCCCCCTCTATCTCTCCTCCCCTTGTCCTAGTCCGTCCCCGTCCCACTCCTAAGCCTAGTCCGACTATCGGCTGCTGCTCTGCCATCATTGCGCTCATCCCCGCATAGTCCTTCCCACACGCTCCCTGGAAACAGCGTCACTGTTGCTGCTGTTGAATGCTGAAGGATCGCCCTGCATTGCTGTCATTTTTTCTTTCAATCTCGCCCGACTACGCCATCTGTCCATCAGCCCATCAGTCTGATGTCGTGGAGCCCTGACGCAATTGATCAATCGGGCCTTACGCGCCCGCCGCGCCGCTCGCTGTCTGCCCATAGCCAATTCGAGTTGCTGCTCGCCCCTACTAATAATCGAGATCCCCCCGTATTCCTTGCATGCATGCATTTTTCACTTACTCCGCTTGCATCATCATGCCGATTTTATCAACAGTGCTCGTGTGGCTTTCGGGTGCACAAATTACCTGGCATGGTAGTACACAAACAGATTACCCTTGTCGATATCTCTGTACTACCGAAGCTCCAAGTCTCAGTCGAACAACACACAGGCTTCCCTAGGAATCCCTTCCCGTAGGATCTGTCCGCTGGCCCTTAGACCTCTATGCAAACATACACACCCCCAACGTCACCCGTAAGGCGGCAATGTCTTATGCCGACAACCATTCAATGCCGGCCATATGTTCAAGCACCCGTACTTGGCCTGGCACGCTCACTACGTTTTCGACGAATCTCCGTACTGCTCAACTTACTTTGAAACGTCTCATCCAAGTTTGCTTCTTCGCTGGCGTCAAGGACATCGACCTCGAAGACCTCCAGCTGGCCCCAATTCAGCTCTGCACGCTTCTTATTCACGGCAGCGCCGCCTCCCCTTGTTTCAAGAGACACGACAATTGCCGTGACCGAAGGATCCGTAATGGTTGGGCCGTAAGGGTCCCATATCTCGACGTATTTGATGACCAGGTTGAAGGGATAAGTGACGTGCACTGCATGTCCATTTGGTCCAGGCTCATTGAGCTCTGTTGTTTCAATCCGCTGGTCGTCAGCCGGGCCAAAGTAGAGAATAGATGACAGGAATTCATGCGTGGCTTCCTGCCGCTTCTTCCAGCTCTCAAGCTGCTCCGCATACTTTTTGTTTTTCAGGAGCTCATCTCCGGTAATGCCAATGGTAAGGGTGCTGGGGCCACTATTCTGAGCAGCAGCAGTAATATCAGCAGACGACAAGGACGAGCGGCGGCTGAGCACAAAAGCGAACATGGTCAGGAGAAGCTTGTGACCAATGTGAAGGTGGTCAAAGGTGCCGCCTAGAATAACCGAAAAGTGGTCAGTTGCGGTTGCTTTTTCGGGTGGTGCAACTTCCGGTGCTGTTGGTTCAACGTGCACTATGCCGCCACGGACTCTGGATACATTTCTTGGAGAGCCTGAGGAAGACAGCGAAAGGAAATTCTTCAATATCCCTTCACCCTCTTCCGATTCGACCGAGTACACTGTGTCCCATTGCCTGGGAGTACGGGCAAGCGTGTGCAAGTCGATAGCGGGGCCCTGGAGTTCTTCCTCGGTAGTAGTGTCGTTTGCAGGTAGCACCAGTTTGCCATCGCGTGGGTATGCAACGAGAATGACGCGAGCGTCGACGCCCTCTGTGTCCTCCGTGTCGATGGCCTCGTTGGCAGCAATGACGCACACGAGTTTGTACAAGTCAGCGACCAGCTGCTGGGTGGTTGCATAGAGAGGCCCCCTCGGCCGGTCCAAGAGGCCATACAGATGGGGACACGGCAATGCAATCTCCAAGACAGCGGGTTCCTGCGCTCTGCGTGGGGAGCGCGCCAGCTCTCTTAATACGGAGAAGACGGGAGCGTTGTAGGCAGCCTTGAGGGCGGCATACGTGGGCGGAGCGGGCGGGGGTGGGAGTA
>JAQGEP010000206.1:0-72531 GCA_028476805.1 Acrocalymma vagum
CCCCCTCCTCCCCACCCTTCTTAACCTTAACATTAACAAAAAGCACCCAAAGCCCCAAGTCATACGTAACCCTACACACCCCACTCGCGAGAAACGCCGCCCAAAACCTTCCGTTCCCAGCAAGCAACCCCGTAATACTCGGGCCCACGGACATCGCCAGCGTGCGCACCATAGACGTGATGCCCATAACGCCAGTGCGTTCTGCAGGGCTCACAACAGCAGCAATGAACGCAGTGCGGGGCGCTTGGTCCATTGAATTGAGCGCCGCGCGGAAGAGCAGCAGCGCGATGGTCCAGCCTGGGGAGCGCGGTAATGGGATGAATGCTGAGGCGATGCTGGAGGGGAGGTGAGTGAATACCATTGTGTTTATGAGGCCGATTTTTTTCGACAAGGGCCCCGCGAAGATGGAGGATATGGCGCAGAGAAATAGGGAGGCGGAGGTTATGTCTCCTAGGGTGGCTTTGGAGACGTGGAATTTTTGGTCGACGTAGTAGTTCATTAGGGAGTAGGGGGTCATGCCGTCGGCGAGGGAGTCGATTGCTAGGAGGGCCCATAGTTTGTACATTATGGAGCGGGTGGGGGCGCTTATTTGGGAGAAGTAGCTTTGTTTCTTGGGGGTAGAAGGAGTGCGGAGGGTTCGAGGGGTGGAGTTGAGGTCGTCGTTGTTGTCGTGGTCGAAGCCGTCGGTGGTGGAAGGTGTCATGGCTTCGAGGAGGACTTCTTCTTCGTCAATTTGTTCACCGCCGATGCCTCGCTCGCGGTCTCTTGTCGTCATTTCAGGCTTCTTTTCTCCAGCAGCTTCGCACCGGCTGCTGAGGCCTAGACACAGAATTGCCCCGACGCCGCCAAAGGCAGCGTATCCCCAGAACAAAACATGGTAGGCCCAAGTCACATTCCCACTGAGTCCTTCGACCCAATGGACCACTCTGCCTGCAATTTCGACTCCAATGGCGCCGGCCATGGTCGTCGCAGTCACATACCAGGCCAGCACATCGGAGCGCGTCTCGTCATCTGTCAGACCGCTCAGAATCGACTCTTCGACCGCGCGGAATGGCCCACAGTCGGCGCCTGTAACACTGATTACACCAAACACGGCGGCAATGAGGAGAATCCAGAAACTCTCGCTTAGCGCAAAAGCCACACCACTCGCGCACATCATGACACTGCCCATGAAGAGGATGCGGCGTCGCCCGAGTCGGTCAGCTACGAGGGTGAGCAGCAGCGATAGCAGCACATCGCCAAGCAGAGTCAGCGTCATGAAGGCTCCAATACGGGTGTCTGGGAACTTGAGGGAGGCGAAGAAGAGCGCAAGGATGAGCGAGGGGATGCCGGCGCTGAACATGCGCAGACAGCGCAGGGTGATAATGATGTAGGCATCGCGGCCGGTCCTGTTCAAGGACGGGACTCCAAGGAAGGCGGACAGGCGGTGGAGGATGTTGGGAGCCATGGTGACTCTTGTTTGGTCTGTACAGCACGTTGGAAAGAAGCGATATATATGAGGATATGAGGATAGATGGTATTCAATTCAAATGTCCTGTATACATATACACACAACGCCCGTGAAGCGGGCGAGCAGGTTTGAGACGATACAGCTGGGGAAAGTTTGAGAGGAGAGAGATGGAGAGAAAGAAAAGAAGAAAGAAAGAAAGAAAGAAAGAGAAAGGGGAGAGAAGGAAATAAAAGGGAACAGCAGAGAGAAAGAGCGTCCAACCCGCATCATGAGCGACGACGAACGTCGGATGGTCAAAGATGGGCGAGCGAGGCTTTTTCTTCTCTCTCCGACTTTTTACCCCGCCAAAAGTCTCCGGGATTAAGCTGGACTTGGGATAATCACCACCTGGGCTAACCTCCTTCTGGCTTCCCGTTAGCCTCGCTGGCTGGATAACAGACCTGCAGACCTGCAGACCTGCAAAGCGGCGGCGAATCTCCGTGGGTGGTTTGCCAGCCTCGACAGGGCCAGACCCGATGTTGCCGGCCGGGAATGTCGACATATCCATCCATCCTGTTGAACCTGTTCCCCATGTCGCTTGCCTTATCGTTGAACTTCTGTGCCTCTTTCAGTGGTAGATCTATGCTCCGTGTGGCTGGCGGCGAATACCACGTGACCCCGCATACACGTCATCCCTGGCATACCTCCAGAGACTGACACTGACACTGACTCTGACTCTTCAGTAGTCTAGTAATTACTTCCACTTATTATAGTCTGCTCGTATTGCGGCATCGGACCAAAAAATGCTGCTGTCCCTGGTCGGCCCAAAAAGGCTTATTCTCATTGTAGATACCACACCACCACCACCCACCTACATAGAAATAAATACTAGTCTATCCCTCCCACTTCGGAGAAAAAGCTCGACAACCGAAGAAAAAAAAGAAAAGTACGTGTCGCAAAACTATACACAGAGCGGACACTGCAACATGCCTGCCGGTCGTCCTCCGTCCTCGGCCCCATCCCCACTGCTGCCACTGCTGCTCGCTTTCTCCACGCAAGCCTTGTGCCACACATGTCGACAAGCAAACACCACCAACGCTCCCGTCTTCTCCGACCCCTCTTCGCCCTCTTCTTCATCCGACTTGTCCTGCTGCGCACTCTTTCCCTTGCCCTTCCCATTGCTTCCCTCCTCCCCGGCCCCCTCCATCCTCTTCCTGACTCTACTGCTCTCCCTCTTCTCCCATGCATCCCAAATCTTTCCTCCAGCTCCAGCCCCAGGGCCCCACACTCGTTTCCGGCAACCCTCACACACTTGCCCTCTTGGACGCCATCCCCGCTTGCGGTATTCGGTGATTTCTTGCACATGCTGGAATCCCTCCTTCTCGAGGAACCGGTTGGCCAGGCTGAGAATCGTCTCTTCAAATGTGTACGCCGAAAAGATTTCGGCGAGCACGGACCGAAGATGTGCAAGTGATGGAGAAGTGTGCGATGCTCGTGTCAAGAAACACCGGAGGATGCGCAGAAACGAGGGATTGCTTTGCGCCTGAGATGGCCGCTTATGAAGCGATGGGCGAGAGGAAGAATCTGATGTTGAGCCGGTAGTCAAGGCCAGTTTCTTGTTGAGGGGAATGGTCGTGGATGCCAGAAGCGCAGAGAAGGTTTGTTGCACAGATGCACGCAGTGTCGTCGTGATTTTTGCAGTATCAATAGACTCTGAATGAGTTGCTTGTGGTGATGAGAGTGCTTCTTGGAGTGTGGAAATCGATGTTGAAGCATCCTTGATTAGTCTCACGACTGTATCAACGAGGTCAAGCCACAGCATCTCGTCCAAGGCCAGGTCCTCTTCTCGCACCTCACCATAGGCAGACTTCCTCCTATCTACTAGCGACACAGGAGGGCGTTCCATCGACTTGGTTTGTCCTTGACAAAGCCATATGCCTACTTTGACGTATTTTTGGATATCTTCCAGCAGGTCCTGAACGGCCTCCTCTGAATTCGCGACATCGGGAGTCTCAGCGGCAGCATTGATCAACCCTATCAAAGCAGTTTCGAGTGTGTTCAGGTGCTTTACGAGGCGCTGCATTGCTTCTTGGATGAGACCATCCCTTGCCATAAGCACAACTGCTGCATCAATGACACCGCTCTTTTCTATTGCTGGCAGCACCGAATCGAGCTGCAAGTCACCCGATTTCAACAGGCTTACAAAATGTGCGACATGAGCACTGTCGTATTTGCACATTAGCTGAACATAACGTTCAATAAAACCTGACGGTAGATCGTCGTCGATTGTCTGGGGCTCCTCCAAAGTCTCCACTTCGGGCTCGATGAGTACTTTGAGATACTGGTACTGGGCTTCAGACTCGTCCTCGAGAGCATCCAGCACTGATTTAAGCAAGTCTGGTGCGTACTGCTTCAGTGTTTTGGCAGCTCTCGAGGCATCGACCGCGGCCAAATCCCTCGCGCGTTTAACAACGACAGCCTTCACCTCGTTTACTTGCTTCTTAATCAGGCCTCGGCTCGGGCGCAAAATATCGCCTATGCAATCAAAAACAGCTTCCTCATCGTCCGTATCATTAAGGTAGGTTTCAAGGAGTTTGGCGTACTGCTGAGACCCGCGATAGACGGACTTGAGCACCCGGTGAAACCCTGCCTTCTCGAAGAGTGGTATGAGGTTTTGAGAGTTTGGTGGATGGTATATTGAGAGCAGGTATTCGACCGATAACTGGCAATCATCCTTGATAACATCCGTAGGGTAATTACAAAGCCCGATTAGGATTTGGTGTAATGACGTTCCGGGGAGCATAATGTGCTGGGGATATTTCGGGAGGTTGCGAGCCACAAACATATAAAAGTAAACAATATCCTCTGGGTCGAAGTTCTCCACGGTCATAATGCCGTGAAGAGTGCTAATGATGTATTGCCTGGTGGGTGTAAAGCCAGATGATTGATGGGCCCCGTTAACGTGGTTCCCATTGGTCGCTTCTTGATCTCCGTTCAAAAAGCTGTCTTCGAATGCCTCATTGAGCATGCTCATAAAACTTGACGCATCAAATTCAAGGACCAACCGTAAATAAGGAAACTCGGGCTCCGGTCCTTTATCCGTCCGTGTTAAAATGACATCACCAGATCCTGGCGGCCATGCTAAATTCTTCCCCGAAAAGAGAAATCGGTACATATCTTTCTTGGCAATGTATGCTTGGTCGTCATCCATAAGTGTCTCGTCTGGATAGAGACGTCCGGTGAAGGTATATGCTAAGTATGGGAATATTTTCATCGCGGACCTCAAGTAGACATTTTCTGACTCGTCCGCATCGAAACTCACTAGCTTGATGAGATTCAGGATATCCGTCAGAGGCGTAATGAAGTCTCCAATAGCCCTCGTCCAAACATGAATCAGTGCGTCGTATAAATTGTACTGTTGGCATAGCATGGTGACCTGGTTGATATCCATGGTATCTGTGCTAAGGCGGCATATCATTTCCTCTAGTCGAGTGGCGAGACCAGATGAGGCGTAGTAGGTGATCAAGTCTTTCAACACATTCGGAGGAATTGCATCGACCTCCTCGCTCAGAATATAAGGCTCCAGTGTCTCGAAAAATATTTTCTCCTTCCCGCCCTCTTCGAAAGCATCGTACACATCTTCAAAGAGGAAATCCAACTCTTTCATTCCCAGAAGAGCAGTGAAGCATACTTCAGCGAGCTCCTTCAGTCGATTCTCAAGCCTTTCATTTCCTTCGTCGTCCTCTCGGGAAAATATGTATTTCAGTGATGCGGATATCATTTCAAGTAACTTCTCTTGAACAAGGGCACGACGCGAGACATCATCTTCGGGTAATCCGACGGTTAGCTTGTCTGCATCGCCAACGTAGTAAGATGTCGCGAGACCAATAGCAGCGATGAAGTCGCCGTCTTCCATCAATGCCACGAGACGATCAGCCCAGTTTGACAAAGTTCCGATGGAGACGTCATTGAAACCAAGGAGGAATAACCGTCCCTTGTAAGCTCGAAAACTCATATAAAAGGCGTCCGCAACGACACCATGCATAGAAGTATCTTGTTCATCAAGATTTTCAATGACCTGTCTCAACTGCTGTGAAAACAAATCTGAGTGGTAAATATGCTTATGCAAAAGGTCGAAAGTGTCCGTTACTCTTAGCGTGTTATCTTCTAGTATGACGAGACGTTGGCTGATTGTTAGTACACCCAGCACAGATCTACTCAGCCATTGAACTGCAACGATAGCCTCTTCGCTTCTCCACCGGCTACGGGGTCTGAATGTTAGCTCTGTTGGCTTTTCTTTTTCGGTAGGCTCTGCGACTATGGCATCCACATCCAATATGGTTAGAATGTTCGACCAGCAATAGACAAGTTTGGTCTTTGACACAGCTTTGTTGGGATTACCGGATGGATTTTTCAGCTTCACAGCTGGAAACCATGCAAGACATCCACTCAGCGTGCTATGGGGGGCGATCTCCTTGGGTCTAGAGGCTTTGTGTTGAGTCTGTGCTATTGGTGTAGTAGATACAATGACCAGAAGATACGGGGTGAGCAGTGCTGTCAAGCCCATGCTGTCTGTAGGTTGTTCTACATTTCCCAATGGCAATGGAGAAAAGGCGAGGACGGAGCTTGGCTTTCGAGGCTTCTCCAAGGACTTGGGTGACAAAGGATACCGCCCTAGTATGCGTGTAATCTTCACTGTTCGCGCAAGCGCTCCGAGACCTCGAGTGGCAAGGTGGGAAAATGCCATGCCACCATCGTCGGCAGAAACGAGCGCGGTATGACGGGTCCCGAGGAACCCAATGTGAAGAATTGCGGCGCCCGAAACATGACCATCAACACGCCGATCTTCGAGAGTCGCTCGGTCCAATGGAGGAATATGGAGGAAGGGCTTCGCTGGTCTCGATAGCTCCCAGGTAAAAATGTGCCCCGTTGCGTGGCCTCCAGCTACAGTTGAGTGGTCGGCTGAGATCGCCAGAGCAGTGACAGGACCGCACTCCACAGCTGTCACGGAGATTAGATTTAGATTGAAGATGCTGTCCAGGGTGTTTACCTTTTGATCCAGGGCCTATTATGGACTTCAATATCTGCTGATAGTCAAAGACAAGTATGAAACCCTTCGAAGTCCCGACCACAAGGGATGCCGCAACATTGAGACATGTTGGCCGGCCAAAGTTGCGCTTTCCTACCTCAGAAAACGCTTGACCAGTGATCTTTTTAAGCTTAGTCCACCGCACGACATCCCATGGAGCCTGGGGTGTGTCTGTGTCATCTGGCTGCTGTTGAAATATTAAATTACTTGAGATAGATGATTGTCGAGATCTTGGGGAGAGAAACACAGGGGTAGATGCTCGAGGTGAACCGAGCGGCGAAGGGGATAATCGAGCTGAGAAGCGGCGCTCAAACGGTTGAAGTGAGGTGGGGCGGTGCGGTCGCATCGAGCTATATGAAGCTGGCACACTGCTTCCAGGCGAGGAGAGCCCAGAATCCTTATGTCATTAGAGGAGTGTATGGGCAGCAGCGCATCCTGAGACCTACCTGTATTGATGGGGTATCATCTGGTGTAGACGTCGATTCAGGGCTTCCCGGCCGACGCAGCGCCGGGCGTTGCGGCAGATCCATTGAAGAGGCATCATCGTCGTGCTCAATCTGGTTCCTGACTGTCCTGGCAAAGGACATGGCATCACTACCACCGCCTACAGACTCTAGCTCCTCAGACTCTGGCGGGTCCTCCGGCTCTCTGTTCCCTCCTCCGCCATGGTTGATACTCGCTCCTCCCGGCGCAGCTGTAGGGGCGGAAACAGTATCTCCAATCTCTATCGTATCCTCATCATCACCGTGAGCGCTGACAGGGCTCGCTCCCGAATCTGAGCTCATGAGGCGCGTTGTCCGCAGAGCATCGCTTCCAGCGCACAAGAAATCGTTTCTCTGTTGAATGCCAATTCCGAACGCCTGATATCTAGCTCTTTAGGATCATACCATAGCTCTGCTATTCAATTGATGGGTTAGGATATGGGGGATCGGAGGAGGTATGGGCGATACGAGGTGGTGTTTGTGGAGTGATGCCTAGGACGGTATCCCGGTTTTCGATGAGGACCCTGTTCAGCGGATTTCCAGTGACTATGAGCCGAGATCTCTGGAGAATAATCCTCTATGTCCGTAGAAGCCGATCGGAGGTATGCGGGCGCTGGCGGGGGAGTGTTGCGATGTTGCGATGTCAAGCCTCCAGACGAGCTCGGGGGTTGGATGTGCATGGCGGGCGGCACATCTGATGCCAAGCACGGAAAAGCGTCCAAGCTCCTCCCCCAAAAACGTCACAACTCAGCAGCAACTCTCCGCCTAAAATAAACCAAACACCAACACCACCACATCTAGCCACCATGCCATCCATAGGTCCCTCACTACCACCAGCTCCACCAGCTGCTTCAAAGCGCAGTCGCGAGGACCAACCTCACAATGCCTCGAGTCCAAACTCCAGCGAAAAGCGCCGCCGCGTTATTGGCCCAGCTCCTCCACCATGCAACGACTCCCCTCCACGAATAATTGGACCGTCTATGCCTCCAGCATCACGGTCACGGTCGAGCAGCCCTGAAAGCGACATCGGCCCAGCACCTCCTCAACCCTCCAAGCCCTCACGAGTCTTGGGACCCGCCCCTCCGCCAGCTCCTCTAGACCAGCGGCCGCCGAACCCACCGTCAGATGACTCCGACAGCAGCGACGACGACTTTGGCCCCGCTCCACCCCCGGCTGGCGCGCAGTATTCTACTCGTGACGATGAAGATGAGAGAAAACCCACCGCATCCGCCTTCGACACCGACCCCCAATACACCGAAGAACCAAAGAAAGCCCAGCGCGACGCTTGGATGACCATGCCCCCAACCCAAGACGACCTCGCCGCCCGCATGGATCCCACCAAAATGCGCGCCCGCAAATTTAATACAGGCAAAAGCGCTGGGAGCGCACATGGCGGCGGCCCCTCAAGTGCCTGGACAGAAACACCCGAGCAGAAACTGAAGCGCCTCCAGGACGAAGCCATGGGTATTACAGCGCCGTCGAATTCTTCCTCTGTCGCAGCGCAGAAAGATTCCAAACGATCAAGAGAGGAAGAAGCCAAGGCAAGGAAAATTAGGGAGAGAATTGATGCGTCGAGGGGGAAGAGTCTTGTGGAGCAACACCAGGACAAGGGAACCGGCAAGGAGAAGGAGGATGATCCGAGCGCGAGGGCGTTTGATTATGAGAAGGATATGGCGAGTGGTAGCACTATAAATAATAAGCAGCGGAGGGAAATGCTGAATAAGGCTAAGGGCTTTAGTGATAGATTTTCGAGTGGGAGTTATTTGTAGATGATGGTAATTTAAGCAAAATTCAATGTGATACCCTGTTACTACAAACACCTCCACCACTTACACCATCCTTTAATTTTGATTTCTTTCTTTATTTTCTTTTCACACCGTTTCCATGAAGAGCTTTCGCATGGGTAGTTGTATGGCAATATAGCACTCCAATTTCTTTTTTTTTTCTTTGTCTTTTTTTGAGTCTTGGTTTCAGTGGGCAAAATTATTTGCTACACATATATATAACCAGTAGCATTCCCTAGACGAAAGAAAAAAAATCGAACAATAACACAAAGGAACCTTTTGCTGCAATTCTTTAATAACATTCGCACAAGCGCTCTCCTGATTGGGCCTATGGGGTTAAATGTTGCTGCAAACATGTATGTCATCACTCCGTATCGAATATGCTATCTATTACAGAACGCCTCACTCTAGGAATCCCAAACAACATCACTTTATTCAAAAAAAGAGTGTCCCACATCCAATCCAAGTCCAGCCAAACCTGAACTAAACGCATATATACTTAATCTCCCACGCGCTCAATTACTCCAAAACTCTAACCTCCCTAGCGACAGCCGCACAAAGCTCGACTCTAACACCAGCACTAGAAAGCACATGAATCCAAAGCCTCTGCGTGTCGCTCAGACGGTCATTCTCGCTCTTGACTTCTGCAAATTTGACTTCGCCTTTGCGTTGCCTTCCAAATATTCCTGTTCCTATGCTCTTCGCACTGCCACCTTTCACAACCCCGCCACCGTCTACGCCGTCGTTATCACTGCTTGAGATTCTCCAAAGAAATAAATCCGGCACGCCTCCACCACGCTGACCGTACTCCTGTGCCATGACTTTACACACAGTAGCCAAAGCCTCTCCATCAAAACACTCGGCAATCTCCATAAGATCATTAACATCATAGCTCCAGTCCAACCCAACAACACACGTTCTCCTTTCGTTGTGCTCTTCATAAACCGTCTTTATGATCCCCTTAGCCCCCCCGTTCGAAACATCATTCAACCGCGCATTAATCTCCGAAATACGTGACGGGTAAAAAGCATCAGAGTGTAAATCCAATGGACAAGTTTGGTATTGTGTTTGGAAGACATTAGGTACGTATGTAAAGAGGACGTCGTAGAAAAGATATGCGAAGAGTGTACGGATGATGCCGCCTTCGCTGTGGTATCCTTTCCAGCCTTGGTTACGGTAATGTGAGAGACACATTTCTTCGACGGAGCATTCGCCGTCTGATTCGCGTGGGTCGAGCCATATAGTTTTGGTGCCACGTTTGCTTGGTGCTGCCAGGAAAGAGTCGTGCTCGATTCGGATGCCTTCGACGGTCACTTCGATGGGTTTGGTCAAACGGACGTGCGAGAAGTCGTGTTGGGCGCGTTTGGCGATGTTGAGGGACTTTTCGAGCTTGGTAATGCGTTTCTGGAGATCATAGTGGTGGATTATGTGTACGAGGTTGTCTTGTAAGCCGTCTACACAGGTTTGCAGGGCAATTTGCTTCCAGTGCTTTTTCTGCTGTTCTAGATTTCTCTTCTCAGCTTCTTTCAGTGTGGACATGTAATGCTCTTCGAGCAGGGCTTTCCGCTGATACCAGGCGCCACGTCGTGAATGGTGGAAAAGGCGCTGTTGGAGCAGTTCGCCTAGTAGTTTGTGCTCCTGTTTATGGTTTTTGCGACGCGCAAGCACCTGAAGCGCTTTGTGAATGATTCGAGTATACACCCAGGCTGGAGAGAGGCGGCGGAGATATGCTCCTTCACCGCTTTGATATATACTATCCTCTTTTCGTTGCTCTTCCTGAACGAGAATTTGCCAACGAGGATAAACTTCTTCAAAGGTATCCATGATCTCCTGGTAGCCTGCTTCCGTGGGTCTACCATTGAACTCCAGGATATTGTCCACACGAAACTGAGTGCGTAACGAAGCCTCGAATTCCAGCAATGATGATCGAGATGAGAAAATGTTTGCAGAACGAGACACAATATATTCTGGGAAATTCCGACGAGCGATTTTGGCAAGAATGATGGTGGTGAGCGACTTTTCTGTCCACTCGCTAGATCGATAGAAAACTAGGTGAACACGCTCAAAAAGCTTTAGCGTTGCAAGCGACAACCGGATACACGAGCCGGTCTCAGCCAGTATCTTGCGTGTAAAATGTGCATCGCGGTTGGCGTCAGATGAAAGGTCCTCCAATGGTTCACTCTCTGACGTGTCTGGATCAAGTCCAGAAGCAGAAGAGCGCCTTGAAGACTCTGTGTCTGATCGCTTCAACCCTACGAAACCTAGACCTGCTTGTTTCTGACTTGTGTGACGTAGAGCGCGCAAGAGCTCTTTCTTGTTCTTTCCTTGTACTTTTGCATCCTTCGCAAGTGCTTTCAACTCATCCAGACGCAAGAGTGACGACGCTTCTTCAAGAGTAGTTATCTCATTCTCCGAACGATCTGCAAAGGTGAAAGATCTGCCCAAGATTGTGCCTGCTGGAGGTTCCAACTCCCCAGGGTGCGGACCACTCTCCGCAGAAGACTCGGGGAGGTGGTAAGTGTTTTGTAGCATTTCAATCGCGGCGTCTAAGTCCGATACGTCGCTGTGGTAGCCAAGGTTCTTGACTCGGTGCCAGACAGAGGTTTTACGCAGGAAAAGGCGCACATACCTACCACAGAAGTCTATCAGTATTTTCCGAATCATGTATTTGTAGCGAGACATACAGATATTGTGCTTCATAACTCAAGCCCCTCCATATTCTGAATACCTCCGTCTCTGCTTCATCGAAAAGCTGGCTCTCCTCGTCTAGTACCGTATCCAATGCCAGGTTGAAGGCATCAACATATATAGAGCTCTTGCCTCGAACCCATTTACGGCCCCTCAGTCGCTGCTCGGTACCCTCTGTGTCTTCTTCTTGTGCAGCCTTAAAGGCCTCGTATTCTGCGATTGCTTCTGCATCTGTTTTGACGGGCGGTAGAGCGCTCTCCAAGTCCGTCTTTACCACAGTTTCATTGTCGACACCATCGTCCTCGATCTCTTCGTCATCTTCTGCGTCCGAGTCGGGGATCTCGCGACCCTTGACGATGGGTGAGGGTGCCACACCCTCGTCGAGTCTCTGGCGCTTCGCAGGCCTCTCTTTTCCGTCGTCTGAGACGGTTGATTGCTTAGGACGAGGTAAACGACTGAGCATCTGGTTATGCTTTGAAGGGCTGCATGGGTTCAGTGCCATGGTGGTTCATATTGATGGTGTGTGCATGCATTCGGGAGGGGAACGGATCATGATGTAGCCTAATCGAGGACGCGCGTGAAGAAACGCGTGGTCACGAGACCAATGTGACACTAGTCTGAATTGAGCTGAAAGGATTCGACGATTTCGAGTTTCTCGGTGAATACAGTTGTCACTACCAAGTTGTGTATGAATTACTTCATGCGTCATATTATTTCTTATTTTCTGCTCCTTTAACGATCTGGGATAGTTGAATTTCTTCGAGAATAACGACTATACTTCTTCCACGGCAAGAGCTGCTCTAATAGAACTTGACTTTTGCTTCTACAATAAATTAAAAGTATCTATTGGCCAGAGAAAGATAGTTCCATATCTTCCAACATGTTCAAAAATGCGTTAATTGGAGCAGATTGGAGATTTAGATGTCCAAAAAGAAGGCTGCACATTTACCCCAACCACGGTCAAGCAGTCTGCCACAAATTGCGACCATACTTTGGTTTCATTATTAGTAGGAACTCTTCTGATTAGACTTTTGGGGGCTGTCTACGCTTTATTTAGGCCTCGC
The DNA here is from genome assembly GCA_028476805.1 of Acrocalymma vagum. Taxonomy (NCBI): domain Eukaryota; kingdom Fungi; phylum Ascomycota; class Dothideomycetes; order Pleosporales; family Acrocalymmaceae; genus Acrocalymma; species Acrocalymma vagum. The sequence continues at coordinate 12,537 of JAQGEP010000206.1, forward strand.
AGCTGACACATGCCCGCTGTAGTTATTATTGTGGCAATACTCAGATCCGGGGTCTTCTCAACGACACTCATAAATTAAGTATATGGAAAACAAAATTCTGACAAAGACCTAAATACAGGTAGAAACAATTAGATAATAATAACAGACAGCGATAAATCTTAGCATGCGGCAGTTCAACGTAAAGTGTCCTTAATCGGCATCGAAGGGCAGCATAACATCAAGTGTCCTGTTCCAGCAATGAAGATCAACAAGACTATTCTTAAGTAAACCATGAGGCAAGTTTCTACCCGAGAAAAAAGGCAGAGATATGTTAGATGAGCGAGTTGGGCCCCCTGTGATCTCTTTCACCACCTGGCAGTCAACGTGATGCTTGCGTGGGTAGCCTAATGCGCCACCTCGTTATTCTTCTGACGTAGTTTTGACCCAAAAGGGAACTCTATTGGAGAAAATAGGATCTGCATCCGATGATCACTTTCGGACATTGAGTTCTACACTGGTATTTTCGGAGAGTCTGGTTCGGACTGGGCAGTTGCGATTAAATGATCAAATTTTGTCAAGACAACGGACTTATGAAACTGCGAGGAAAAGTCTAAAATGCGATCCAAAACTCATATCAAGGTATATAGAGAACCCTTTTCAACTCAACACTTCTATACTAAACATCAAACTCAAATTCAACTCACTGCTTTCTTCACTATGTTCTCAAAGACTTTCTTGACCTGCATCCTCTTCACCTCAGTGGCGTATGCATATCCTGCGGAAAATCTTGTGCTTGATAGCCAGTCGTTGGATTTCAACTGCCAAAAGGCGAATCCAGACAAAACGGCATTATCAGGGGACTGCGAATCTGCCATTCACGATGCCATCATAAAACCACAATCGGAGTTCCCATTCATTGGTAAACAAGGAAGCAAGTTTTGGGCTTATGTGAGTCCCCTATCATCAATATTTTATTACCTAGTCTTATTCTTCGCTAATTCTCTTATAGAAAATCGGGACTTGTGCGTTACAAATAGAATATCTACAAGACTGGACCAACGATTGTGACATCAGTCTTAAAGAAGTCGGAGAAGCTGCTCAAACCATTGTCGATGAATGTAAAATTGAAGATGGGAAAGTGGGAGGCTCTCGGAGACTTATAGATGATGGAAAGTGTATCGCTGTGCTTCGCCTTACACACACTGACAGAGGCGAACCGAAGATGGAACATAGCCCATTGGCGGAATAAAGGGCTGGCGCTTTCACTTCAGAATACACTGGTCTTGGTTTAAATTATGTTTTTTCTCAGAACTATTATCCATTTCAGGGTAAAGGCCTTTTATTCATGTCATGGTTCAGCACAACAGTGCATGATCAATGATGTCTAGTCGTCTTCAATCAGGGGACCTGGTACTTGGCTCTTAAAAATATTTGCAAAAATGATAATATAGAATTTCATTTGATAGGAAAGCAATGATAAAGGCAAGGAGACTTCTATGTCTTAGGAAATACGAATACATCAAACATTTAGCTACGAGGCTCCTTCCTAATTGACCAGAATCATCGTAACAATAAAGCTTGTATTAGAGGATCTATTTTCTTGCTTGGTAGCTTGAGAAATGATGGAATAATTGTGAGAGAGGTATGAAACAGCTGATTGAGAGGTCTAAAAACATATTAAGGCAAAGTTAGGTACACTGCCAAGTCTGCTGCGCCTCATCTTACACTGCAGCCTAGAGTAACTGTAGTAATGTCTCCGCTCAGCTGTTAACAGACCGTCTTCCTACACATTACTCCCCTAAGCCATTAAGTCAATAATGAGTCGCTGGCACAATCCGTCTTGCCAAAAGCCAGATATTTCTGTGAAGAATACGGTCCCTTACTGTAAAGAATGTGATCGTTCTCCAGATCTTGACGAGATCATTTCAAATCAGCCTAAAGGAAGCTCGCTCCCGCCATGCCCCATCGACGAAGCGGCCGGGGAAATGAACTTATGGTGGCCCCCTTCTGTGCCGTACGCAAAAGACGTAGATTGTGGAGCTGAAGACCACGCACTGAGTCAACTACCTGCCTCTTCTTTCGATGACTGCAAGAAAGACTCGACACCCATTGATCCATGCAAGTCGACGATCCAATCGAATGTCCGATATTCAATATATGATCGCCAACTGAACTCGGGTGAGATTCGGCTCATATGCGTCTCGGAAAATAGGGTTCATGATTATCCGGTGCATGTATCCCTCGAAGTGTATGACCACGAACATTGGCCCGACTATGAAACTGTTTCTTACACATGGGGCGGCGAGGAGAATGACAATACTTTTTGTAAGCCAGTTTATATCGGTCCCTTCTGGGATATTCTACTCCAAACCGAAAATTGCCATGCTATGCTACAGTTTTTGAGACCTTCCAGAGGAGTTCGCTTAGTATGGGTTGACGCAATTTGTATCAATCAAACAGACTTCAAGGAGAGGGCGGAGCAGGTCGCTCACATGGGACGTATATATCGCGAAAGTGAGAAAGTTATTGTTTACCTTGGACCAGATATTGTTGTCAATACGCCAAATCCGCGTCGGCGTCCTTTGAAGCAATTTGGGATGGATATAAATGGTCACGACTCTGATACATCACAAACCAGGTTTCATCAAATCATCAGCAGGCGATACTTCAATCGATTATGGGTAATACAAGAGCTACTTCTGGCACCACGTATTGTTTTTCGGATCAAAGACACCAACTATTGGTTCGACGCAGCCATGGAAGACATTACAAAGCCAGTTGCTTCTGGGGCAGGCTGGGATATTTCACCAGCACCATGGATTGAATACATGTCAAAGGGAGAGTTTTCGGGAAAGAACGTATTTGAAGTTGCAGCTATCACGTCAAAGTCGTCGGCTGGGGACCCACGGGATCGAATCTTTGGTGTCTTGGGCTTAGTTGGGGTCTCGGATGAGCATCATGGAATTCGACCTAACTACGCATTGTCATCTCAACATATCTTCATTGGATTCTTTGCGCACTGTCTTATCAACTTGAAAGTTCCGCAACTACTCCTTGGCTGCACGGGGGATAATGACAGTACAATACCTTCCTGGGTTCCAGGGTGTCGTTCGCCTCATCAGTGGGAAAAAACCTTCCTCGCTGCAACGTCCAAGAGGACAATTTCCAATGGCCCTATCCCAATTGTTTTCAAGGACTTTTTCCAAAAGAATAAGAATCCCGATGATGGAACCTCTAACACCCTTTGGCAAGTCTTCCATCATCCAAAGCAAATCTCTACACCAGAGAAAATGCCAATCAACAAAACGTCTAAACTGCTGCCATGGAACAAGGATATTGCTATAGACCCCAGCACAGGATCACTGTTCATTTACCTAACACACTATTTCACATTTCCGTTCGCACCAAGCCTCGTTGGGCAGGATGGACACCTAAAAATTTTTCGGCTGCAGAGAGGCGATAGTCATGTATATATGACTTCTGCAGCGCAACTTGACATTTTGGTCCGGCCAAATACAGATCGACTATATATACTTGAGACCCCCCCGGAGAAGACATTGGTGTATCTTATCCTGCGCACCAAAAGTGCTCGAGCAACTTTCGAGCTAGTTGCTGCGTGTGAATATGTGTGTTTTGCTGGGAATCCAATGCATAGTCGACTTCCTATGAACACACTTGACATCGAGCATCTACAAAGCAACGCATATACCGACATCGAAAAGTTTCGGACCAGTCTTAATTCAAGCTGTTGGGTCAAAGAGACGCTACGCAAACAACCAGATAGTGAATCCAAACTCTATCAGGAATATGCTCGGAATCAAATGTTCCCGTGGATTAGTCCTGAAAATGGGAGATATGCAGACCTGATACATATCTACAAAGGTATACTGAATGACAGATTGGGTTACACTCCAGGGCTGGTAGACGTGTATGCAGACTTGGCTAAACAGAACTTGAATGCAAGAATCTCTGATGAAGGATACCATAGGTATCTTGAGATTAAGTTTTCAGCCGAGGAATGGGCCGAAAAGAAGACGATCTATTTGCCAAAATTTTACAAGGACTTTTATGAGTCCGATGATTACCTTTCCGCTCAGACAAAAGTGGTTTGGTGGGAATGGTGCTGTGCAGAGGATGTATGGATGAATCTTGAGCTACATAACCGTGGTACAGTCCGGCAGCTTCAGGAAGCAAAGAATGGTGTTTCGATTCGTGCTTCCTTGTACAGGATTTGTGCGATGATAAAGAAATCTGAGGGGTATAGTACTTACCCTAATATGGTGGACAAACTGGAAAAATTGTGCCGCAAACTCAAGTGCTCGCCGAATGAAGCAGTAACCCAATGCGAAAAGGAACCAGAGTGGGAAAAACTCTTTATCCCAACACCGGAAGACAAACCCTTTGAGCTTCTTTCTGATATGTGCGAGGTAAGTGGGCTGAGGCACCGAGTTTGTATCGTTTGACGTAGGTAGCGGATCATCAATGTTGTATATGAAGAAGGAATATCTTTGAAATATCTCATTACAGTGTCCTCCTAGTTATCCACTTTTAACTTGTAAAAGTGTATGTTCATCCTTTTAGCACTAAGGCTGAGTAGTAATTGTAGGCGACTTTTCTACAATATTAATGTAGTGTTTGAGAGTAGAAGAGTGCCTTCAACTAGGCTTTTCGGTTTGTTTCATACCTTTCTTACATCATTAGCGTTGCCCTGTGTGTGTGTGTGACTTTGTCAGATGAATATTGCGATTAATTATCTGTTGAGGCAGGTCAAAGAGGGGCCAGCTTATTCCTAATTTGTTGAAGATGTACATTTCCGACTGAACACTTGCCCAATCCCATCACATACATTAATTGCATGTAGTCTATCATCCCTTATGTATACACTATTTCTTGAGTCTCTCCAAGACGTTTCAAGAATATTAATCTGCCAATGGGTTTCGCAGTTGCTGGCCAATTTTGGTCAAAGACATTAGTTAATGGAATTCCTCCCGCCTATGTTCTGGGCCGTTTCCGCCACATTCGTGTAACTAAGAGTATGACGAATCATAGAACTCCCACCGTGAGGCATCCTTACCTCAGCCTTGGGTTCAGACATTTCGTGTCGTCTTACAAGGCTGGATTTTACATTCTTTCCAACTTCCTCGTTATCACATCTGACGGCGTGGATTGAAAATACCAAAGCCTACTCTCCCAGGCCGCTCTCTTAACACTGTTGGAAGGAGCACCCACTGCTGGGAGAACGTCGGGTGAATACAGGATCACATGGTTTAGCGTAACATATAGGTAGGTAGTATATGGAGGGCTCCTGCTCTGAACTCAATCGATATCTCTTACATCTCACACATGGTTGTTTACTCTACATTCTAACAAACACCATAGCGACTGTACGAGTATAAATAATGACCGACGCGCGCAAAGCATCTGCTGTTTCACACCGTGCCAATACGATAGGTTTTGATAATGATGCGAGGCTGTTGCGCAGAAACGAAGCTGCTTTACTTCCCAGCCATCCACGAGCAAGAGACCGCAAATGCATAGGTAGAGATGTGCCGCTTAAGAACAACGAAGGGGACCTTGACAAAAGCTTTCGGTGGCATAGAGGTAGCGAAATCGAAACAGTCGCCAACGGATCAGAAGCAATGCAGAGTGAGCGTGCCTCAACTCCAGAAACCAGCCATCTATTCGTTGACAGGTCTCCCCAAGCTCCGGATGCTGCTACACATTCACGGGTCAATTCTTCTCTCACAAATGACACCAAAATTACCAGAAGAAACGGTTCTCAACATGCCTTCCAGCCGCTTGCGCAAGCTGACCGAGACCACGGCTTCAATAACATTACTTCAACCCAATCAGCGTTCGAACGCAATAATTTCAACCCGGGGCAAGAATGCCAGGCACGTCGAGACTTCTATTACTCTCACTTTACGTGGCTAAATGGTATCATCATCCTCATATGCATTTTGTCAACCACCCTCTCAGGCCTATTTGCTGTATTAGCGCTGAAAGGCCAGCGCTACAGTCAATACATTGGCATCGGCCCCGAAGCAAAGATGAGCCCTGCAACATCCATCCTCTGGACATCAGTCGTAGCCAAGACAGTTGAGCTATCTTTCATTACTGGATTTGTAGCCTTTCTAGGCCAGGTCTTTAGCCGAAGAGCATTTGTGAAAGGCAGCGGCGGAGGTGTAACGCTCTCAGAACTGATTATTTGGCGTTGGGTCGTCCAGCCTGGTACACTAATCACATCATGGGAGACTACAAAGTACGCTGGGCTGTCTTTCCTCGGCGTGCTCACATTGCTTAGTACTGTCTTATCTACACTGTATGCACCTGCAGCAACAGCAATTGTGCAACCAATACCAAAAGAAAGCGAATGGTACAACAAATACATGGCTGGCTCCGTAAAAACTACATTCGCTAACATCAAGTACCTCGAGAGTCTTTGCCGCACTCCAATTAGGAATGACAATGACTTCGGTGGCGCTACCTGTCTGCAAATCGAACACGCTGGAAGAAGCTACTACAACCTGGCCAAATATCTAGCTGATTGGGAGGAAAAAGCTCAAATTAATGGTGTCTCAACAGATCAGGAAAACCGGCCTGCGTTGATTTCAATTCCTTATGGGAACTCGACAGTAGTCCCCCAATGGACGAACATTATCAACACATCAGAAGCCTCGAATAAATATCAGCGCGTAATCAATAACGTTTCGCTTGCCATGCCACATATTGGTGTCTACGATGCAGCACACAACAAGAGGAACAGCATACCTCAACCTGAAGAATCGGGTATATTGGGAGCATACTCAATGTGGGCTTCGGTCCCATCACCAGTCCTCAATGTCATGTGCGTAAGCATGAACGAGACAGAGCTTGCTCCTATTATTTACGATACCTGGAATGACGAGGTGGTGAATGGCTCTACATGGCCGACTCTCTGGCGAAATGCCACGACCATAAACAATACAGTCGTAGACGACATCTTTGGCTGGACTAAGAAAGATGAAAGACTTATGCTTGATTATCCGCCAGTATTCGCTCGGTACCCAAAGCCTTTTAATACCATTATGAATCATACAAGCGCGTATTGGGGAAGGCCTGCCATGTACATGTTGGGCCAAGGCGGCTTAGCAGATGATGGCACAAACTTGACAGGACAATTTCAAGTTTGCAAATTCCAAGTTGACATTTCAGTGCAATGTAGTACGCTTTACAGCGTGACTGCTACTGGAAGGAAAATAGAAGCCCTCTGTGGAGACCGTGCGGACGACATGGCGTATATCAAGACCCAAACAAATGCTACCACAGTAAATGTCCCAGATTGGCGCGATATAGGGTTCGATTGGGCGAACAGTCTTTCACTGAATACTGGGATAATGGACGCGGGCTCTAGTAATCCCAGGACTCTAATGATGTTGCAACTTGCAGTTAATGATTCGCATGCAAACGACCTCGGTGTAAAGCTTAGTCAAGTCCTTCCAAGCTTGAGCGAGACACTAGCTGTTAGTGGCAGCTACTCTTTGCTATCATCCTGGCAAGATGCACCTTTCGTTGAATATTGGGTACGTGGTTTGGCCCACTGAGATATATGCGCTTTATACTAGGAACTGCAGAAGACCAATGCTAACAACATGAAGAACTATACCACTTTCATGCTCGAGGAACCCGCAACGCAGTATTTCAAGGCAAAAATCAAGACACAAGAATATGCCTCTGGCGGGGTCGATAACGCATCTAAAGGGTGGATAGTCATCCTTATCCTGACATTTCTCCTCAATCTTTTTGTCTTACTGTACTTTTTGCTTCACTGGGGTCTCGTTACCGACTTCTCCCAGCCAGCGAATCTCTTTGCTCTGACATTGAATTCACCACCGTCAAAAGTTCTTGCTGGAAGCTGTGCTGGGGGACCAGAGGGCGAGCAGTATGCGGTTGGTTGGTTTATCCAGCACGAAGGAGCGCATTTATACCTGGAGCCAGACAAGAAATCAGCGATCGTGCCCGAGGAGGCTACTACACATGGGCACGTTGAAACGCACGACCCTGATCACATTACATCTCCTCGAAATGCAACTCCTGGATTCTGGACAGGAAGTGGATATCTTGCGACTATTCTGGCAAAGTTTAAGGGTATGAGGCCATCTTTGGGCCCTCGCGCGAAACCGACCCGAAAGGACAGTCTAGCAACTGGCACTGAGCAACTGCAGTCTTCAAACACATCAGAAAGCACTCAGTCTTTCCGCGCAGAATATGAGCTCCAGAGGGTTGGGACACAAACACAAGGGCAGTATAGTAGACTATCATAGGTAGTCAAGAACGACCGGCAAGTCATGAGATGGTCTTATATGGTACACTCTGAGAAGTTCATGCCATGGAAAATAAAGGAATTTTGTCTTGCTTCATTTTCCTAACTGCGTTTTATCTGATCCATCATACTTTTCACAATGCTTACAATGAGATGACAAGTAGAGCTATGAGTCACAACGTGCATGACGGAATGACAAGATCGCAATCTTCTACCATCGAACTCGCGTTCACATTTACATCACACTAACTTCAGTAGATTTCGGTGAACATTCATCACTGGCGGTTTCCTCCCTATAAATGAAACTTACCACCACAGAAGAGGTCCGGCAATACCTCCACTCGCGAAACATCTCTACAACTACCATCACCCCAATCACAGGCGGCACCTCAAACTACACATGGCGCCTCACCAACTCCGACGGCCAAACCAGCATCTTCAAACACGCCGAGCCACACCTATCCGCGAATCCCTCCTCGCCCTTTCCCCTAGAAAGAATGACCTTCGAAGTCTATGCCCTAGAAACAATCCCCCAACTCATTCCCCCAAACAACACAATCCGCTACCCCAAAATCCTATTCCACGACGCAGAAAACCAAGTATTAATTCTCTCAGACGTGGGTAACAAGACATTAAAAGACACGTACACCGATCCCCGTCTAGATGTCCAACACGTCGGACGAAGTCTCGGTCAATGGCTTGCCAACCTGCACACTTCAACAACAGCACATGCAGTAAGAAGCAAATTCTCCCACACGACAGCAAAGCGAATGTACAGATGGAATTATAACAGCCTCCCCACCACTTTCTCTAAATTCGGCTACGACGCCGCGCTAGCTGAGCGCATCAACGCGGACTTCGGCTCCTTGCTCGACACGGATGATACATGTGTGTGCCATACCGACATGTGGCCTGGCAACATCTTATTCGATGTTAACGATGAAAAATGGTTCCAAGGCCCGCAAATGGCGGTTATCGACTGGGAAGTCGCGCGTCGGGGTAACGGAGTCACAGATGTCGGACATTTTGCTGGGGAGGCGTGGTTTTTGGATCGGTTTTGTGGGGGACGGGGACTCCTTCAGGCGTTTTTGGAAGGGTATGTTCAGGGGAGAGAACCGGATTTTTGGGATAGGAGGAGGGTTGTTGTGCAGTTTGGGACGCATGTTGTGCATTGGGGGAATGTTTATGTGAGTTGATGGGGATTTATTTTGAGGAGAATGTTTTGCTGTGCAGTTTGGTGTGGTGGTGCTAATGTTTTATAGGGGTGGATTGATGATGAGAGGACGCTTGAGGCTGTTAAGTATGGGGTTGAGGTTCTTAGGCGGGTCGATGAGGAGAATTGGGGGTGGTTTGAGGATGGTGAGCTTGCTCCGCTGTTCAGGTGTTGATGTGAAAGGGTGGCAGTTCAGGCAGAAGGATCCTAAGAGAGAAAATGAGGGACTTTTACGTTGGTCTACTTTGGAAAGCATAACCGCTGGGGATGCCTCGGGGAAGCTACTTGGTAAAAGGAAGCCGTTCCCATGTGAGTCTATCGGAAAACACCATGGCATCCTTCAAACATCACGTTTACCTAATGAGAGAAACACCCATCACCCCTCTCACGGCGTATAAAGCCACGGCTTCTCTCCACCCTCTTCCCTCCATTTCCGTATCACTCTCCTATTATATACCAAATAAACCCCCTCCTGCACAATCGCAAAAAACATGCCAATCGCCACCATAATAATCTGCGTCCTCAGCCCCTTACTATAAAACGGGAGATCATCCCCACGATAATACTGCGTCCCCACCATCAACCCTGAAATAGCGCTCATAACCCACATAGCAATACTAATGCTTCGTTCGCGCGGATCTTTGCAATTGAGTTGCACCCAGGAGTTGTGCACGGGGTGGTATCCGATCGCGAAGGCGTTGATGGACGTCCAGAGACCCCAGCGAGACCATTTTCCTACGGATGCGTGCACGGAGCGTGCGATTATTAGGACGAGGAGGTAGCATATTTGAGCTATGATGACGGAGAGGCCGCGCTTGTTGGTCTTGTCAGAGAGCCAGCCGAAGAAGAAGACGACGCCGAGGGCAAGGAACCCGCCGACGCATGCCAGAGCGTTGGCTTGGATGCGGTTGAAGCCGAGGGCCATGATGATGGTGGGTGTGTATGTGGTTAGGGAGCTCCAGGTGGAAAATACGGCGAAGGTGGAGATGAAGCTTGCCCAGCGGCGGTAGTGTTTGACTGTTTGCCATACGAGAGATAGGGGGATGCGCATTCCTTGAGCGCCGTCTTTTCGCTCATTGTCGTCTTCTTCGATCTTTTGCTGGAGGGCGTTTCTTTCCGACTCTTTGAATTTGATCAGTCCGGGGGAGAGAAGGGGGCGTGGCTGGTCTGGTGAACCTGGGAGCAGGAAAAGAAGTGTGATGGCAACACACATGGTGAATACTCCTTCAACTGTCGGGTTTTTAGTTCTCAGTACTTTTTGCAGTGGTTAAATGAGGAAGACTCACGCAAAAACAACCACTGCCAACCCTTCAGCCCACCTCTGCCACCTAGTTTTAAAATGCCGCTCGCCAGCAATGGACTAATGGCATTTCCTCCGAACATGCCAAAAAAGAAGACCGCGACTCTTTTCGCCAGCTCACGCTTAGTGTACCAGGTTGACAGCGTGTATATTCCACCAGGAATATAACCCGCCTCGCAAAGACCCAAGAACATGCGCGAAACCAAGAACCCGGTCCGGTTGGTCACAAAGACTTGCAGCGTAGCCACGAGACCAAAGATGAAGACTTGAGCTGAGATCCATTTGCGAGGGCCGATCTAGCAAAATGACATCAGTAATCAGTAATCAGTCGCCGTGCAATTCAAGTCAAGTAGACTGACCCTTTGCAAAACGATGTTGGATGGGATTTCCAACAACACAATGCCCAGGAACATGAGCTGATTGCCGAGATTGATGGTATTTTGATTCACTCGGATGTTCTTTGCGAAGCCATCGGTGAGGGCGCTGGCTAGATTCATGCGGTCAAGTTGGAAGACGAGTAGCCCGAGGAAGAGTAGGGGAAGGACAGTGGTATCGACCCTAGGCAAAAAACTGTTGTCAGGAATACATTCACAAGAACGTGGTCTTGGGCGTCGTCTTACTTTCGTCTGGCTCGTGTCTGGAGGGCATTTTTCTCAATGTCAATGATGTTGCTGGAGTTCTGGCTCGAATGGTCACTGTTGTCGAGAGGCCCAGCCGCTGCTTTCTCGTGTATTGCAGCCATGATTGGTAGCAATTCAAAGACTTCAATTCCTCTCAAGAGTCAAGAAAATCTTCAAAAACAGCAAGTAGCACAAGCTGAATATACATTATTTCCCCGTCCCAGGAATTCGTGATCAATGCCTGGACTTGCGCATCCCTGGGCATCCCATGCCATGGGCTTGGGTTCGGCATCGCCAGGCGCCCTATCTTGCCGACTGCGCTGCCGATTTCCAGCTTCTCGTCCTCTAATGTGCGTTTCTCAAGCCACAAAGAGGACTAGAAGCTGTGCCGTGTGAAGTTGACATGGCGATGACAGCGCTGTTGTGTGGTGCCAAGCAGTGATGGCCAGGGGACTAGACGAATTGCGCCATTGCCGCTTCTCATGTCGCAAGCGTTTGCGGGCGTTGGAGCAGGACTGATAGGAAGAAGACTAGACGGAAAACCGTATGGTTTTTCTTGATATGTCTCCACGCGTAATCATATGATATCTTGGACATGGCGGATGCCAATGCCGAAAGAAGATGGCTTTCCGTGATGACTTAAGCGTTCTCCAGTGGGTCAGTTCCGCGCCCGTATCTTTTCAATCGGAGTTTCTTCTCTCATTGACATCTCTCGTAGCAGTTGGATTGCGTCCAATTGACATTATACGCGCGAATTGAGGTGGATAGTCTACGCTTCAGAGGGTCGCTGGAGCTCCTATTTGAACATTAACGATGGCTATCAAACGCGTCGCACTAATTGGCCTCGGCCCCGCAGGCGCAATTGCAATAGATGCACTCGCACAAGAAAAGGCATTCGATGTGATTCGAGTGTTCGAAAGAAGAGAAGATGTGGGAGGTTGCTGGTAAGTGAGCACTGTTCCGTCTTGTACTTGCCTGAACCCTTCGCAACTCTTCTCGGAACTCGGAATCTTACCGGAATACATACATACAAATCTTTGGTTCCTCAGACTGACCTCTACCTACCAATTAGGCTGGAAGATACATCACCACCTCCAAACCTCCATCCATCTACCCTCGAAGCACTTGCGAACCGCAAAGGCGACCCATCACTCCCTACACCTTCAACTCTCCCGACACGAGCTTCCAGCTCGCAACAACCGCGCTACACAGAATCATCAGTGTATCCCTATCTCGAGACAAATGTCGCCGCACTTCCCATGTCCTTCTCCCAAGAACCCATCCCAACCGAGCAAACCGAGCTCTCGAAATCGCGTCATGGCGATGACACCCCGTTCCGTCACCACTCTGTGATCCGAAAGTACCTAGCCTCGCTTGTCAACCGCAACGGGTACGAGAAACTGATATCTTACAACACTACGGTCGAACTCGCTGAAAAGGTTGGAAATGAGTGGAGATTAGTGCTGCGGAGAAGCAGTGATGTCTCTGGGACGCAGGATGAATGGTGGGAGGAACGATTCGATGCTGTCGTTGTCGCCAGTGGACATTATAGTGTGCCTTATATCCCCAACATCAAGGGACTCAAAGACTTCGAGGAGGCACGCCCCGGAAGCGTGATTCACAGCAAGATGTTTCGAGGCCGTGACGCCTACCGTGGAAAGGTAAGTTATCCTCATCTCATCTAAATATCAGATTTCTAAGTTTCCATCGAGCAGAAAGTCGTCGTTGTCGGAGCCTCCGTCTCCGCAGCAGACATTGCCTACGACCTCGTCAATCTCACCAACGGCCCCGTCTACGCCGTCATCCTCGGCCACAAACCCAACGGCTACTTTGGCGACCTCGCATTCCAACACCCCGGTATCGTATCCAAACCCTCCATCTCCCACGTATCTACCTCCAACGGCTCCCGCACTGTTCATTTCATCGACGGTTCTAGCATCTCCGACGTCGACACCTTAATCTTCGGCACAGGATACTCCTGGTCTCTCCCCTTCCTCCCCCAAGTCGAGGTCCGCAACAACCGTGTCCTAAACCTTTACCAACACATCGTCTACCAAAAGGACCCCACTCTCCTGTTCGTCGGCGCCGTCGCCGCAGGCCTCACTTTCAAAGTCTTCGAATGGCAAGCCGTGCTCGCAGCACGGATTCTCTCCGGACGCGCTGTTCTACCTCCGCTAGCAGAACAGCAAAAATGGGAGGAAGAAAGGATCAAAAAGCGTGGTGATGGCGTGCCGTTTACGCTTATTTTCCCGGATTTTGAAGATTATTTCGAGGGGTTGAGAAAGCTTGCTGGAGAGCCCGGGGAGGGCGTGCCGGGAAGAAGACTACCGGTTTTTGATAGAGCGTGGGTTGAGGTGTTTATGGCAGGACATGAGCGGAGGAAGAGGTGGTGGAGGGAGGAGAATGAGAGGGCGAGACTGTTAAGGGAAGGTCCGAGAGCGAAGTTGTAGAGGGGGGATGGTGTGTTTACTTGATGATTATTTCATGGTTTCGTGGATTATGCCTATCAATCTCCCTCTCTCACAATCACTTTTTCTTATATAAACTAACTGCATAACAGCCCAGCCCTTGTGTAAAGCTGAACTGAAGCTTATTTTCAGATGCAGGTTATCCCCGCTGATCATTTTAGGCGTTGTTTTCATTTCTCTGCCACTGAAGTCTTGGTAAAGAAGAGCCAAGAGCAAGATCCAACCATAGTTCACAATATCCACATTTGTGTTGTTTTAAGCTCATGCACTTCCTCTCTAGTCGACAGTCTTGCCGCCGTGGATAGACTAAGACGGTCTGGGTTCTGAATATCTCCCGGAAACGATTAGACTGCCGCATACTAGCCCTAGCCGCCCAGGCGATCATCTGCGATAGACTACATAGACTCTGATGAATTTGAGTAGTGTTCTAGGGCATCTTTCTATATTCTTTAGATGCGCTACATGGGCTTCCGGGGCCTGATGTTGATTCTGGACCTGTCGTCGCTTTCTGTATATAAGTACATATTTTAGGCCTTCTCTTGGCTGAATGTCGTGATTTCTTTTCTACCTAGTACCTTTGGAAGTTTCTGCCCCTTTAAGACTCTTCTTTCGTTACTTGAGTGTGCTAATCATGCGGTTTCTATTCTTGGTGGTGTTCACGTTCGTTCTTTCAGCTTATGCCGCTACGCTATCTCACTATGCTCGCTGCGGACTACGTTTTAGATAGACGTGTCTGAATTGCAAATACGGACCATGCTGCTCGCAGTCTGGATGGTGGTAAGTCAAATCGTCACTTAGACTCTGATCGAGTAGGGAATGCTAATCGATGCGGTTGCCAGTGGATCCAAAATCGAGAACTGCGGAAGTGGTTGTCAAGGAGCGTTTGGAGCTTGCAATAACAAGCGCTCTGAGAAGCTTATTGAAGTCTTATCCAGTGTGAAATCCAGCGCTCGATCATCACCGACGCCGTGCAAATCTTCTAGTTAGTCAACACGCAAGACATCTTCTACTTCCTTAGTGGTTGCCTTGTCTACTGTAGTATCATCAGTGTCTTCGCCAGCCTCATTAACACCCACACCCGAACCCGCTCCCCTCCAAGTCATCACAAACCCCAGCTTCGAGTCCGGACTCGCACCATGGCGTGTCCTATTCGGCCAAAACATAGAGGCTGCCTCCACCGGCGTCATCCCAAACTCAGCCCGTACCAGCACAAACGCCTACCGCGCCATAGGCACCGCGGGCGACTGGTTCCAAGACATCTCGCAAACAGTCCCTTTCACCCCCAACACAGGATGCCGGCTCGACATCTGGGCCAAGTCAGCGACTCCCTGGTGTACCGTCATCACCAGTTTCTTGCAAACGGCTGACAGCTTCGACTTGTTGACTACATACACGTGTCTTTCGATTACGGTCCCCACGGCGGATGTCACGGCGGACAGTATTGCGGCGACAGAGAGCCAAGTGTTGGTCGAGTTCTTTTGTG
This sequence comes from Acrocalymma vagum, assembly GCA_028476805.1. NCBI lineage: Eukaryota > Fungi > Ascomycota > Dothideomycetes > Pleosporales > Acrocalymmaceae > Acrocalymma > Acrocalymma vagum. The sequence goes on from JAQGEP010000206.1 coordinate 27,902, forward strand.
GGGGCAGTTTTGGGGAGCAGTTTGCGGTTTGGGTGGATGATGTTACGGTGACGGCGGTGTAGGTTGGGTATATTAGAAATACGATTCTGTTTGAGGAACCGCAATTTGCAGAAGTGACAAGAATATATATCGTAATCCTTGAGTCAGGGATCCTATATCGTGAAATTAGTCTATAGCCTTTCTAGCCTTGCTGGTGGAAAATGCGGGAAACTGGTTCGCTCTAAAAGTCATGTAGGGGATGCGAGTACATTGACCATAAAGCTCAATATCACCATAACAGGACAAAATCGCCAGACGTGAGTCTATTTTAAGTAGCATGCACGATGGCTGGATTAGAGTTTTACTGTATTTGGAGTGACACTAATTCTATTCTCTTTTATTTTATTTTATTTTTGGCGTTGTTTCGTTAAGAAACCGTTTCGAACAGCTTCCCACAACCTCTAATCCGGAAATATATCTGCAGTTGCAAATTTCCTGACCATCATCGCGCGTTTGACATAAAACTTCAGTAATTGCGCTACCAAAACTTCATTCATAGCCAATGTATCAATGACACGGCCTCTTTGGGCAAGTTTCGACGTTTCGTGTTCCCGACATCATCGAGCTCCATTATCCTGAATGCGTCACTGATCGCAGAAATCTGGCAATGGGGCGGTCTTCTGCTGACAGGCCAAGGCAAGAGCAAGTTCATATGACTTTACAGCCACATGATACTGCTTGGCGGAGTAGACCGTTGTGAGTATGCCAAAGAGAACGGTTGAAAGAAGAACGCCGAATATTGCTGCCCAAAGGGCCACGAACTGGCCGGGATTGCGCGTATCAAGCAGTGTTTGGACAACGGTCTCTGGAGGCCCATGAAGGATATTCAATAAGTGTGCCAAGTTATTCTTCCAATACTTGAATTCATTCAGGTTGGTAGGGCGAGGCAGTGGCGATGGATCTACAATATAGAGCTGGACCTTTTCTTCCTCCAAGAATTCTTCTGTTTTGAGGTCGCCGAAAGGGAAGAGAAGGTCAAGACTGCGAAGGGCTTCATCTAGAATGCCCCCTGGGATGATTGCGGGCTCGGGTCCCTTCCGGTGGTTTATAAGGAGGATTTTGTGTCGATAAATGGACAAGCTTCGTTGACCTCTTGGTCCTTCCAGTTTCAGATGGTCTGTTAAATTGTCTGTCCACCTAATGTGCAATCGACATATATTCTTCAAGTTTGCAGCAGTGAAGGATTCATCAATGGTGAAGCTGATAGGTGCCGTGGCATCTGCTCCGCACTGAAATTGATCTGCGATCATTTCATCAAGAGATTTGTTGTCCTGCCAGTCAATTCGACTGTCTCGTGGATTTCTACGTCCAATAGACAAGCCCCTTGAGCATATGTTCATCCCAAGCCAGAGACGAATGGCAAGCTCAATGGAGCGAGCAATAGCATCATCGCTGACGTTCAAGTAATCATTCTTAAGTTCTTCAATGATTGCATTCCGTGTTAAGGTTCGACTCGTTCTCAAGGTCCTGACCATAGCGAGAAGGCCATCCAATTCCTGAAACGCGAAGCTCGGCGCGTGTGGATGTAAATCTTGTAGCATTTTCCCAATGAAATCGAAGAAAGTTGAATAATCTTCTCTGATATAGTCTTGTTCCGTCATATATAGATGAGGCCAGAAGGCATTAATTAGTTCACACTTCTGATCTGCTTTCAAGCTTACCACATCTGCTAAGGATGACTTGGAAAACAATCTCCGATTTCCTGAGGACATAGCTTTAGTAAAGTAAAGCTCTCAAAACTGGGTTCAATCTACCTAAAGGACAATGGGCGCCCGGGTGTTATGATATGGCGGTGAATTCGTTCAGCCTTGCAGGTCGCCTTTTCTGCATGACGCAGCAGCCAGCCTATCATACCTATGGTATCACAGCCCACGGCTAGGCAACCGCCAAGTCCTAATTTTACTTAAGAGTTTCGTTAAAGACCAGCCTGGTATGTTAGATTGCTTGATTTTCATTGTAAGTAGCATCCACGACCACAGCTGCCACATGTTGGAGTTACAGAGCCGCATTATGCAATATGTAAAAGATTGTTCGTAAGTAGAGTATCATACCTAGCAAAGAAACCCTAATTTTATATTGCTTAGAGGAAACGTGGCGAACAATGATGTCTTCGGGGATAGGCAAACCTCTCACATACCAGTAGATATACGCGCTGGTCATGGAAGTCAAGTAAATGACCAAAATGCAACTCTTTCTGCACGGAAATATGTTCTGATCCGTCCAAAACAATGCCCTGAGGTTTACAAGATTGAGAAACTCTATGTAGGCCTCTTAAGAGAACTTCCACCCCCTAGTGAAGTGCAGGACAAGCGGGAGAACGATATCAGGCCGGACCTCGAGGAACACTTGCGTCAGGCGACCAGCATGTTACCTAAATCAATGGCCGACGAGTACATCATCACGGAACCGGTTTTGTGCATGGCTGGGAAGAAATGTTCGCCAGCATCCGTGGTAATGGCATCTGGCGCAACCTGTCCAAAGGATCCAATCGCTTTGAAACCCACTGTTTGGATTCATTGCGGCAGCAAGAAATGCAAAAAGATGGTGATAAAAGCGATTCGCAACTTGGCCTACTTAAGACATTTCCTGGAAAGATTTGCCATGGAACCATCTTATGTCTCACTACATGCCCCATGGCCTGCAATGGAAGACTGGCCATCAGATGATTCACTTTTCGGAGAAGGATCTCCCATCGGAGAGGAATCTCCCAACATATCATTCGCCATCCAGTTCCCCTTTTACGGTTGCACGACTTTATGTGGCGCGAAGCTCAAGTTCACTATTCAAACCTCAGACAGTATTGTGGAGCATTATTCTACATTCGGTGGTTTGGTCATCATTGAAAATTCTCTATTTGGGCTAACATCCGCTCACGTAATTGTAAATTACCTTCTCGAGAGTTCTGAGAAGAATTTACACAGTGAACTAGAATCGGAGTCTTGCTCTTCAGATTCAGACTCTGACATCGATGACGAAACAAGCTCGGACTCGGGATTAGAAACATCTTCTGAAAGCCCATGTTCTCAAACACAACCAACTTCCATAATTCACCTCTCCACTGAAGCCCATCAGATTCCTGAAGCTGAGGAAGGCATATGGATGGATTTACCGCTGCCAAATGTTCTCGCATATATGGGTCGTGGGACTACCAGTGGGGATTACTCCTTCCCTAATCTGGTGCCAGATACGTCAGATTTTGCTCTCATCGATCTCGGGGGCTTCCGAGCGTTACGAAATGCAATCCAAGACCCAATCCAAGGGATCACCAAAGATATTTCGGATTTCATTCCATTATCTGACCTCCTCAGTGGAGAAGTATACATCATCACAGCTTGCTGTGATAAACCTTTGGTAGGGTATTTATTGGAAAGTGATGCCTCTATAATTCTAAGAGGTACTGTTATGCGCACCAAAAAGATCCAAATTTCATCTCCCGGCGGTATGTTAACACTTATTTTGGAAGGATCTGTTGCTAAATATGTCGTCTAGTTCATGGAATGTCTGGCTCTTGGGTAGTCCAAGACGGCAAGCTATGCGGTAGCATTTATGCAGCGTACGACCGAAGCCCGTATCTTCATATGCTACCTATTGAGAACATATTCCATGATATTTCTGAATTGCTAGCTTTACCGAATATCAGATTGGCGACAGCTCAAGATGTTCGTCAGCACAGGAACGTCATCAACAGCTCCACCTTGTTGCCCGTGCAGCACTCTGCAACTCGTTCCTACCCGCATTTAATCCCCCCCGCAGTTGGCTCTGAGACCTCTTCATCTGCCTGGAACGATTTCAATGGCAACTGCAGTGCTATAGAGTATATCTGGGTCTGTTGCGAATGCGGAGGAGAGAACAACTTCATTCTGCATGCATCATGTAGCTTTTGTCACAACCATTGGCGGAGCTCGTGTTGTCAATCATTCGCCCGAGAGTCTTGAAATTTGCTGTCGTCACTCATCTTATTGCGAGATTAATTGTGTTCTCATTATCTTCTTTACGGTGTAATCATTCATCGTGTCATCCAAAATCTAGTTTATTTTGTAACTCTCGTAGAATAAGAACGCAGTGACAACAAGGGATTCTCTAGATCTAATCTCAACTCTACGATTTTTGGAACAACTTTACAATTGGTTTAGTAAAACTAAAACCTTGAACTCTATGATTTCCTTGTTTGTTTTCATTCACTAGATATCCCAGTCGTATAAACTACATGCGTCTAAATGCAAATGATTTCTAACAAATCATCAATTTCAGTGCTATATTGTCACTTCTCGCACCCTAGAATCACCCACCAGACTATCTAGATTTATAATTACTTCCCCTCCATCTCAAGTATACCAAGTAGGCTCAGGAACCTCATCCAACAATTGAAATCGCCCAAGTTCCCGATTCTTATACGCAACAGGATCATGCAGGGTATGAGTACGAATATCGCGCCAAAATCTATCCAACCCATACTTCGCCTTGGTGGACGTAGCACCAGTCACTTCAAAAATGCCCGAGGTCACTCTGAGACCGGTATCAGTAGTAACGACTTTCACGCTGGCAACTTCTTCCGCTAGTTCACCACGAGCGCGAGCTGTAAGGGAGCTTCTATCATTGCTGTGGGTTGCGTATATCTTGGATACCAAGTCACCAGCTCGGTCGGCTAGTGCAGTAGCAGCGCGGAGATGAGCGTGAAAGTTGCCGTAGGTGGCGAGTATGTAGAATTCATCGCTCGACTTGTCCTTGTTGTCGCCACCAAAGGGCCATGGTCGAGTGTTCTTTGCAGTATATTTGGATGTAGTGTCCAGCCCACCGAGGGCTATACCGAGATAGAAGTTACTGAACACGAGTTGAATGCTGTTGCATGGTAAGTATTGAGCTGCCCATGACAAGGCAATACATACGTTGGAAGGAGAAGGGTAGCAAATGGAATAGTCAACACTTCGGCAATCGGCTTTTTTGAATCAGGATCCCAGCCAAGTGCGTCAGTCCAAGGTGCTTGAACTTTGTCGATCGTGACACCTCCAGACTCCGTTAAACGAAGACCAATGTTGTCCCAGTCGTAGGCAAATTTAATCCCTGGCTGGCGTGTTTCTACAAAAGCAAATATGTGGTCTTGGGTTCCCTCAAGAACACCCTCAAGGACTGTGAGGTCGGAGATGACTCCACCCGTGTTGAAATATTTGGACCCACTGAACACGATGTTGCTTCCTTCAGACGTGATTTTCAGATCAGAGTTCCTTGGGTTGACGGCGCCTCCAATGAAGTAGTTATTGCTTATAATGGTCTTGTGCCATCGGTCCGCCTGCTCCGCAGTTCCTACAACATTTGCAGTGGTACTCCAAAGGAGATGGTAACCGAGAAGCATTCCGATCGATCTATTCAGTCAGAATTCTGATATGAGTTCTGATGATGTTTTCTTCTTACCCATCTGCTTTTGCAACTTCGCGGATCACTTTATATCCAACTGCCCACGGTTGCTCGCCTCCGCCGTACTTTTTCGGTCCGAGGACTCTGAGTAAACCGGAATGCTTCAGTAGCGCGACTTCCGCTCTGGGGGACTTGTTGTCTTTATCTCGTTGCACGGCATCCTTTTCGAGGACCTCCCCAACCTCACGAGCTCTCTGAAGCCACTCAGTCTCATTATTGGGAACGGACGCCCATTTCTCTTTGAACGAGTCGTATATTGCGGGGTCAGAAGCTGGTACGCTTTGGCCGTTCAAAGCTTCTTGAACTTTCTCGGCAATGGTCATGGTGAAATCGTGCAATTCTTGTTTCAAAGCCAGGTACAACTGAGCTTCCGAGCAGTGCTTTTATTTCTCGTGTGAGCGGTGTTCCGAGGCTCGCAGCATTTATGCCGTGATCAAGGTTCACGACACTAGCAGATAATATGAGGTGAAGTGGTTGTTCGCAAAGTCGCCTAATTACGCCACCGATCACGAAATATACAACAAGCTCACTGGGATTGGGGTGGCTGATAGTGGAAATACCCAGTTCTGGTGTGGTCTAGTGGGCTACAGAACTTTCATGGTATAGACTGCACTCCACTCTGCCGTGCCTATGAGAATGCTCATAGTCTCTCCGATACCATTTCATTGGACATGAAACACCAGTGACAATCAGTGAATTCCATGGAGAATATACCAATACGAAATCGTGATGCAGACCCTGCATTATTTTGCTGCAGGGCAACGAATGTAAGGTTCGTGGGTCTTTTGTTGATGGCGCAATTCCAGCATTGGATTACCTGCAAAAACGCAATATGTCAATCTGCTTCCAAGAACGTAAACCCAAAAACCCGTTTCGCCGACTCTAATTGCAATATCGCACCGATTGTGAAATGAGATGCATAATGTTAGATAGAATTCGGCCCAAGGAGAAGAACTGTCTACTGTAGCACAACCGGCTTGTGTATTCATCTGCCGTCATCGTAGAGGCCCGTACATCAATACGTACACTACTTCGGGTTACTATATATTATCGTGCAATCTTTCTTTTATATGGAGAAACGTTCAACTTCCATCACTCCAATTTTCCAATCATGGCCCAGGATGGGATAGATGCAGCCCATGGCCCGAAATCAGCAACCTCCAGCCACGACATCGAAAAACAGGAATCCCACAATGAATCTATCGCCTACCCACAACCAAAATCTCTAGGCGCCGGTGTATGACTCCAGGCTTTCCTCTTGCTGTTCACCGAAGTAACATTAGCGTAGACTGCATTGGCCATTGGGGTCTTCGGCACTACCTTGACCACTCTCTCGTTGAGCCTGATGGAATGGCGAGGCGTCACCATCACGAATGTCTATGTCGCGAACTTTTTCTTCGCTGCAGCTTTTGGCCTTGTGGTTACAGCGCAGTGGGAGATGGCTCTTGGCAATGGATTTGCATACACAGTTTTCAGTGCTTTTGGTGAGCGAGTTCATCTTTGCAATAGCACCGACTGACAACTTTAGGACTGTTCTACGCTGGATATGCTGCGATTTTGACACCAAGTTTTGGTATAACTGCTGCGTATGGCGACGACGTTACCCAACTCAACAATGCTCTGGGCTTCTTTATGACATGTGCGCAGACTTCGATTTCTATTCTCCGAGTATGGCTAACATCTGCACAGTATGGACTGTTTTCGTTTTAACTTTCCTCGTCGCTTCACTTCCAACAAACCTGGTGTACATTGCAATTTTCTTCTTCGTTGATCTCGGGTTTCTCACGGTCGCGGCTAGTTACTTTGCTGCTGCTGATGGTCATCCACATTCGTCAGTTGCATTGAAGAAATCCGGAGGGGCATTTTGCTTTATTGCTGGGCTGCTTGGATGGTATCTTACATTTCATTTGTTGCTGAAGGACTCGATTGTCGAGCTTCCGTTGGGTGATACTTCTAGGTATTTTGCCAAACGGAGCAAGTCTTAAAATTGGAGGCGGCGTGAAAGGAGCAGCCTGCTGAGAACGATCTACAGTTATCAATTGATTTAAGAGGAAAAAGGCGAGAAAGATGATGAAACGTTGAATTTATTGCTAGAAAACTGCGTTTCTTGCTTTCTTATTCTGAGGGCATGATTTGGTGCCACCTTATCCCCCACCACTTCCTCTAAATTTCTTCTTCGATCCAATTTGACCGATTGCATAAGAGCCACTAGTAATTTCAAAAGTTCGATAAAATCACCCAATAATACCAATACGCTCGAAGTCACACCACTGAAAAGCCATGAGCAAGTTATTTCTCCGACGAAAACTTAATTCATGCACGAAAAGAGAGAAGCGGGTTGCTTATGATCACGTCATCTTCGGGTCTATAACACAATGACCACCCCGGATCCTAGGATGAGGACCAGGTATGGTTGATTTAGTCTCCGAACATCGGAGATTTTGTATACAAGGGCGGGCCTTTTTCATGTGGGGTTTGCATGGTACCGTAAAGACAATATATGATGTCATACTTTGGGAAGATAAAGGATTGAAAAGTTATCAAATGTTGAGTAGTTTTTTAGAATTGGCCTCATTTAGTTTCTCACTTATAAACCGTATGCCTGATTTCAAGGGCGAGCTAAACGATTACCCAAAAATAACTCGTGAAAATTGTAGCTTCAATTCTTATCTTTGTGAGCTAGATCTTTGGTATTTATTTTTTTTCAAGAAAAAATGGGAAAACAATGGGATATAATGACATTCTTCATAGCTGATCAGTAGCCATTTCAATGCCCTGGCTCTGATGGTATAACATGACCATTGCTAGCAACACCAGCCTTCCAATGATATCTCGCCGCAGGATGGTCATTTGGCGGGTAGCTTTGGCCGGCTTGACCAGACACATTCTCTCGATACGTGCCACCCTGAACCGTATAATCATCCCAAAACAATCCCCTCTTGCGCAGTTCCGGGACAAGCAACTCAATGACATCGATAAAAGTACCAGGCTTGAGAGCATATGCCTTGAAAGTCTTAGTATGAACCAGTCAACGAGTAGAGTAGGGTGGGGTTCCTTACAATATTAAAACCATCGACATCCGCCTCCTTCACCCATCGTTCAAACTCATCAGCAACCTGTGTAGGCGTCCCGACAACCGTTGCCCCGAGGCCACCGACGGTGATGTGTTTCGCGACTGTCGTCTTGGTCCACTTCGCTATCCCCGGGCTTGCTTTTGACCATCCTTCAACAGCAGATCTAATAGCGTTGCTCTCCACATGTCTCAGTTCCTGATCATCTTCATACTGAGCGAGGTCTATTCCGGTCCATCCGCCGAATAGCGCCAGAGCACCATCAATGTCGCCGTATTGCTGGAGATCTGCGAATTTCTTGTTTGATTCTTCTTCCGTTCGACCTAGTATCGGGCATATCAAAGCGAGGAATTTAATAGAAGAGGGATCGCGGCCGAATTTCTGCTGTGCTTGCTGTCGGATGTCGGCAATGTTCTGGGCAACGACAACAGGGCTATGTCCTGCGACAAATATGGCTTCAGCGTGTTGAGATGCGAATGCTTTGCCAGCTTTGGACGTCCCAGCCTGTAGCAACAAAGGCGTTCGCTGTGGACTTGGTTGACAAATATGGGGCCCTGGAACCTGATAATACTTCCCGACATGGTTGATCTCTCGCACACGCTCCGGCTCGGTGTAAATCCCTGTTTCGCGATTCAATACAACCGCATCATCTCTCCATGAGGACTGCCAAAGCTTGTACATGACGCGCAGATATTCCTCTGCGATGGCATATCTTTCGTCGTGCTCGGGTTGTTCTTTGGCGCCCAGATTCCGTGCCGCTGAGTCGAGGTATCCAGTGACAATATTCCACCCCACACGACCTCCAGTTAAATGATCGACGGTGGAAAGTCGACGAGCTAGGTGATATGGTTGCTCGTATGTCGTTGCTACCGTGACGCCGAATCCCAAACTCTCAGTCGCTGCTGCCATTGCTGGGACTATTGCCAATGGCTCGTTGACGGGCCATTGGGCACCGGACTTGATTGCTGGACCAAGGTTGCGTGGCCCTTGGTAGACGTCGTATCCCCCGAGGACATCAGCAATGAATATTCCATGGAATTTGGCGGCTTCTAGTAATTTTGCCAGTTCGACCCAGTGCTTGATGTGATTGAAATCGGAGGATTTGTCGTCGGGGTGCCGCCATAGACCGGGAGATTGGTGACCGGAACAACTCTCTACGAAAGCATTAAGTATGAGTTGCTTCTTTGGAGCTGAATTTACAGCGCTCTCAATTGCGTTTGACATGGTTCAAGTGCAGTGGGAGCCTGAATGCGGGCGGTACAATGCGTATGCTGGAGCTGGGTAAGAAAGACTGCAGACGGACACCTACACACAAAACAAAAAGCAAACAGCATGTATGCCAGTGATTCTCAAACATTTAACCTAGGCTATGACGTCTCGCTTATCTTTGGGGAATAGAGATCATGTTGTGGTACAATTCGTCGTATATGGCGAAACCTATCACCAAATCACACCATTGCATCCTTGCAACCAGCATAGGAGATGCGGGGGATTTCCCCTCATCTCCATTTTCGAAGCTCAAATAAGGCCATCCAAGCTATGTATGATGCAATTTATGGTGGGGGTTAGTGCATGTGGGCAGCTGTCAGACCGCGTAAAATTATGAGCTTAATTCGACCCCGGGCTTAACACGGTGCATTATACCATAGGTACATGTCTAGTTCCTGCATCTAGAGCAGCATAGTCAATGTCGTTCATCCTCTATCTGCACTAGTGAATCGCGACATTGGCCATCAATTGAACGCAATGCGATGAATGTGAACGGCAAGATCCTACCTATGGTATCTTGCTCGCTTATCATGCAAGAAGGCTGGACTTGGGGATGACTTCAGTATTATTTGGCTCTGAGATACATAATTTGCTGTCGTTGCTATCAGACAGTATATACGATCATTACATTCCTCCATCTCTCTCAATGGCTCTTAGTGTAACAAATTCTACACTCTAATCGGGCATTGAATCTTGAATCAAGCTTTGCGGGCTTCTGTCCAGTCCTTTGGGACATACTACAGCATTTAGTCCACTGAGTTATCCTACACGCCGAACTGTGCCATCGAGATGGATCCTCACCTTCATATTCGCGATGATTCCAATCGTGTTGTAGAGCCGCCACTCTCCCAAGCTGTCGGATATGTAGTAGTCGTCGGCGTCGGTCTCATAATTGCCTTTGGTACTATCTCTATCTTACCTGGAGTCGTAACAACATGCTAACAGGTCCTAGGAATGGTATTTGCAACACGAATCCTGAAAATGACGGTTGGAGAAGACAACGAAAAGACCGAAATGTTCATGACTGCCAATCGCAGCGTGCGTACAGGATTGACTTCGTCTGCCGTCATCTCAGTATGTATGCTGTTACCATTAAATATACTTATCCCTTAGCTTACCAGTACTTCCTAGTCATGGCTCTGGAGCACAGCGATGCTCGGATCCTCCCTCGTAGGCTATAACGACGGAATCGCCGGACCATTCTGGTTTGCCGCAGGTTGCAGCCCGATGATAGTCTTCTTCGCCGTGCTAGGAATCAGCTGCAAGCGGAAAATCCCCGAAGCGCACACTCTTCTCGAAATCATCCGGATCCGATACGGCAAAGTAGCGCACATAGTCTTCATGTTTCTGTGTCTGGTAAACAACATTATTGCCTGCGCGAATATGCTGTTAGGTGCGTCGGCCGCTATTTCTGCGATTACAAATATGAATATTATTGCGGCGACGTTTCTGTTACCCGTGGGCGTTGCGGTGTATACGTTTGTTGGGGGTATTAAGGCGACGTTTCTTACGGATTACATGCACACTACTATCATTTTGATCATCCTGTGCTACTTCTCGGTCAAGGCCTGGACGCTGGACGAAATCGAATCTATCGGCAATCTGTACGAACTTGTCAAGACAGCGACGGAGCGGAATCCGATTGCTGGCAACCTTCACGGCACCTATCTCACCATGACTTCCAAAAATGGTATTCTTTTTGGGATCCTGCATCTCTGCGCGAACTTCGGACTTGTTATTATGGACACCAGCTTCTTTATCAAGGCCTTCTCTGCGTCACCAAAAGCAGTTGTCCCAGGATACATCATCGGCGGTATTGCGTATTTTGCCATTCCATGGGCGCTTGGAACTTTGGCAAGTTCGGTGGTGCTTGGACTTGAGAACAATCCAATATTTCCCACGTATCCTCGACGGATGACGGCTGTAGAAGTGAGTAACGGTCTTGTTCTACCATACTTTGCGGTTACAATTGCGGGTAAAGGAGGCGCTGCGGGCATCCTAATCATCATATTCATGGCCGTTACATCCACGCTATCCGCGCAAGTCATCGCCGTCAGCTCGATCATAAGCTTCGATATCTACCGCACCTATTTCAACCGTCAAGCCTCGGACCTCGACGTCATTCGATGGAGCCATTTTGGAGTAATCTTCTTCGCCGTTTTCGCAGCCGCCTTTAGCACGATGCTGCATTATGTTGGCGTGGATCTCGGCTGGACGCTCTACATGTTGGGAGTGCTCACATGTCCAGGTATCTTTCCAACCGTATTCGCAATCCTTTGGCGGAAGCAAAATACTGCAGCTGTGATTGTTGCGCCGCTGCTTGGTATGGCTACTGGGATTGCAGTATGGCTTGGATCCGCATACGCCATCTACGGCGATATTACCATCGCGACAACCGGCATGAGTGCTCCGTGTGTTTATGGGACGGTAGCCTCTGCATTTTCTCCCATCCCATACTCTGTCATCATATCATTTTTCCAACCGCAAAACTTCGACTGGGCTGATTTCAGAAAAGAAAAGCTCGCTTTTGACATTCCCGACGCAGGAGCAGTGCTAGCAAGTCCCACCGAGCATAGCGAGAATCATTCTCACGAGCAACACAGCAATCTGGAGTTGAAGCGCTGGGGGAGAATAGCCGGGTATTGGAGCATTGCCACGTTTTTGGGCCACTGGGTTCTATGGCCTCTGCCCATGCATGCTGCAAAATACGTATTCGGGAAGGCTGTAAGTTGGCAATGTCAATGGATCTCATCTTCCTAGCAAATAAAGCTAACGGCTTATTCAGTTTTACTCTGCTTGGCTTATCATTGCGATCATTTGGCTTTGGGGTACACTGTTTGTTGCTGGGCTGTATCCAATTATTGACGGACGGGAGCAGATCATTACGGTTTTCAAAGCGCTGGGATCGAAGAAAGCAAAGGATCAGAGTGATTCAAGTCATGCAAGCTCGATAGAAGTGGAGCAAGTCTCGAAGTAGGGACTGTATGAATAGCACTTGAACCCAAATTCTTTGCTGGAATGAATTGCATTAGATGAATTACTGCGAACTTTGTTTAGTTAATGCAGCAATATAAGTTTATACGCCCGCATCATTACTTGGAGAGTGAATAAAACAATGCCTTCCATCTACCTACTCTACAATGTGGTACCCTAGCCATATGATACCCCTTCCTGAGGATACTCCACAAGGCTGCTCGAGAAGCCGCAACGACGCACTGGATTCCCATTCACATCGAAATACTCAAATGATCCCCACTGGAGTGGCATCTGGCTAGCCATTCTATGCTCTTCATTCCGGTCGACATGACACGCAGCAGCAATAGCCAAGCTACAGCTACCCGCAACCGGCATCCCCGAAGGAAATTTCCGGAACCCAAGTCCAGCAAGAACCAAAAGAAAAATAGTCGCTAGTACGACGAAGAGAAACAGAGCTAAAGGTGAGTAGCCACAGGTGGCAAAGTCGTAAAAGTCGTCACGGGCCCAGTCTCCGATTTTTAATCCGGAGTCGTCGCTTGGAAGCGGACTCGCATTTTCCCACCATTCTACACTGACGAGAAAGATGCTTTGTGAGGCTAGCCAGTGTAGACTTGTACTCACGATAATCATTGGCAGTCCGTAGCGCCATGGAAGCTGCAAGAAGTATGTTGTCCGTTGACTTCTGCGTGGATGCGTATGGACACGTAGGCCCTTTTGCGTATGTGCGTAGGTGGACCATTCTTGGGCGAGGAGCATCGAGGTGAGGAGGCTGTTGCATGCGAAGTAGAGAAAAGATAGTATGGTTTGAGGTGAGTTGGCAATTATAACGTTCGAAAGAACGCCTGCGGCACGAATCATTCGTCGTCGTATGCCGCTGAATGTGATGAGAGTGTAGGAGGACGGCTGGCCAAAGCCTAGAGACTACATATCTCCTGGCTCTGCGCCTTTCATGCTGAAGACGCCATACACGAGTAGTGCGATGCAGACTACCAGTCCTAGGATGCCCGCCGTAAAAATTGTGATGATGCGTCTTCGGCTTATGGTAGCAAACCAGAACCTGCGCTTGTCATGGAAAGTGCGTGCTCCCCAAAGTACCTTGTGGCCTTTTGCCCTTTGTGTTGCGTCATCTCGGGACAGTAGACATGAGCCCTCAGTGGGCTCATCGGGATTCTCGAAGAAGCTGTTTATCGCATCGCCCATGTTGAGAAGTAGATGCTCCTTTACTTTCAACAAAGTCAAAGTAATCAGGACTGCCTTTAGAAAGTTGGAAAGAATGACAATAATGGCAATCGTAGCATTGAGACGCAGCTTGCAATGTTCCTCCGTCTTCGTGCTCAAACAATAGTCGACTTGTCGGTTATTCAGTTTCCAGATTGTGTCTTTTTCGCGGAGGCCCAGTTTATCAAGGTTGCAGAATTCGTACTCGACACACTTGGTCTCTCGAGTATAGGTTTTGTATTGTAGACACTTCAAATCTTCCCCACAGATCCAGGGATAAGGGTCAAGATGTCCTGAAGATTGCTCTCCAGTGATGGTCACATCGCCACCGGATGCTATGTCAAAGATGGTTGCGTCATTGGTCTGATTAGATGGATTAGAAGTGACTACAAGCAGGTTACTCCGGTCGGATATAAAGGGACGAGCGTATTCGTCGATGCAGTCACTGGGCTCCAATCGTTCCAGTTGGCCGGCTTGATTCGCAGTCCAGAGTTGATTTCTGATAGTGTCGAGATACTCATCACTGTCGGAGATGGTTAAATTGGCTGAAGACAGCCAGGGTTCATTTATGATGTAGACTTTATACGAATTTGCTGACAGCGTTGAAAAGACAATAGAGTTGTAGCTGTGATGGGGATGTTGTATTAGTGTACATGTACTGTATGTCACATGAGAAGAAGTCTAGGATATAAACTTACAAAAGATGCAACGGTATTGAAGATACACCAAGGAGTATCCAGAGCCACTTCCGTTGATTCGTAATGCTGCTCAAGTTCCGAATGCTGGTCACTCCGATATCAAGCCATGTTCCCCTGCTGTGCGCCTTGTCTACCTCAGGCCTGGTTGGCGAGGATAAGCACTGCATTGTGTAATTACTGCCTCCCAATATAGCAGTACCGAAGATGTTAATGATCAAATGGATCCCGATGTTCAGACTTTTCGTTGTCGCGCATGATCCCTCGTAGAGCACAGCGCTACCGTGCTCTATGCCATGTGTCGCGAATGCCCATATCGTGATGATGAGATTCAGGACGCAGACGAGAGAAGTGGCCGTGGCCGCATAGAGAAGACCAATTCGCCATTTCTCGTTTCGACTGAGTCAGCTTTGTTGCTTCTGATTGTGTGATGCCGAATGCTCCTCTGAAATCTCGACAGGCGCATACTTGGTGCTCTCCATCGGTCCGTTCAGAGTACCTGTGGTAGAAAAGGGATTGAGAGACACAGTAAAGGCATGAAGAACAACAAGAACAAACCTCGACGACATTCAACCAAATATATCTAGGCACAAGACGATCAACAGCCACCCACACCGGCTTCGCCTAACTCGGCACTTTGCCAAGCAGGCTTGAAGAGGCTGAGGTTTCTCGCACAAAGAGTGGCTGAAGTCGACGGAAATCTCGCTTCCCCTTGTCGCTCAGCCTCACCGCGCTGCTTGTTTCGATCCGCGCAGAGCCGAATCCAGCTCGACATGTCAGTCGAGGTCACAGGTGCGGTGTCACAGCCACTTTCCAAGACCAATGTACATATAGATACTCTATTCAGGCGAACGACGTGTTACTGAATAGATCCCTGGTTCATGTTTGCTGTGCCACTTAAAAAGGCAGGAGTCCGCTTTCCCTTTTTGGAATAGTTTCGAGTAATGTCAGTTCTGCTATTATACACACGCTTGGGCCTGTGGGAAGATGCAGGTAACGCCGTATATTTCCCCTTTGAACTTAACTAACGATACCGACTATGCTTCTGCTGTATATGCCATGTTTCTGGCCAGTACGAGGCTCTTCGCGTGTTTCATTTGGTGACACCACAGCCTTGTGGTTTTGGCCCCCAAAAAGAGAATTCGTATTGCGGGGTTTCTGGGCTTATCCTTTGCCAGCTGTGCGTTTGAAGAGGCTCAAATAAGCAGGCGGGGCCCATACAAAAGGACTTCAAGTTGACTGTAATCAGTATTCATTATCTTTGATCGACTTTGCTCATTGCAAGCCTCCGAAATCTAAACATCGCAACGCCCAAATGCAACATGGACGGCAGAACACACAGAGACCTATGGAAGGAAGCCGAAGATCTTTTACGAGCAGAGCTGGGCGACCAGGAATGGCAACTGTTCACATCTCAGTCAAATCCAGCTACTCCACAGACCGTCTTTAAGGACATGGAGAATGTGCGAGAGCGCTCGAAAAACGAATACACCACTCATACCTTCATGATCAAGGACAAGAAAATCTTCGAATTCAACGTCGGCAGAATCATGAAGCGGTTTGAGATCATGTGTCAAATGTTCGACAGGAGTATGACTTGTGCACCAGAGTCCGTTGGTGTTGTATGGACTGCGTTTAGAATGCTCACAAAGTTCTTTCTGGACGACCAAGAGCTTTGCGAATCATTGACTGGGGCGGTAGACAGGATGTCGGACGCAATCTTCTTGTGTGATATTTACGCATACAAGTATCTCAAGAACACGGACGACACTGCAATAAACATCCTCGACAAGATTCCAATCATATACAAAACAGTTTTGAAGTTCTGCTTCGAGACGAAGAAACTGTTTCCGAATAACGACAAGAAACACCGGAGCACAACGATCAGAGTTCTCCGTAGCGTGTTCGGTTCAACGGGGGAGCTGAGGGCACTGATGGAGGATGCAAAAAGCCAAATGGAACTTTTGCGCAACATGGCCGACGTAAAATTTCAATCAGTTGTCGAGGATCTCGTCCGAGGGATAAACCAAGAATTGATGGACATGAGCCAGGACGTCAAAACAATCCAGGACCTTGGCCAACTCTGGCATGCCGAAATCATGTCCGAGTTGAAGACTGTGTCCGCAGATGTTGCCAAATCCAAGGCAGAAATGGAGAAAAAGAAGCTATTTGAAGAGTTTGCTCGATGGCTCTCCTGGCTTAATAGTGGGATCCCGTTGGATTTGTTGCAACCGCGAGACCAACAACGTGAGAACATGGTCAACAAGAGTGAGGGCACGTGTCGATGGATATTCGATCGAAAGGAATACCAGTCTTGGGTAGACCAATCTGGCTCTCGCATACTTTGGCTCAACGGCCCTGCTGGTTTCGGAAAGTCTTTTCTGACTTCTTCGGTGATTGATTCACTCTCGAGTTCAGCGTCTTGCCAAAATGCAGACTCCCCGATACTAATCTACTTCTTTTGCAAAATTGGCAACGATGCCAAACAGAGAGGGCAGCAAATTATGTTACATTTACTATTGCAACTGTTTAGCAAGTTCAGTCCTGATCCAAACATTGGAACTCCCTCTCTTTCCAAAGACCTGGCGGCAATGGCAAGATGCATAGAGGCGGTGAGGAGTCGTTCTACAACCAAAAACTATTCAGAAAAATCCGACGCACTTGACATGACAACACTGGCAAGTATGTTCATTGACATAGCAGCGGAAATCGAAAATAAGATATTGATCGTACTCGATGCTCTTGACGAATGTACTGATAGGAAGGAATGCCCATTGCTTCGAACGCTCACCAATTTTGTTTCCACGGATCAAAATATTCGATTTTTCGTGTCCAGCAGACCCGACGACGATATTGTTCAGGCATTCAACACTTTACCCACGCCTCATATCTGCATCAAAGTAGATAGAATCTGCAGTGAGGCCGACATAACTAAATTCGTTGACGAAAGGTTCTCTACTACATCGTTCGCATCGATATCCAAATCCGATAAAAAGAAGGCGCGCAAGGCGATCCTCAAGAAGTCGGAAGGAATGTTTCAATGTACGTCCCTGGCTTCCCATTACGATCTTTCATCATCTAACGAGTAGATAGATGCCGCCATCGCGGTACAGGGCCTCTCGAGTATCGGAGGCATCTCAAACTTCCCCTGGGCGGTCAAAAACTTACCGAAAGGGATGAACAGTCTATATTCCCGCAAGTTACAATCTTTGGAAGAATCGAATCGCCGGTACCTACGTGCCATTTTGCGCTGGATGGTGTGCGCTGAAGGCTCGATCAAAGCGGCGCCTATTGTCGACGAGTTTGGCACAATTGCGGAAGAGTCGACTGGTGATGTCTCAGATGAATACAGTGTGTTAAGCAGTTCAGACAATTCTGATTACTCCAGTGACTCTGAAGAATCGGTCTCATCCGATAGCACTGGGGCGGACGTGAGCCCTGATCTACCGAGCGGAGAAATGACAGAAGGTGACATGGACAAATTACGAGTGAATACAGCCATGGAAAAGCTAATGATACATGTGCGAGAATTTGTCAAGTTTGACCCGAACACCACTGTTCTCAGCCTCCAGCATACATCCATCCAGGACTGGATTGTTGGAGAAGCCAGGCCGTTTCACCATACAATCACATGTATGGAATGTAGGATAAGGGAGATGGAGAGCTGCGCATCAACATTTGAGCTCGCACCCAAATACGGGCATTTTTTGATGGCTTGCACAATCATGCGCCGACTCAATGACCCCAAATTTCAGCAGAAATATCTGAACGTGCCGAACGTTGATGAAGGAGTGACTGATTTTCCAAAAGATCCATCTCAGGTGAATATGATCCCAGCATTTAAGAATAACCCATCAGCTACTAGGGAGCATAGAGTGGGCGGTCAACAGCCAGCAACGCCAATCATTGATGATGGTCAGGGCATGCCAGAAGAAATTATCAGTCACGAGGAACTTTATGAGGACGATGCTACGGATGACGGATGGGCAACATATGTAGAGGAAGAGGGGGACAACGAGGCAACAGCGGAGGACAACAGGAGATATGAGATTACGCATTGGGCGTATCACGTACGAAAGGCCGAAATGTCTTGGACGGAAGAGGAGCGCGGCAAAGAACCTGAAAGGCAGAAGTGGCACCAACTATATCAAGATATCGATCGGTTCCTTGACCCCAAATCAAAGGCGTATAAGAGTTGGCTCAAGTTGGCGTACAACGTGCCCGGAGTTACGCGATACTGGGAGACACCGGTGCGAATTGCCGCGAAATACGGACTTGAAGGTACCCTCAAGCGGTATATTGATGCTGGTGCGGATCTTTGGGAGGAGAATGAATGGGGAAATAACTGCCTCCATCATATATGCATGGGCGGGAGCGAATTCGTTGGGCTTAATCTTGTGCTTGAAGAAGCCATGAAATCGAACCCAGCTGCTGTTTCCCATGTTGTAGGCCACCACTCTGAAACTGTCATCATGTCAGCAGCCTCATATCAGGGGACTGTCGAACATATTCGGACTTTACTGGCACATGGGGCCAAGCCCGAAATCCCAGATCAGTATGGGCAAACCTGTTTGCATTACGCTGTGCGGCGGAGAGACGTCAACATGTGTAGTGTGTTGCTAGAGTGCAAAGAGGTTGATGTGAACGCCAAAGACGAGAATGGAGAAACACCGTTGCATTGGCTTTTAAAGGCTCGAAATGCCTCGATTGAGATTGCACAGCTGCTGATAGACCACGGTGCGGATGTGAGAATGGAAGATAATGACAGCCAGGCTCCGTTATTCGAAGCTGCATCCACTGACAACGTCGAAATTGCACGTTTACTGCTCGAGCATGGCGCGGATGTGAATGATGGGGAAAATGTCTTTGGGTGGACAGCACTACATGCAGCAGTAAACGACGGTAGTCTTGATTTCGTCAAGCTACTCATTGAGTACAATGCGGACATCCTAGCGTCAGACAATATGGGACGAAACCCCATTGCCCAATCTGCCGACAACGGGCATGAGGAAATTTTCGAATTCTTGCTGGAAAGCCAGAAGGAAAGATCCCCCGACCTGAGTTTTCTGCTGAGACGGGACATCAAAGGTCACACTCCTTTGCATCGAATTGCGGCGAAGAACCGTCGAAGAATGGCAGATTTGCTTTTGAACACAAGCGACGCCCACTTGTTATGTTCACAGCAAAACATTCACGGTGCAACACCTTTACATTCTGCTGCACAGCGAGGCTATGACCAGCTCGTTGAGCTACTGCTCGAAAAAGGATCAGACCCAAAGAGCGTGGATCGCGCAGGCGACAATCCACTTGCCCTTGCTGCTCGGCGCTGGATACGTGCGGAGCCGTCTCTTAGTCCCCAGTTCGATAGAACGATAGCAATGCTGATTGATAGAGCGTCGAGTGTAGACAACTTGGCCGGACTTCTCGACCTTGCGATCGAAGAAGGCGCGGAGCAAGTTTGCAGTCGACTCACCAAGCACACAAACACCATCGACGAGCATGGATGGAGTCCATTACTGGTTGCTGTACAAGAGAAACAGGAGTCAATCATCAAACTACTTTCGTCATTTGACACCAGCGATATTCTTGCCCGGCTATTCGGCAAACAAGATGCTGAGATTGGTTTTCCGCCGAGTGCCTGGGGGCCTCGAGCAAATCCCTCAAACTTTGTTCTCTCGCCAGATGGCCTCGAGATATACAGAGGCAAGATCGGTGTGTTCACATATCTTTCTTTTTATTGTGATTTCTAATAGCACTCATCTTCAACTCTCCGAATGCACCAGGCTAATTTCAAAGTGCAGACCATGAAACTCCCCATGAATGTGTCCTCGCCAATCATCCAATTCCATTCGGACGATCTTGTTATTATTTCGAAATGGAATTGATTCCAGATCCTGTTCAGCCTGCTTCAGGGTACGCAAGGTCTTCTTTATTGGTTGGACACGAGGGTAATCAAGGCTTGCTAACAATTGCGACAGTGTCATTTGCATTGGGTTCTCGTCCCGTCACGTCCCCTTGGTCAATGAGTTTCCAGGTTGGGGCGGCATTAAGCGCACGTCCTGGGGATATCATGGGGATGATGGATGCGTCTTCAGTGCACTCGGTCCACAGCGACAATATCCCGAGGAGATGTTGTACGGCCCAACATATACCATTGGCGATACAGTAGGAGCAGGTGTAGATTTTCGGAATGGCATCTTGTTCTACACCATAAACGGAAAAAGGCTAGGTAAGCTATGTTGATCTGATTTTTCAGTTGACCTTGTGTCTGATAACTTGTTCTAGGTAATGCTGAGACTGGGGAAAGCGTGAAGGGGAGGCTATATCCTGTTCTTGGCTTCTCTGTATGCAGTGTCAGGATAAGGGCGAATTTTGGAAATGACCCAGGGAAACCGTTTAAGTATAAGTGGGAGTCTTAAGATTATGTTCGTGGAGGCTTAGTTGTTTGATATGTCCGACATTGGGGCTTCTCATATGTCGCAAAAGCTTACTACTGCAACTTCTGAACAGCCGTCTTTTGCAATTGAGCGCAGTGGACGTCTTTGGCATGATTGAACTCTAAAATCGGCTCTAAATTCTTTGTATGATGGGCGTCGGGAACTGTAGAGGAATATCAAATTCTTTCGAGTTCCATCCATTGCATAAATTCCATCAACCCGTCCAACGCTCTAGTCTTTCTTCGTGCCCACCTTACCAGTCCTTCGAAGCCCTACAATCGCAATAAGAATGCAGCACAGCATGCAAGCAAACATTGTCCAGAAGCCCGCCCGATACCCCCTCAGCATATCATCCGCACGATCAGAAGTATTACGATTCGCATCGCCATCA
Organism: Acrocalymma vagum; assembly: GCA_028476805.1. Lineage (NCBI taxonomy): Eukaryota > Fungi > Ascomycota > Dothideomycetes > Pleosporales > Acrocalymmaceae > Acrocalymma > Acrocalymma vagum. Next base: position 49,410 of record JAQGEP010000206.1, read on the forward strand.
TCACCACCACTAGAACTAACATCCGGACCCATCACTCCAAGTGTAACCATCTGACACACACCAATACTCAAACTCGTTCCAAACTGGGACACAGTGCTGAACACGGCGCCAGCGAGGCCCTGAGTTTTTGCAGGGAAATTATTGCTCACGATGATGTGGCCGACTGTGTAGAGGACGTTGGGACTCAGGGCGGCGAGTATCTGCGCCCAGAGCTCGAGCTGGTAGTATTTCCAGTTCGGATCTACCAATGCCATCATGAGCGGTGCGGGACTGCATAACAGTGTGGATACGACCACAAGCCAGCCTGCGGGGACGCGATCTACGAAGATGCCTACGCTTAGGTTGATCAAGACGCCGACGATGAGGTTGGGGAGGAGGTATAAGGATGTGATGAGGGCGGAGTGATGTTGGACTTCTTGGAAGCTGGGGATTGGTGAGTGATTTCCATTAACATGTTTTGTGGGTATGGTATAGTGATGCTTACTACAAGCTTGAGAATATCTCCATTGAGTTCATAGATCCATATGCCACCGCGACTAGCGCGCAAATACTTGCAAATGGGAGGTTTTTCCATAGCGAGTTAGGGACAAGAGCGGATTGCCCTTTGCGTTCGCGGTATCGCATCCAAAGAGGGAAGCTAATGAGAAGCACAAGGCTGACGGCGAGCAGCGAGGCGGTGGCTGCAGATCGAATCGCGACCAGTTCGGCGCTTATCATCCTTTGAAGTGGGTTGAGTTAATTTTTGTAGTGTCGTCGCTCTGGAAACTACAGGTTACTTACGCTAGCACGTAGGATAATAATGCCAGGCCGCTGCTGGCAATGGTTCCTCCCACCCAATCGATTTCTTTCCGCAGCTTGTTCAGCAAGTCGATGTTTGTTAATCCCTCCACTGCGTCCTTCAGCTTGGGCAGTGTCAGATAAGAGACTGTGGCAACTGTCAAGATGGCTGCGCCGGACAGGTAGAAGCCAGACCGCCATCCGATTCTCTCAATCATGATCCCACTGGCCACCATACCAGACGAGAAACCCAGCGGCAAACTCAGTCCTAAGCAACTGAAGCCAATATTCCGTGCCCTGCCCGCAGGCACTGCTGTTGCAATAATCGAGACCGAGGCTGGGATATGCATCGCCAACGCTATACCCTGCAGCGCTCGAAACACGACAAGTTGAATGCCAGTCTGAGCGAATCCACATGCCAGAATAAAGACACCCAGCAGAAATACACCGCAGACCTCGACATGTCGCGCGCCGATGATATCGGTGATGGAACCGGCGATCAAAAGCGCAGCGCCGCATGTGAGACTGTAGACGGAAGAGGGCCAAAGGTATAGCGAGCGCTCGAGGGATATCGATGATGCGATGATGGGGAGACCGACGGTGATGGTGCCTGAAGTGAAGCTGCCGAAGAAATTCACGAGCGATGGCTGGAGGATGGTGAGGCTCAGTTGGAGTTTGGACGGAGGCTTTGCGTCCAAGGAGACAGCGCCAGCGACATCGTGAGAGGTACACAGCCGGTTGGTGGTAGTTTCATGGCTTTCGGACAGACGATGAGAAGAAGTGTCGAAGACGTCCTTAGGCCTGGGGTCATTCGAGGAGGGAATAATTGGCAGTGGCTGGAGCTCTAGTACATCTGCTGTCACGGTTGTGGTAGTCATTTTGGCGCAATCGGGTCGGACTTTTTATTGTCTTTGTTCAATCTACAGCAATGTCATTAGCCAGGGAATACGAATTCAAGGGATCTTCAGAGTCAGACCAGGTAAAAATATTTCCAATTAATATCAAGATGACGATGGTGTTGAAGTGAAGTTGGGGTGAAGAATTGTGTGAGTCAGATCAGCCGTGTATCGAGATCATCGCTGACGGCGGAATGAGCCAATCAACGGCATTTATATTGTCCATTCCCCGCACCGTCCAAGACTTCTTCAAGTTGTCTCTCGAGAGGAGTGGGCATCGAGACTGCTACTTGTAATACCTTTTCCACCGTAGCCATCTCCAAGAACTCATCCATGGCACCAGCTTTGGGCTGTCAATCATATTGGAACCAGGCCAATTGAGATGTGATATGTCGCAAAGTAGGGCATGTTACCATGGCGGCGTGTACAATCCTCTGGGACAGCTCCTAGACTGGCTTGGGATCAAGACTGCATCAGGTTTTACAATTCTAAGTGACGACAATACCAACTCGTCCCGTTTGTCAACCGATTACCGACCCTTTAGCGCTTTGGGGCCGTTGCTCGGCCCGAATCATTCGCTCCACACATTCAGTCCACCAGATTGCTGCATTTGAGGTTAGAGCGAAAACTTTAGTTTACAACCTTTGCTATTAAACCCGGCAGGCTAGAACTTTGAGTTATCTTGCATAGATGTCTCCTATAGCGACGATTGATTGCCTAGAGCGATGTCTACCTTACATACTAACTACATCCCAATAACGCCATATTTTATTCGTATGAGAAATAATCAAACGTCCTCGTTTGATTCGTCTCTCACATTTCCTGGCGTCTTGCTGGATGTGCCCCAAACGAAGAGCAAGTCGGCCGTCTTCTACCACTACACCCTTGATCAAATGACTAGTAGTTCCGAAACCCTGCCTATGGTAGTCAGTACTTCAATCGGCAATTTTATTCGGCAGATCCGGTCCGTTGAATATCAGAACCCAAATACTGCAGAGTGATGTGTTCACTCAACGTTCCTACAAGTTTCAACTTCTATGCAGGCGTGTTAGCCGTGCAGGAAATTTTCGGCGCAGTATGTACCATCCTACTCCAGAGGCCCCTAGGCTGGCTCGTATTCGCTTGCTGAGACAGTCCATAGAAAGTGTGGGTTGATATTGTGGGTGTTCTTATTTTTGGGGCTGCTTACTACTCAAGCTGACCATTTTTGATGTAAGATAGGGGCCACCCTATTGGATAATCATTCATGAAGTCATTTCGCTTGAATAGAAGTGTATGCGCAAAGGTGCATTTGGGGTAGTTCATAGATGTAAAGTACTTGGCTTGGAGAATTTTTTTTTTGTTATGATTGGGGCCAGTTGTAAAGAAAAAGATGGGGATTGGTTCGTGGTCCTACTACTGGTACACTGTCACAATGCCGGGAAACGAGACTGCGGCAATGAATTTCAGTGGTAGAGTATGAATTAACTTGTCTTTTTGCTTTAAATTCTCTGCCAAACTTTCCATACTCTCAATAATATGCCATAGTAGATTTCTAGAATGCTGCCCAGGAAAACGATCCGGGGCCCCTCCAGCCACAAAATTTCGCTGGGTAGAAGGCGCCCAATGGTAACTTCTATCATGTACTCGATGGCTATCTACTGAAATGGAATGCTTAGCAAATGGACATCTATTTTGATTAGCTGCAACTCCTTGCGCCATATGGTGGCACAGCGTGCTTTATTTTGCTCATAGCAGGCTACAATTCTCCTTGGGGGCCGACTTGCTGTATTCACCATGAAACAAAGGGGCTGCATACAGTCAGGTCCCTCGGTATAGACTTCCATTCTGGGTCTTGACTGTAGGCTTCGCTGCGGACTTATTTCCAAGTCCACATGCTGGTATTAGAAGGCAGCAGGAAAGCCCACACCGACAGACGGAGAGTGACTTCCAACTACGATCAGGGGCCACGAAAGATGATTTTATTCGTTCAGACCTACCTCCTTGGAGCTCTTAGGCTTTGGGGTACTCGGTAGTCTAGGTCTTGGAAGTCACAGAGGTTACAGAGTTTGGAGCCTTCTATTCACACACGAGATCATAGTCGGAGTTAGCTGATGTCAATGTTTTCATCAAGGTCGATGTAGTAGCTAAAAATGAATTGCGAGTGATGCTCCATTCTTACTATTGCGAAAATTCAGGAGAATAAACGCTGAAATACTTGGCGATCTACAAGTTCCTAATTCATCATAGGTAGCAGTGACGTATTCTTCCAAGAGGCCCATGGGTAATTAGAACCAAGTTTCAGACCTCCAGGAGGAGCATCAACAGCTCAGCCAAAGCAAACCACCTGCCAAACCTAGACTCATGGATCTCGTATCTGCTGCACCCTTGCGGCTGATCACATGCCAAGTGTGCGGGCGTTCACCCCATCAATTGCCCGATAGGGCCTCAGATGGGACTGAGCGTAGTTGTGCGACTAACTCTATACCGATCATCTTAATAGGGCTGTGTTGTTCGGAAATGAGCAACGTGATGTAGGTAGGGCTTCGAGCGGAGAGGCCGAACTGGTCGATGTAGTTTCAGCCTTGAGAATGGTACAGTCTCCTTTTCATGATCAACTATATCATGAATTTATAAATGGCCTGGTGTCCCCTATTACTATTGTTCATTCGCTCTTTAATTCTCACTCAAGGGGTCACATATTCGTTTACAAGCTTGTCGATTTCCTGTTGTCCACAGTCCTTATCACAGTTCTTACCACAGGTGATACTACAGTTGTGACTTCGATCAATCAACAATAATCAAGATGGGCAAACAGACACAGATGGCATTCATCCTGGCAGATTCGGAGAAGCCAGAGGAACGGCCGCTCTGGAGGAAAATATTTGCGGTCTTGATCATAATTTCTGGCCTTGGAGGAATCATCTTAGGAAGTGAGCAATCCCTGCTTCCCTCCCTCAAAATGGGATGTACTAACAACATTCAGCCTTCGTCTTGCTGGGCTGCATCTCACCAAATGCCGGGCTGAAGGATCTTTATCTAGCAAACATTCACACCAACAAGACCATCGATACGCAACTTCGTGTCGGATACTTCGGTCAGTCACCACCAACCCAAATTCAAGCTTTCCACGTGCTGACGTTGCATTATCTAGGTGGCTGCGTTTCCATAGCTAACGGCACAACTGGAGGCGACTCAAAAACGTCGTCTCAAGCTATCCACTGTATCCCCAATATGCGTAGCAAAGACTTGGATGATCTAGCGGAGGAATTCTATGAAGACCTCAAAATCCCCAGCGACGCTCTCGCAGATCTGAAGAGTACTCTCAACTCCACATTGCTTATAGTTCGCAACCTTCAAGACAATGTCTTTCAAAGCTACTACCCAATCGCGCACGTCCTCCTCTTCATCATCGGCGGTGCACTCCTCTTCGGTACAGTCACCAATCAGTCTTCCAAACGTGTCTACAAGTTTGCCCTGTTTTTTGCAGTCATATTGAGTGCGTTTGCGCTTGCAACGGTCTTTACCATGACTGTTGGGGCGATGCAAGCTGGTAGTGCATTGATGCAGGGGAGCCCAGAGAGCGAAGGAGCACTAGATGAAGGGCTCTATGTACAACGTTCTGGGAAAATGCGCGCCCTGCAGGCAGCACATATGTGTTTTGTGGTTTTTTTTTACGTTTTAATTGGCATAATGTATGCGGGTGCGCCGTCAGATGACTGAAGAAGGTTGGCAATGTTGGGGGAAGTAATTATGAAACAGAGGATCTGATATGTTTCCACTGAGGCAGTTTGTTTGTTTTCATGTTAATCGTCGTAAGGAATTGTGAGGATAGTTATGGATGGATACGATAAGGAGCAAGAACTGCATATTAGTATTGTATTTCCTGGTAGTGTTACCGACTGTTGATCGGAAGCCTCGTCGAGCGCGTAATGTGTTCACTTCCCCTAATAATGCGTATCAATAACGATGATAAGTATAATCTTAAATTTTCTGGAGTGTACCGAGATATTCACTGCGCCTTGTGCTTTGCATCTTAGTATATAGGTAATGTATCTTATAAACCTCTTATACTCGCCTTTAATTTCTAGAGTTAGTATAGTTTAGTTTTCGCGGATATTAACTCGATATCTAAACTTCTAATATAGCTAGGAAGGAAGTTGTTTAGTGACTTCTAGAAGTGGAGGCAAACACTGAACCACGTAGCCCGTTGAAGAGAAATGCATTAGAAATTGCCAGAAAGAATGGTCGCATGGCAATTTTCAGAATGCTAGAAAACTATGCCAGGGGGGAATGAGTCTTTGAGGATTGGTCTTGGGATGTTAAGATAATGCAATCGGCCAATGAAATTTCCAATATAAACTTTGCAACGATGAATAACATGTACAGTATAAGCTCTCAGCTTATCCATAATGTAGCTCACATAAAACGTGTAAGCCCAGCGCGAACGATTCCCTAACCGCAGACGAGTTTCTGCGCAAGTCGTAATCCGCTATTCTCATCATCCTCACCTTCGCCTTCACCTTCACCCTCACCCTCAGCATATCTCCCGCACGTCCTTCATTTTTGTTGTCTAAACACCATGTGGTCGTGGACTACTCAGGATGCTTGGAAGCAAAGGCCCAAGCCAAAACTAGCGCTACGCTAGCAAAAATCCCCGATAACTGGCGACTGCCCAAAGTGGAACTCGACAAGGCCGCTGCGCAACGAGACATCACCGGAACCTTTGTTCAACACTATCTCGAACCTTGTGGGCGCGACATCATCACACAAGATGCCATGTCTCCGGTCTCCTAGCTGCAGCAGGGCCTACTTACGGCCAAACAAGTCACCTTGGCTTCTGCAAGACAGCGGCAGTTGCCCATCAAATCGTAAGCATGGCCCCCACCCCACAAGCTAAGCCAAACCATTTCCGCCAGCATCCGCATTGAATCTCAAGCAGAACAACAATCTCCATGAAATCTTCTTCGAACAGGCCTTGGAGCGCGCTGAAGAGTTGGACGCTCATTATCGCAATGTTGGAATCCCCGTTGGGCCCCTTCACGGGCTACCAGTCAGCCTCAATGATCAGTTCCATGCCAAAGGCAATGATACCACCATGGGATACATTGGATGGATCGACACGTATGAAGGAAGAAAAGATGCCAACTTAGTCCACAAGGTGAACAGCCAGATCGTCTCCGACCTCTTGCATCAAGGTGCTGTCCTGTATTGCAAGACCAGTCACCCTCAAACCCTCCTTCTGGGGGAGACGGTCAACAATCTCATCGGCACCACCCTCAACCCTCACAATAGAAACCTCTCGTGTGGCGGCTCCTCGGGAGGAGCAGGCGCGCTTCAAGCACTGCGCGGCAGTCTGGTTGGACTGGGTACAAATATCGGTGGGTCAGTGCGAATACCTGCCGCCTTCAACGGAATCTGCTCCATCCGCCCAACATATACCCGACTTTCCTATCGCGATGTTGCGAATGCCATCCCAGGCGAGACCACTTATCCTTCCGCCGTCGGTGTCTTGGCTACATCGCTTGATGCGATTCATCTCATCCTCAGCTCAATACTTGCAACACAGCCCTGGCTTAGAGATCCGTCTTTGGTCCCCGTACCATGGCGTCAGGATCTGGTGGATCAAACATTGACCAGAGCGACCAAGAATGGGGATGCAAATGATCAGAAGCCTCTCAAACTGGGTATTTACTGGACTGATAATGTTATCACACCGCAACCGCCCATCGCCCGCGGACTTCGTACCGTCGTAGAGTACGTAAAGAAGGCTGGCCACCAGGTGGTCGAGCGGTCGCCGCCAGACCAACGGACAGCCAAGCGAGCTCATCTTGCTTTCTTGAAAGCAGATGGTGGTCATGACATCCATAAGCAACCACGCCTCTCTGGAGAACCTCTGATTCCTCCTCTCCAAGAAATCTTCAAGCTTCGGGACCCATTGTCGCTCGTCACGTATCAGGAGCTAACTTTAGAGGGCCGGGACTACGAAAGGGCGTACTCATATTACTGGAACTCTACAGGAGACGAAGATGGCCAGCTCGTAGACGCTGTCGTCATGCCTGTCGCCCCGCACGCAGCCGTCATTCCCGGAAAATATTATCACACAGGTACTGATGTGCCATGTTTCTCAATTCATGTGGCTAACTCAGCATCAGCCTACACTGAAGCAATTAATCTGCTAGACTACGCCGTTGTCATGATTCCCGTGACCAAGGCCGACCAAACTGTTGATAAAAGCGGATCCGAATTATCAACCACTCAACGACGTTGATGCAAAGAACTGGAATGCCTGTAAGTCACTATGTCTTTACCAATCTAAGCACAACACTAACGAGCTTCCTGTAGACGATGCAGCGATTTACGACGGTGCTCCAGTCGGAGTCCAGATCGTGGCGAGATGGTTTGAGGAGGAGAATGTTTGGGCCATCACAAAGATCATTGATGCAATTATAAAGTCATCCAACACTTCGAGCTAGAGAGGTGTATGAGATCCCTACTTTATGCTTTGCCCGTCATGATCTGGTGGAAGAATCCTGACGTCTAGAACCTTAATTATACATACAAGCTAGATAAATTCAACATGTCTTTCGCACCTTGTGCTTTTCATCTATAACTTCCTCGCCTAATGGTGCTTATCAAAAAAGTCTTGGGCTGCTGGAAGTTAGTACGTTGGTAGCGGAGACATGACATACACTATTCCAGCCTATCTTCGAAACAAAGATATATTTGCTCAACTCCATCTTAACTTCAACCCTTCCGCCCTTTCGCGTGTTTGGACGCTTGCAGGCGAGCGTAGACTCAACTATGATCCGGATAGCACCTGGTATATCCTGGAGTACCACCCAGTCTGTATCCGAACCAACAATCTCCACACAGTTTAAACTTCCTCACACCCGAAACACACGAGAAACTATTGGTTTCTTCAATGCGGGGCATATTTCTGCGGGGTTTCCCGTGTGGGGTGCGTTTCACACCAGCGGTGCCTCTTCGGCGTGGGGCCTTTCACTTGTATAAGCACTACAAGTAAACCATGGACCTAGGTAAGCGGCACGCATTCGAGCAACAGCTTTGATACTTCACATTTGTAAACAACCTCGGAGCTAATGTAAATCACTTTTCAACGCGGCCATCTCTCAAGCACAACCTGAAGAGCTACCATTATGGCATCCAACGGCGTTACAGTCACCAATGACCTCAAGTCAAAGTGGCCTGAGGCGATGGACCTCCGTGGCTCCAATCAACCATGCCGCCTTGAGGGCGAAGTTGCCGACCTAGTAGTGCTTGGAGACATCCCAAAAGAAATCGATGGCACATTCTACCGCGTCATGACGGATCCTTACATGCCACCTCATCCGCAGAACGTCCCGCTAGATGGAGACGGAAACATTAGCGCATTCCGATTCGAAAATGGACGTGTTGACATGAAGATGCGCTATGTCGAGACTGAGCGGTTTAAGCTGGAACGGAATGCTGGGAAAGCCATGTTTGGTCTTTATAGAAATCCGTTCTCGCATCATCCATGTGTACGCGCTGCGGTCGATTCGACTGCAAACACTAATCTTGTGTTATGGGCTGATAAATTCCTGGCCCTAAAAGAGGGAGGCTTGCCATATGAAGTCGATCCTCACACTTTGGACACATTTGGCTACGATCCATTCGGTCAGGGCGGTAGCAAGGCCAAAACATTCACAGCCCACCCGAAAGTGGACCCGTACACTGATGAGCTAGTCGTGTATGGATACGAAGCAAAAGGTCTGGCTAGTACAGACATAATAGTTTATTCTCTGGATCGGAATGGGAACAGACATAACGAACAATGGGTGCAATCGCCATGGTGTGCGCCGATCCACGATTGTGCTATTACGCCAAACTGGCTAATTCTTGTTCTCTGGCCCTTTGAAGCCAGCGTCGAACGAATGAAAAAAGGCGGTCACCATTGGGCCTGGAACTATAACCGCCCAGCCAGTTTCATTGTGATTCCACGAACAAAGTCCACACCTCTCCCTCCTGGCTGGCAACCAGGGGAATACCGTGTGTACAACTACCGCAACTGTATGCTTATACACACCGCCGGAGCCTGGGAGTCGTCTGATGGGTCTCAGCTATACATTGAGACCTCACGAGTGCATGACAACGCCTTCCCTTTCTTCCCCACTGATGACGGCCAATTGCCTGCCCCAGATGCCAAAGCAGACTTTGTGCGCTTTACACTTGATCTTTCACAAGCTTCTGGTTCCACTCTAAGATCAGAACCCGAAATGATTCTAGATCTTCCCTCAGAGTTCCCCCGCGTCGATGAACGCTTCCTCACCCACCACTACGACGTGCTCTTCCTCAATGCTCTGACTCCAAAAGAACACCGCCATGGCACTGAGATCATGTTCCACGGCCTCGACGGGCTAGCTATGCATCGCCGCTCCGCAAACACAACGAAGTACTACTACGCCGGGCCGGACTCAGTAGTTGAAGAGCCGATTTTCATTCCGCGGTCTGACGACGCAGAAGAGGGGGATGGTTGGGTAATGTGCATGGTGGAGAGGAAGGCCGAGAATAGGAATGAGCTAGTGGTGATGGATACAAGAGATTTTGGGACGCCGATTGCCGTGGTGCGTTTGCCCTTGCACGTCAAGGCACAAGTTCATGGGAATTGGATTGATCAGAGGAGGCTGAAGGAGAGGCAGAGTTTGGTCAGGAGAGGGAAGCCAGATAAAATTAGTGGAAGAGGTGCGCTGGAAGCGGAGTAGGATCTAGTTTCCCGCCGGTCGCTGCATTTATTTTCTTGCTGAAAAAAGTCTGTTCTAATCTATTTTGTTGAAAATCTACTGTTCCCAATATTGAACCACCGCTGTTATTCGCGGTCTACTTTCAAATCAGTTTCAATGACCGCCTGTCCCAACCTGCCTCTTCCTCGAAGTCGAAGGCTACGATGCCCACCCTTCGGAACGCTCCCTGTTCTTCGCTTTCAGTCAAGATCAACCCAATCACTTTTGGGTTATAATGACTTCGCTTTCTCTCCCTTAGAATTTGCAGGCATGTATACTCCAGCACAGCGCCTTCATCATCCCATTTCACCGTGGGCGAGCCGTCTTTCTGAAAACAAGCCCGCATTGACTCATATTCCGGCTTGAAATCCTGGTGAACTATGGTCCCCTTTTCACTCTCCTCATCCATATTGAAGAGAAATCCTTGCCAATCATACCTGCTTGACTTTATATTTTGGAGAAAAATTTTCCGACAATGCCCAGTCACGGTTATTGAAGTGCCTTTCAACACATTGCCGCGCGGATTTGCGCTCGCAAGACGAATATCGCGATCGATCAGTCGCGGTCCCCACTTTCTATCCCAGAGTGCCCATTTAGCCTCAATCTCGGGACCGCGGTAAGCCCATGTCTCTGGATACCAATTCAATTGATATTTCGTCCATACCCAGCTCCAAGACGGGGCACGGTATACCGAAGGTTGTGGCTGCGACCAGTAACAATGCCAACCCATGGAGAGGAATGGATTCCATTCCCATACGCCAGCAAAGCAGTCCCCTAATTCTGGGATGGCTACAGCCGCAGCTATACCGGAGATGCCAGGAAGTCGGTCCGACGGGATAGTAAATTGGCGAATAGCTAACTCCTGAACCATACTATTCCTGCATAGAAGATATATTAAACGTATATTCAGACTCCCTTGAACGGATTTGGGTAAGTGGAGTAGTACGTACCAGACATACATTTGAGATAAAATCTCAGGTGTGCCAACAGTTGTAGGATGCTGATGCAGCTCCTTCGTAAATCCAAACTTTCCGAAGTGGGCCTCAGTGTCTGTTTCTCTTCCATGATAAACTTCTCGGTAGATGGTCGTATTGCACTCCCAAATGATCTAGATATTTTTCTGTTAGTCAAATGATGGAATTTCTTATGACTGAGGCTTGCCTGGTCACGAATGAAGTGCAGTACTCGAACAGCCAACACTCGCTCTTGCAACGCCCAACCACGGCCATATATGTAACCTTGCGTGATACTGTCCGCCCATGACTGCTCAACTTCCTGCAGACACAAGCTTTCATAAGGTCCAAAAGCATGCGAGCGGATCAATCTTCTCGGCTGTAATATCCCGTCGTCTGTATCCTTCGCTACGTCCGCCTGAATTGTGAACACCGAATCGCCATACACGCGAGCCATCAAAGCTGATTCGCGGGCCCAGTCATCAATATCACCTTGTATGATGCACAAAGCATCGATCCATATATATTCGAAGCCCATTCTACGCGTAATTTTGACAGCATCACGGACTGACATGGGCAGATCCTGTGGCCAGAAGCCGTTTTTCCGAGCCTCCATGTTTTCTCTCGTGGTCTTGAAAACATTTCCACGACCCCACACATAGGATAGGGTGACATATTGGCCGGTCATGCCGTCAGTTTCGAGAAGTCGTAAGGGTTGGTCTTCTCGCTTGGGAATATGTATCAATCGAGTTGGTAGGAAGACATTTTCCTTCAAGGCACATGCAGGACCATGTGTGCGACTGCAACGCTCCTGAGTAGATCCACGAGTCAGCATTTTCCCTATGAACACTTGGGCCGCAATCGCATGAGCGATTATGTTTCAATACTTACAAGCCAGCTCTTGGCCAGGTCATAACACTCATCATAATCCGCATGGGCGGATATAAGTCGGCCAGGCAGTTCATCCATCTCGGCCACAACATCGTGCGTTAGGGCTCGCTCCACACCTTACATAAATATTAGCAAACCATGTATGGATGTTGCTCATACAAATTTAGCTCACCATTGATAGAACACAGCCGCAATCCTACAGACATTTCCTCACTTTGATGGCTCCAGTCGACACCTTTCAGATTATCCTTTTCTTCATCGGTTACTCTTACTATGTACAGGGAAATGAGGTTGCTCTTCAAACTATAACGCTTCAGTACAACCCATGCACTAGCATCTTCAAGTTCCTTCAAGTAAACGTCTGAGAGCTGGAAAGCGTCGATCCAGAAAATACACCCTTGGCACCTAAACAGAACAGTAACAAAGTTAATATATACCTGAAATGCGTCTTATCTACGGAGTTATAACCCACCCTTTCTCCGCACTTGCGACAATGTCATCTACTCTAGCCACTGGGCTGGTAGTCGCTTTGTTGAGGTCTATGCTAGCGCAAGGCTTACATACCACCATACTGGCGACCTTGGTCGTGTAACGATAATAGCCCAAATTACTTTCCGTCACGGTAAGGGCCTTACGTGGCATGATGACGAGACTTCGAAGATTACAGGGCTGGCAGGGGTGCTAGAAATGGAATAATAAGCGAACTCACGTCAAGTTCTTAGTATGATTATCTAGTAGTGACAGCTGGGGTGATTTGTGGCAATGCGCGCTGGCCCGGTTCGTCCCAATATACTCCGAAACTCAATCAAATTTGGCTTTGGTTCTCTTTTTTCTTCAACTAACATGATTTACGGTGGAATGACTGGGAAAACTGTATGAATATGAATATGAATGAGGTGGTCAAAGTGTGGACAACTGCGAACTTTGCAGTATCCTCATGCGCGCGCTGCAGCGTAAATTCGAGCTTGATCGCAAAGATAAGAAAGCAAAGCAAGGGTCGGTTGGTGTATAACAAGGATATAAAGCTGGTTGCTACGTCGAAGAACAAGAAGTGACAGCACAAGTTCAAGATGGGGTAGCAAGAAGAGCAAAGTTGACGCTTGATAATGGGATAGAATGGAAGAAGAGAATGGCTTCCAAGGCATAAGTTTGATTTGGTCCGAATCAAATCTACCTCTGTATAGCAGTTTACTTTTTCCCATGATCGAGTGTGACAATCATTCGCAAAAGGTCAACCTGGGCTTAATTCAAAAAGCTCCACCCCCATATCCAACTCTGTTCCTGGCCCAGTGAAACACCGCTTGGAAATGCATCTTGATACTGGTTGGCAGAAAATTGCTCATGGGTAAGACCTGGAGTTAAGGGATATCCGATCGCTAGCGATAGGTAAGTACGACGTGTGTACGAGAAAAAAAAAGGCTGTATGTAACCTACCTTCCTCATAGCCTAATAGTGTTTCACTCATGAGATTGTTCTTTGTGAAGCCAAATTGCGAGGCATCGATTGAACTAGCAGTTGCGTCAATCTCAGGGTCCGCTTCACAGCCTGCGTTGAAATTAGCTTGCAGATCCGATACTCTGACCCCCGGTGCGTTATCTGTGAATTCCTCGCTCTGTGTTAGATCGATAATTGATTGATGGTTGATGATAGAGTGAGCAGTATTCTGCGCTGGTTGGACGGCTGCATCTTCTGGAACCACTTGAAACATGGCATCAATCTCCTTTGCCAAAACGAGCGTCAATAACCTTTTCGTAATCTCGAGTCCTTGCGCTGCGATTATGGACCTGTTTTTCAAAGTCGCCTGGATCTCCATCAGACGTCTAATACCCATTTTGGACTCATACGATTTCAGGCTCAATGGGTCTAAGCTCATTGATATACTGAGAGTAACACCAGCAGTCAGAAGATGCAGAGATACAAAAGCAGACGCATATGTTTCGGAAGCCTCTTGCAAATAAGGGCTGGCCCCGAGTAGCGACATTTGGAGGGCAGCATCTCGACAAACGTCCATAGCTCGTTGAAATGAGTCGTTTGGTCCCTGAACGAGTGCTCCTGACGAGGATCGGCCAAGACGGAGTTTGAAAGAGAGTAATGGTCGATGGATAAGAATCCTCGCATTCTCAAATGCGAGTTTCAATGAGAGAGCTTGCAGATGGAATAGCTGTTCCTTGAATGAGTGTGAGAAGGCCTCCCGACTGTCTGAACATGGAGATCTTAGTGAGTGTTCTGGGTTTGAGATCGAACTTGCGTCCTCAAACTTCAATTTTAGAGGTAGACTGTGGCTCCATTCCCCCAACCTGGAGTTCAAATCGGCTACCTTGGCCATTAACTTGGCTATCTGAGCCTCGGGGCCTAATTTTTCCGTGGCCTGGCTGCGTTGGATCCCATAAAGGTCGATAAGAGCGGCCTTGACAATGACTGAGAGCTGGGACATTGCGCCTTTGAAGAACAACAGCGTCGGCGTTTCGTTGACCTGCTGGCCATCAAGAGCAGATGCGGAGAATTCGTCGTGTAGATTCAGTGGCTCCACATCGCAATCATCATCAGATATGCTAAGCGGAAAGCCGTAGAGCATGGAGCAGAAGGTTTCTATATCGTAAACAGCCCACCAAGCACGCTTCCCGTCCTCAATGGCATGCTTTTCCGAACGACTCAGTGAGTCTTCATCCACAGAGGCGCTCCTGTGGAGATTGAGTGCTTGTGCAACGCGCAATCCAGCCCCACAAAGCGGCCATGCCATTGCAGGTTCACCATGGTATAGGTAGTAACTTCCTAGCAAGACACACATCTGCACAACCTCCAACGATCCTAGAGCGATAAGGTCAAGCAAATTTCGCTTCAAAGTCGTCAAAATTGTATCCTTGAGTTGTTCTGCACCAATACCGTGGGATTGTAGAACCCTTCTTTGCGTGGGATTTGTGTATCTCAAAGAGGTCACTAAAACGGCTAGAAACAATGCCATGTAGGGGAGTCGACCGCTCGTTCGAAAGGCGCGAGTTGAAGAATCAGGGTCCATGTCATACAACCTGGCGAATTTGTCTCGAAAGTCCTGCTGATGGAATGTGAGGACAAACCAATGTATGCGATTAAAATAATTATCCACGAGAATGTTCGCAGCTTCCAGCCCTGGTAGCAGGGCGCTTAATTCATGTTCGACTATTCGAATTTCACTGGATTGGGTAGGACGGTCCTGGGTGTTATTATTCTCATGTTTGGATAGTATTCCTTGTAGTGCTTCTGGGACTTTGTCCATTGGCGGCCGGTTCGACAGCCTGGCTTTGGATCGCGCCCAGGTACTAGCCAGGATTGCCGAAGTTTCCATGGCTTCCCGCGAATTGACTTCGTGGCGAAGGAACGCCTGGTACTATGGTATCAGCTTGAGTACTTCAGGATGAAGAGGAAGCGCTAGGGCTTTATATTCAACTCACCTCCTCGACAAGTGTAATGGTTGAACTAGGATTCCAAGTGGCACCCCCATCGGGATCTCCGCCTACACTCTGAGCCACATGAGTTTCCGATGATTCTCTCGGCGGTGGAGATATCTGGTGGGAGGATGGTGATCGCCGACGGCGTTTCGATGCTGGGCCATTTGGTCGCGGCTGTGGGTATTGATGGTATCTCCATTTCTCATTGGGAGCCGTGATGCATTCGGCTTTTGCACGAACACATAAAGTACAAGGCCGCTCAACATCGCACTACGGATGGCATCATGAAGTCAGGGGGAGGAACACTGCCAAAAGCCTCCACGGGCCTCGCGGTGATCAGCTTACTCTTAGTTTTTGCCGTCGGCAGCGCTCGCAAGCAGCTGGGACTCTGCGCTGGCCTTTCCCCATCCTACTTTGCGAGCAATTATAGGGATATGCAGATTGAAAAGAATAGTGTGATGAAGACCAAGTCTGTCCAGTTTGCTGAAAGTTGTACAAAGCGCCACTCAGGTTCGGAGTGAACTAAGTTATTGCTGCGGAAGCTTCCACCGGAATTTGTAGCCAATTTGGGACTAAGCGAATGGCACCACCTAGACCAATTAAATCTGTTAATCAAATTAACTACAACTTGGAGTGGCAAATTCTTATCCGCCGGATAGTCTTTAATCACGTTTGTCATCCGCCGGTTTGGTTCATCTGTCGAATGATCCTTTTTAAAATGCTAATCTTAGATCCTTTTCGTTCATGAAACAAGCTGTGGTCAGAGTCGAGGTGTTTAGAGATATCTTTATTGTGACTGTTCCAAAGCTACCAGCACATTCCGAAGCCAATTTGAACCATATCTCACTGTCCACAATGCACAATATGAGACCGAACCTAATAACCGCCAACACTGCCCTCATCCGCCATGGGCTTGAACGTCACCTTCACCGGAACTTCACCGATACCACGCCGTTTTGCCTCTTCAAGAATGGAGAGGGTAGCTGTAGCACCAATACGAGTCACCCCAAGGCTCATAACGTGGAGAAGGTCATCGAGAGTACGAACTCCACCTGCAGCCTTGACCTGGACATTTGGGCCAGTGTGTTTGCGCATCAGTTTCAAGTGTGCAACAGTCGCGCCCTTATAATTGTACGAGCCGTCAGACCGCTTAACGAAGCCGTATCCCGTTGAAGTCTTGACAAAAGCAACATCCAGAGCAGTGCAGATCTCGCACAGATTGATGATGTGGTCATGCTGAAGATAGTCGTTCTCAAAGATGACCTTGAGGATGGCGCCTTCAGCAACAACTGCCTGGTTGATTTGTCGGATCTCATCAGTGATATAGTCCCAGTCTCCACCCAGCACTTTGCCGATATTCACAACCATGTCAATCTCTTTGCCGCCGGCCTGAGACGCAGCTCTGGCCTCGAGAACCTTTATTTCTGTGGTGCTGTTTCCATGCGGGAATCCAATGACGGGGCAGATCAAGACGTCGGAGTCTTCCAGCTCTTTTTTGACCATCGGAATGAGGTATGGCTTGATACAAGCAGTTGCGACATGGTTCTCCTTGGCGATCTTGAGACCATTGAGGATGTCGGTGTCGGTCATGGTGGGATGCAGCAGTGAATGGTCGATCATTTTGGCGAGTTGTGGTAGAGTGACGGTGATGGAATTTGTAGAAGCCATTTTCGGTGGTCGAGGATTTTGTTGTGAATTTAATAGGAATAATGTATTGAATTCGTGACGATGGTTGTTAAGGTATTCTGCAAACGCAATACTGGTTGCGGTAGTGGCATGATATTTATATTAGTTCAATGCTTGTGATAGTTTCTAAAGATTTTTCTTCTAAGGGGGGTTTTTTTTAATTAAGGCTTTTGAAACGGTGTATATGGATTGTTATCGTTGCGCTGCATCATCCGCTTAGATGCCGGCGGACGAGAAGACATGACTTTGCCCAAACAGGGAGGTTGTTCCGGTGGAATCTTGTTTCCCGCCGGGGCAAAACCTTTTTACATCAAGATGAAAATACCCAAGATTGTTAGGATTCATTACCATTTATTATGCGTTTAGCTACCGGTATGGATGTGATAACTGTTGGAGTAATGCTCCAATCGGATGCTTCACATTGGAAACTTGGATCCGGTGGAGCATGATACCTGTTACAGAAACAATGCCTACGGAGAAGTAGTCACAACTCCAGACTTTCAGGCGACGGGAATTCGAGTATCGGAGAAGCTGGTTCAATACCAAACTGAGCTTTTCAAACGGCTACGTCAATGTTCGGGTCCAATTACTGTCTCCTACCCTGCGCAAACCGCAGTCATATAAAGACCATGGAAGTTTCCAATGTAGAAGGAACTCGCCAATTCGAACTTCATGTCTTTCCTCGAATCAAACTGTTTTTCAAGAACCTAGGCAAGACTGCACCCTTAACTTCCTATTTTATCATGTCTCTACCAAAGATTTCCTCTGGGGTTTTGGAACCGCTAGCTACCAGATCAAAGGTGCGACTGCCGAAGATGGGCGGCTCCCTTCCATTTGGGACACATTTTGCAAGATGCCAGGAAAAGTTAAAGACGGCGCAAATGGAGACGTAGCTTGCGACTCTTATCATCGTGCAGCAGAGGATATCGCATTGCTGAAATCAAATGGCGCAAAAGCATACAGATATTTGCATTTCTTGGTACATATTGATCTGCTTGCTTCACGATGTCTATGGCCTCTTCTTTTTGCTTTACGGACCGTCACGGTGGCATTGAGTGCGACGCAAGTCGGAATGGGCATACTAGAGCTAAATGATATCAGTGGCTCCTGCAAGACTTTCTGTGACGTGTCCCGCTGGCTCTCAGTTACGGCAATCTTCTTGATGCTTTTCTCGGCAGTTGTTCTGTTAGGCCTTTTCCTCTTCTTCGTCCTATTAGAGCTGAAATATGCGCTCTCACACCGAGTACGGAAAGCGAAAAAAGTGTAGGAAGGGCTTCCCTGGGTTGGTCAAACTAGAATAGGTTTCAAATGCCGCCTGAAAAAGAAAGGTTTTTACAGCTGGCGAAATCGCTTCTCTCTCCCAGGTCCGGCGATGGGTGGTTTTCCGACCATCCTTGTGCGCATGCAGTCAGCTTCGCTGGTCAATGATCATGTGCATGGATGCGACGAATCAGACACAGAATCCTTCAAACATGTGTTCAATGATACATATGGGGATATTGAGATCAACTAACTTGATGGCAAATGCGAGTGGACAGTTAGGGAAAGACTGTTCGAAGACTGGGGTGTAGAGAAAGACACTCTTTGGATAGTTGGGTAACCTGAATTCTGGCAAAACATTTTAGCATATGTGAGAATTAAAATACCGGTACTGTTAAACTATCACGTATTGGCCACTACAAGTACATAAACGAGCATCCTAAAGGTAAAGGGAAGACTGCCTTCGATTTTTTCGTTGATGCCAAGTCTGAAGGCAGTGAAAACGAGAGATTGAACAGAGAAATATACCTCATTATAGATGCTCTCGACGAATTCGATGATAACAAAAGCCTAAATGACCTCAAGGATCTCATAGATTGGCTCAGACAACCTGACCTGCACTAGAATCTGCGGGTCCTCATCACAAGTCGCCCAACGCTGAAAACCTAGCAATGGACAAGCAATGCCCTCTTCCTGAACCTGGAATTTAGTACTGTTGTTGAAACGCCCAATCAAGATATTGCTGCTCTTATTGAGAATTATTTCGAAACCAGCGATGAGTGGACGCTTCGGACGGACAGAAAGTGGGAGGATGCGAAAACTTCCACTCAAAATGCTCTAGTAAAGAAGGCTGATGTAAGCTGCCGCGAAAGGGTAAAATTACCCCATTCTATTGAATGCTAATCCATGAAGGGAATGATCCTATATACATGGCTCATGCTCGAGGTTCCTGAGGACGCTTCCGGTGGCCCAGATACAATTCTTGCCGAAATGGAAAAGTTTCCAGACGATGCCACGGAAATTTATCGACGCAGATTAGCGCGGCTTGATGTGGTGAACTCTGAGCTTGCCATCACGGTGTTAAAGTGGCTTGTCACTGGTGTACGCCTGCTGACTGTTGAAGGACTTCAAGCGGGCGTATACCGTCAATGAAGAAACCAACCTCAAGCACAACGATGCGTGGCAAAGGCTGGATCTAGAGTACGGTGTGAGTAAAGCACTATTTCAACGAAATTTGGAAAAGAAGTGTTTCCCACTCATCGAAATAACCAAAGGCGAAACATCATTAGAATTTCGAATTCCACGAATCGTCCGCCTCAGAATTCCAATTTGATCTTTTGAATTGCCATGCTGACCTCGCTTTGACCTGTTTATCATACATTCACTTGTTGATTGACCGGCCTTCAACAGGGTATAAATTAATCTCAGGCAACGACGATTTCCGACACTATGCAGTCAGTGAATGGAGCACTCACAGCTTTAGCTGCAGATTTATCTCTTACTTCCATGTGTAATTACTTGGCAATGATAACCGCTGTTGTTGAGATATATTGAGTTGAAATCGTGGTGCAACATTTGGATGGTGGTCTTGAATTCGAAGGAGCGAAGAGCCAGGAGCTAGGTAGTGTAGGTAAGCGCTAGGTAAAAGCTTGCACTAGGTTTACGAAGGAGCTCGTATTTATTAAGTTATAGCACCACCAAAGCTGTCGCACCTGCTCAAAAGACAAGAGCTCCTTCGTATACCAGTATGGGGATTTACGCGGGGCTGTGTTACCATGCAAGGATTAATCAGAAGGAGTAACAGATCTTGTCACGGAGCTCCTTCGTACACCAGTATGGGGATGTACGCGGGGCCGGGTTGCCAATATATTGGAGAATGCAAAGATTAATTAGAAGGCATGAAAGGTCTTGTCACGGTAGTTAAGAAGAGTTTCCTAAGGATGAAATGCATATAAATATAAGAACCATTTACTCCCATCCAAACTTTATCTCCTGTCTTCTCAACACAGCCAATCCTCCTAAGTCATTTTATAACATTGATATACTAGAAGTTAGAAGCCGGAAGTCTGACATTGGTAAGTTGATTGAACTCCCTAAATTACCTTGAATCTTGGATAATATGATACTCATAAGTAAAAGACGACTTGTTCCCGAGACCTAATCCACTACACGCTCAAAAACTCAAAAACTCGGCAATATATAAAGATGCAACTCCAGACGCTCCTCCTCGCTGGCCTATCCCTAGCCACCGGCGTCGCTGCCGATCGTATTTTGACGACCACCTCTTGTCCCTGGGTAGGGGCATGCAACTCGCAGGGAGAATGGATCAATGACTCCAATGAACACTATTGGATTGATGCCAATGAGGGTTGCCGGGATCCTGATGTCCCATATATATATAACGTTTGCATGGATTGGGGGAATGGCAGAGCGCATTTTAATGCTATTGGTCAGAATAAGAGGTGCTTGAGGAGGACGGGACCGGATTTCGACGTAGGGCCATGCCGTGATAGTACCCGACAGTGTTCCCGACAATGGTGGGAGGAAGTGGCTTGCACTTGGTAGCTTGGTGATAAAGCAAACGTTGTCGTTAGGAATATAGGAATATAAGCTATGGCTTTGCTAGTCTGCCAGAACATACATGTATTAGGGAGAGATGAAGTCCCTTACTGATAAGCAGTCACGAATTTGGCCGAATTTGTGGCGGGCTAGGTTTAGCGTTAGGGTTTCCCCCCTCCTATATAGGAAATTTAGGGGCAGATTTGTAGGGTAGATTCGTAGGCCTTCTAGCCCGAATTTCTCTAGATATATTATCTATCTTATTTATTAACTTCTTATACTTCTATCTGTACTATTATAGTATTAATTTAAGAAAGGTGGTATGAGGGATGACTAGCAGGCAGGTGTAGCACGTGAGATGTAATATACTTGTATAAAATATAGAGAGAAAAATCCTTAAGGGAAGGTTAAGGGTTTAGAGTTTAGAGTATATCTATAGGTTATAGGACCTAACTGGATTGCGGAATCTAGTTTCTCATCGCTTCCCGCCTTCAGAACCGCACAGCTGTCTGCCAAAATCTCCCCTATGAGAAGTTCAGTTCTCTCACCTTTGTTGCAAACAAGCAGCTTGGGGAAGAAGTCGTCCTGTGGCTCCTTGTGGCGTAGTCGCTTCTTTGTATTGTGACACACAATGTCCAAGAGCGACAACCAGCTTTGCGGTATCGGTGAAGAGCAAATATTTTATCAGCCAACGGCAGCAGTGGCGCTTCCCTACCTAGAGATGCACTGATGCTCATCAGCTGGCGAAGCGAATTGATACAGCTTCCAGCCTTTGTGTCGGCACACCTACGTCATTTCCTCCCTTCATGCAGCCAGGCGACTCGCCACACAAGAGCTTTGAAATCAGGCCAATGATGGGAAAAGTCCAATTAGCGATGAATTTTGATGATCTCGCCTGAAAGCAGTCTTTTTCCACTTTACGAATTTAGTGTTCCACCCATGGTATTTACCTCATGCTCAGACTTCTCCCTCCTGGATTGGTGCTCGGCCTCGTCGCGATTATCGCTCATATTGAGGCGTGCCCCGCTCCAGCCATGGTACCAGTCATCTTAAGGGGGTTGACTCCAAGTAAATACATGTCTAGCGAGATAGTGCTCCTCTTGGTGTTCTGGTTGATTCGCCAGAGACTGAAAAGGCTGTAAAGGCGCAGTGACGTCAGGACATGGTCTAGAGATGATGAATAGAAAGTGACTGTACGCGCAATGAAGTACGAAGTTGGCTAGTATTAAGATGATCGCGTAGTAAGATCGTGGGCCAAGTTACCAGCCAGTTTGAGGAACATAGTACTACTAAAGGACTAGATCTACGGGTTACAGGCGTTAACCTTTCGCTTCAAACAGCAAAGATCCGGAGGTGGAATTGTCGATCCCCCACATCTATGGTGTATCTCACAGCTACCCCTTGTCAGCCACACAGCGACGGAGCTGAACCCATCAACCTAGATGGACGCTGGCTACAACTAGGTCGAGTACCCCAGTAAGTTTGAAAGTACCTATGATAAACATTTACCTAGGCTAATCCGCACGGGGCTTGGTGATTCATAACTCCGTTCAGTGCCTTGGATCTTTCAAACTCTAGCTGCTGCGAATTGACGGCGGCAAATTCTTTGGGGTGAGTTATCCTTCAAATGTTACTCATTCAGCTAGGATAGCTAGAATTCAGCTGTCTTATTTCGAGCAATATTGCGCCTTCTTCCAATGGACTTGTTCTTAGGCATTGAACAGCGCCACAGCATCAGGCATATTGAAGAGGCGCACGGGAGCTGCAGAGGAACCCAGTGATCACCTGCTAATGTACATCCGGCTGAGGCCTTATCTGTGGTACTCGTTGCATGGAACCGATGTAACAGGCTAGGCCTATACTCGAGGCTACGCCATCGTGCACGGATATACGGCTCGTGCGCGGAAAACTTTGTAACCTCACATAGCACCTAA